>CM061239.1:111512362-111932763 GCA_030848705.1 Heracleum sosnowskyi
CTCTTGCTCCAAGCCATTGAACAGAATGTTCATGGTCCTTTTATCTTTATGGACTTCTGCAACATCTTCAACAGTCCATTCTGAGACAAGCTTTGGAATTTCCACATCTTCAGCATCATCTGGCAGTCCAACTCTAGATGCAAACGTCATGGAAATGTGTGGACCTTTCTCAATACAGTCTACATATCTCTCATCCATAGACATGAGATGTAGATGCATTTTTACTTTCCAGTGAAAGTAATTTTCCTTATCTAGAACTGGTATCTTTACACCTGCATCCTTCTTCACCATGGTTTCTGTTTTGGCCTTGATCTTTAAACTCCTTGTATGTTAGAAGCTTGCTCTGATACCAATTGTTAATCCCAAATGACCTAACAGAATTGTAGAAGGGGGGGTTGAATACAATTCTAGATATTTTTAAACTTAAAACAACTTTTAAATAACTTGACAGAGAAAATAAAAACACACAAGCAAATATAAAATTTCAGTTGGATGTTTTGAGGATCCAACTGAGATGTTTTTATTTCGGGAATAATCTGTGTTACAAATGTATCACAGCTGCTCAGTTCCTAATGTAGAGTGAGAGTGCTCTTCAAGAAAGCTAATACTAAATTATTCTATTTAACTTGCTTACTTTAATGTGAACTGCTACACTTGGTTAAATATCCCAAGTTTACAATGCTATTTTTGGCTACACTAAAAAGTACTAAGGGTAACCGCCAGTAGCTTGCTTTTCATTCCTTTTGTCCAATGGTCCTTGGAGATCTTGTCTTTTGTCTTCATGCTTATTATGATCCCACTCAAGAACTTAATTGGTAATTGGAATGTTTTCTCATTCCCAGTGACCATTTTAATGGCTCCCAATGCAAAGTACACTTCTACATCACCTTTTGATCTGTCAGAAAACTATCATTATCATTTTGTCAACTGTTCAGAAAAGTGATAGTGATTCGTTGATAGTAGTGAGATGTATTCCGTTGATAGCTTTATTCTTCATTCCGTTGATGGTACATTCTTCATTCCGTTGATAGTGTAATCTTCATTCCGTTGACATGTCTTCACTTAGGCAAAATTACAAGGCACATTATATTTACAATTAACCAACCTATTTTGCCTATCTAGTACTTAGTCAACATGACTTAGAAAACCTATCTAATACCTACAACAATTGCCTATCAAGTAGTGAAGTATTGTACAGTGTAATTGCTACATTACTCATTTCATTGATGAGACTCATTTCGTTGATGAGCTTCCTGTCAACGAAAGCTGCAAAGCATACCATTCCGTTGACAGCTACAAAATTGACTTAACACAAAATCTATCAAGTGTTTTTACAATTATCATCAAAAACAACATATTCCTAACAGATAACCATTTATATTTTTGGGATTTCTAATTTGGGGTTTGATTTATACACACCAATTCCATCTCCAAAAACTGATAAGAAGTTGTCGTCTCGATGTGAGATGGCATGTGTTGTTTTCTGATGTCCAGATTTTCTTGAGTTGGATTATAATTTTTGTTAAATGATCCTTATGGTTGGAATTAACCTTGATAATGGTGGAAGCAAACTATAGACTAAGCATGAGGTAAATGTAGTAGGAAAAGTGTAGATATTACCATTATCAAATACACTTAAAGCCTATTAAAAAGAAATATAAGGACAAATATAAGCCGATTCTACTAAATGAGATGGTTTTCTAAGAATTTTGATGTAAGATAAATATATAATATATTAAAATTTACTATTCCGTAATTTTGTAATTTTTTATTTTATTTTTAGAGTTGGAATCGAAAATTTAGGTACCAATTTATCTTTGTAAATTTTTTAAATATATCTCTTAATTTATCTTTGAAAAAACTTTAGGAATATGATTCTCAATTTTATCTTGCTAAATAATACACTAAAGATATGTTCTATCATAATATTTAATGTAATGAATATGCTAATTTTTTTGTTAATACGTTTTTAACAATTATATTAATAAATATATAACTCGCACATTTATAATTTTAGTTGTGAGCAATTGTATCATAACTTATTTATTAAGCTCTATTTTATCGAGTCAAACATGCAAATGTCTATGTTAAGTTGAGTACAAATATTATTTTTATTTGAATATTTTTCTTTAAAGTGTTATTATATATTTTTAAAATGAAATATTTATTTCAAAAAATAAACTTCCTCTTTTGAATAAAAGGACGTAGCAAAGAGTAGTCTGAAAAGAGTAAAACATATTATTTTCTTTGTATTTCAATTACAAAGATGTAAAGATTTTATCCGTAGGATTTTAATGGCCTCTATTTTGTATTCTAAGAGCTTTTTATTTGGGTCAGTGATTTTAAGAAAAAACTATATAATATCTTCCTTACTAATACTCATATTAAAAATTATAAAAAATTCATCAAGTTTATTTTGACAAAATGTATATGAAAAGTTTTTTTTTATAATTTTTTCAATTTAAAGAAATCGAGATATTGTCGCGAGATGATACGAAAATTTGGTTATAATACATTATCTAATTGATCTATTATTGAAATAAATTTATAATAAAATATGAGGCGGCGCCGAGAGGCGACGTCGAGTAATGTTTTAATAAAATTAAGTAAAAGAAAAAATATAAAAATGTGAAAATCACCCTTTAATACACTTCTTAATCTTATTTTATTTAAAATTTATTAATATAAATCAATTATATACAAATTTTTAAGATGACATTTGTGAGTGAATATAAAGAGTCGTCGCGAATAAAAAGTTATAAAAAAATTAAAATTCATATTTAATTATAATTTTTTGAAATCTCAATTTTTTCAAAATTTGAATAAATAATTCAAGTATACTTTATATTAACGTTAAGATTATTAGTGAAAGTACATGAAATATTGCACAGTTTAATATTTCATACTACATAAATGTGGATTTCAAGATAGTTGTATAATAATTTTTTAGAAAAAGTTTATATGTTTATTTGGAAAGCACTATGTAGTTTATTAGAGGGAAAATAATTATAATAAAGGGTGACACTGCATGAAGGGACGTCAAGTAACTTTTTAATAAAATCAAATTAAAAAAGCATATAAAATAGTAAAAATCATTTTTTAGTACGACTTCTCATCTCATTTTGTTCTAACTTTGTGGGCGTTTGGGGTATTAAGCAAAAGTTGACTTATAGCTTAAAATGAGTAAGTGCTTTATAAGTGATAAGTTGATGGATTGTTATAAGTGTTTGGAAGAACTAAAAAAAGTGATATTTATTATATTTTGATACCTAGTAAAATGAAATTTCTTATTTCGAAGTGAAATGTCTAGAAAAAAGAAAAATAGCGGTCGGGAAGGTTATAGTAGCCAAAGTCATTGGAATTTTTAGTTTATATATTGGAAAAAAGCTTTGTTATTAATAGACTAGGAAAGGGAAAAAGAATAACCGAAAGAAAGGAAATCTATTAGTTATTCGTCAAAGTTTCATTTATTCAATGACCAGAATTAGACGGGGAAATATAGCTCGGAGACGTAGAACAAAAATTCGTTTATTTGCATCAAGCTTTCGAGGGGCTCATTCAAGACTTACTCGAACAATTACTCAACAGAAAATAAGAGCTTTGGTTTCGTCGCATCGGGATAGGGATAAACTTATGTATTATAATGAGTAAGTGCTTTATAAGTGATAAGTTGATGCAAACTTATAAGTTACGTAAATTTACTTATAAGTTAATAATTTTTTTGTTAAATTAAATTGAAAAAATAATTAATTAATATAATGATCTCGATAAATACATTTTAGATTAAAAAACATTTAAAAGTATAAATATAAAAATATAAACAACTAAATTGAAAAAATAATTAATTAATATAATGATCTTGATAAATACATTTTAGATTAAAAAACATTTAAAAGTATAAATATAAAAATATAAACTACTAAATAGATAAAGAAATCATGAAAAATGAAATAAGTTGAGCAAAATGTTAGTATTTTCTAACATTCAACTTATCAATTATAAGTTAGATTATAAGTTGGGTAGACAAACACCCCCCATAAGTCATAAGCTAAAAAAATAAGTTATAATTTATAAGTTGATGAAATAAGCTGAGTACACAAACACCCATCATAAGCTGAAATGGGTTTATAAGCTATAAGTCAACTTAATAAGTTGCAGGCAAACATGCCCTTTATACAACTCATGCCGACACCCATCAAGTTCTGGATTACATAATAAAGAATTGAGATGAACAAATAATTATAAAATTGTGCATATAACTGAATGAGTCAAATAAATTATGGCTCTTAAATAGGATCCCACTTTTTAAATAATTTTATAACCTAGAACTTTTAGTTTATCCATTTATTGTTTTTAGTAAGATTTAAATGAATTTCTAATATTAGAAAGGGAAAATGAAATTTTTTATCATGAACTTTATATACTTTTAGAAATCAATATTACCATTACATATTTATTTTTCATGTGTTATGTTCAGAAGAGTTGTTTTAGTTAGAAAATGTAGAACATATAATGTGTTTTTGCTGAAAAAGGTAATAGGTTACAAATACGTAATAATATTACCGATATATATATTCTAGTTGTTCTCATTCACTTACCTATATATGGAGCTCTGTATCACTAAATATCTCATCATATAACTTGAGACCTCTCACCACATTCACCTACAAAACATGATTTTACTATAATTCAGCAAACTACTAATACAATTGTATACCACCTAACATATCTATTTCCTCATCTGTCTACTTATATACAAAATAAACGTTCAATTTTTACGGAAAAAAGAACTCGCAGCATGCCACTTCATTATAGCTCCTTACTCCTTGGCTACGGAGCTTTTTGCCATATTCATCTTAGTACCGTGTGCTTCACAAATCTCATGGTTTGAGCATATTTGATATTATGCAACATGTGTTTGCATTCTGTGAGAACCTGCATAGAGTTTAGATGGATTCACATAGGCGTAACCTAATAGCAGAACAAGGGCCGAGTAATATCAAAACTAGAATGTTTTGCCCGCTACGCGTGGAAATAGTTTAGGATATATTTTTTTTACACATGTTGTTTTGAATTGAACAAAAATATTCTATTAATATTTTTCTGAAAATTTGTTTTGGTTATCTAAATTAACCCTGAAAAGGGAAAACCGAAGATTGAATTTGAAAACAATATTTTTTTTCCTTGTTATTTTAGAAACCAAGTGTTATATACTACCTCCGTCCCACTTTATGTGGACCATTTTGTTTTGAACGCATTTCAACACGCTCGAAAAAGATATTTATAAATAAAATTTTTTCAATTTTTTTGTTTTTCATAAAAAAATATGGTTTAAATTTTTATATAAAACAAAAAAATCGAAAAAATATTATTTTCAAATATCTTTTTCGAGCACATTGAAATGTGTGAAAAAGTAAATGGTTCACATAAAATGGGACGTAGGGAGTAAAAATTTTTAATATTCTGAATTTGTTTTGAAAGTAGTGGTATCTTGATCAGAGTAAATTTGTTTTTTCCGATAATATTTTTTATTTTTTCAATACTCGTTGACTCATTTGTTAGGCAGAAATATCTCTCTTCAGTCTATTCCCTTATCTTCCTAACCTTTCCCTTTCACTCTCTCTCTTCTTCGGATGGATCTTTCACCCAAGTTCATGAAAATTTTATCTCCTGAAGAATGTCTTTCAAATGAAATGGTTAGATTTTGATTTAATTATCTTTTTTTTTAATTTGTTGTCAGCTCTTTTACTGTAACATATTTCTCAATTACTTCAATTCATTACCTTTACTGTAACAGATCCTTCCTGGAGAGTTCTGGTCGAAATATGGATCCGTGATTCCTATAGGTATTAAAATGAGAGTTCGAAACGGTTATGAAATTTGGTTGGATTATGTTAGGATAAATCAACGTTTCTTTGGTATGAATTCGTTCTTCAAAGACTTTAATTTGTGCGGTGGTGAGAGTTTACTCTTCGATTACGTGGGGGATTTCAATTTCAATGTGTTGATTTTTGACATTTCTGGTTCTGAGATTGAGTACCCCCTGGTTATGCATGAGTCCCAGGATTCTTGGGCTCGTCATGGTATCTCTCATACATTGACTTTATAAAATTGATATAAATTTTGTAAATTAACTTTGTATGTTACATATTTTTTTTTTAATTTTTGCAGTTGTTTATTCGGATGATGGTTGGAGTTTTGTTAACTATGTCCGTCCTGGTTGGAATGTTGTTGATGTCGTGGTATGTCGATTTTTCTTTTGTTATGTCTCTTAATGATACACATGGAAAAAGTCGATTTATATATTTTTATATTTTATAGGTTCCACCCTTTTATTTTATTGAGAATATATCTCTTATGGTTCCCGATCGTGTGGAATATGTTATGAGTTCTGGGCAGCATATAATTGGTTCTTATTGCCATCGTGAATTTGAATTAAGTGGACTCGCTAGCATCTGCCATATTTTAGGCATTCGAAATCTCAATTCTTTAAATAATTTGGTGTTCTCCTATGATGGTCGTGATACATTTAAAGTGGCTGTTTTTGACAACTCTATGCTTGAGGTTCCTGTATCCCGAAATGTACCTCGGAATGGTAAATAAATTTTTTATTAAAATGATTTCTTCTACTTTGAATGTGATTACGTTTGAAATCTGATTTACTTGATTTAATGGTTTTTTTATTTGAATACACTTTTCAGTTTCGAACAACATTGTTTTTGAGGTTTTGGTTCAGCCTTCTCACATGCTAGAATATTGTCATGGTGTGGTAGGTTATTTGTGATGAAGTTGTTATGTACAAAATCCATTATCCATATGTTATTTAGATTATTTATGTTCTGTTTCAGGACCTCTCTGTCAAATTCCGTAACATTACGGATTTGTGGAATACAAAAGACAGTTTTACGGCCTATCACAACAACCGTTGTTGGCGTCTTCAGATTAAGAAGCGTCGTGATGTGAAGAGAGCTGCTATACATGAAGGTTGGATTCAATTTAGGAGTGATATGGAGTTGTCTACTGGTGATGTCTGTTTGTTTCGATGGAAGAATGACAGCATACATAATTTCAATGTTAGTATTGTTAAGAAGGCTCGTACTGTGAGTTAAATTTCACTGTTATCTTTTCAAACTTTTTGAAGTTGGTGTTTAAGAACTTTGTTTGTGTTATTCTGAATGAACTATTGTTAAGAACTTTTCTATGCTACGCTGACTTGTAGTTGATTGAAGAAGCATCTATTACTTTAAAATAATATTGTTCATCTGCTTCCTTACATTGAAATAGTTGAATAAAGAATGTGCATGTTGTTTAAAATGAACATTGTTGGAAGTCATCTATGTAACAGCATTAGATGCACAAAAGTTTAATAGAAAGCATTTATACAATAAATCTGTTAGGAAAAGATGTAGTTTAAGATTAAGTGTTTATAACATTACCAAAAGTGTTAACCACGCCCATTCTTCTTTGTTCTACATGTTGTTGAACTGGGAAATCTGATCAATGTGGTAAGAAGACCCTGATGGCTGTTTTGTATCACTTATATTAGAATTTGGAATAATAAGAACAATTTAAAAATATTTGGCATAGATTTTTACCTCTCCAGTCATAGGTTCTTTATCTGTGAAAGTTTCTTGTTCTTCTACCATTTCCACATCCGACTCAAAGCCAAGAAAAATGTCTATTGCATCATAAACTTTGTCTATCCCATTGATGTTGTCCTCTTTGATCCGGAGCTTAAATGTGTAATCCTTCCCTTGGATTGTTTTTAGTAATTTTGGGAAATTTTTGTCCTATAACAAACATTAGTAAGTAAAATATATGAAAACTACAATAGATGTATGCGTATTGAATCATTCTACCTTTTCTTCAATTGACTCAAAGTCTATTCCCAATAATGATCGTATTTCCCTGTCCTTTATCAAAACTTGAATTTCACCAGTGGCATCAGATGCAACCACTGATATGTTAAACCTGTAGTTTGAAGACAGTAAGATAAAGTAATTGAATATAATTTAGAATTAATAAAACTTGTTTGGACGTACTTCCTATTTGGGTGGGGAACAGTTCTTGGACATTTTTTGCAAATGTTGTTCCCTTCTTCAATTTCGAAGACATTATTGCAGGATGTGCATACTCCGTAATTCCAATTACTTGTTTCGTCAACATACTTGACATTTGCTTTACATATTACCTCCTCCTAGAGTAAATATAATATATCATTATGAGTAAATGTCAAAAACTAATCTTTACATTACATTTGTTTCCATCATTTGAGTTTTACCTCAATACCCTCAACCCCCATTTTCTTGATTTCGTCCACTGTACATGTTTTGAATTTTTTTCTTCTTGTGGAGAATTTGTGCTTGGTAAAATCGGGTTCCTTTAACCTATATACATAAGAAAGTTAGTTACAATGCCTTATGCCTTAGTTTTTGAAATATATAATGTTATCTTACATTTTTCGAAGTTGTTGCATACGATGATGATCATAGTTTAGATAGAACTTTGTAGGTGAGTAATTGCATACATCAATCTGGTCTGAAAACATAAAACATCAATTATTAGGTTTATTTTTTTTCATTATTTCAATGTTATACAATTTTAAAATTTTACCTCTCCATGAACTAATTTTCGCACTTGCAATAATCAGTATTAGGGGTTCTTCCAAGTCCTCCGACATAGCATGCCAAAAGTTTTCAGCAAACGCATCCCTGAATGTAACATTAATCCTACTTCTTCATATATCGAGGAAAAAAATTATTATTAGTCATTGCATAATGCTGAATATAGTTATGTTACATTATTTAGAAATTAGTAACTTACTTGTCGTCCGATAGTTTAAACTTGATGTTGACTTGTTGCTTTCCGAAACTATTGGTGAAGTTATTCAGTTTTTCTTTTTTAGGTATTATCCCGATAACATCTATGAAACAAAATAGTACACAATAGATGAAACCACAAATATAGAAAGAATATGTTTTAGGAGTTTGTGATTGAAGTACCTGCTAAGTAGACCTGTTGTGTAGCCATGTTTTTCAGATCAGCAAATTTGAAGAGATCGAACATGTTTTTTGGGATAAAGATCTCATTTTCATCAATTTCCTTCAGTTTCGTATCTGTTGTGAATATTATTTGTCTCTCAATTTGAACCGGTCTGTACTTATCTTGTGGACCGTATTCTTTGACATGAAATGTTTTGATTTTGTATAGGTTCCCCAGTTGTATCACCTTTCCCAATCTGTCTTCCATTGTTGATGGAACAAAAGCTTGCATCCTACAGTTCTTTAATAACATAAAAATTATCTTTAGTATTTACATATGGAATGAAATTTGTAGACAAAAAACTAAAACGTTAAGCTTACCTTTGAATCAAGTAGCAACAAATTGTATCCTTTAAATGGTTCACCTGTTATAGTATAACCTCTCCATTCCCTTATAATTCTCACCTTAACTCTCCAATCGGTTCTACCTTTCTTCACATTTCTGAGAGTGTCATACATAGTATTTGACATATCTGATGTATTTTGTTTTGTTTGTAGTAAGTTTCTTCAGTTTGTGATTGATCAATGTATTTAATACATACTTCCTCATAAATGTTGCCCTTGTCTTCCAATAGTTTGGTTTGACACTTAATACGATAGTTGCGTCTACCCATTTTACATGAACTATGTTTTAAAACTGAAAATTGTTAATAGTTGACCCTTTCTCTACTTCAATTTTTTAGATATTAAGTGTAAATGTTAATACAGATTAAAAAGTGTTTGAATTTAACTGTATGTATGCATAATACATTAACAATTCCGATACTGATTACACCGCATTTTCCTTGTAAAATTGTAAACAGTTACATATTCTTTCCTTGCCATCAAAACATAATCTTCTTTGATTTTGAATCTTCAAACCTGTTACCATATAAAAAAATGTTATTTATAACCGATTTAAAGTGAGAAGGTTCCTAATTTAGAAATTACAAAAAAAAAATTATCTTCATACTTTTTCAATCTTCACATTTTTAAGAGGAGGGATTTCTTTGGGATCATTAAATTCTTCAGTTAGGCGTGGCCTTGTCTTGTTTGTTGACGACGATGTTGCTGGGCTTTCTCCCTTGGTCTGTATAGGGAAAAGATGTAACATTACAACCATGAAAATTTAATTATGAAATTAAGGAGTACTAACCTTGGAGCTTTCATTCGGTGACAACATAGGAACTTTGTTCATGTTTGGTGAATGAGTGTCAGATATTTCCAATGGTCCACAGATTTCTGATGCCGTATACACATTGGAGCCTTCTTTGACATTTTCTCTTGTAATAGAAATGATAAATTTGAATGCTTTCTTAACTCCAAATTTAAGCATTACAGGGAATATAGTGCCATCCGCATCCTAAGTAAAAAATGACCAATTTTAGGTTCCTTTATTGTTAATTTGACATTACTGTGGGGAAATTAAACTGACCTCATCATCATCAGCTTCCACATCATAAACTGTTTTTCCTGTTAAGTGACAGATTTCATCGTTTGGCCAGATAATTGGAATAGTGCCAGTGTCATCCGAGCATAAGGTGTATAGCTTGAATCTGAAGAACATATAGTGTACATATTTTTAGTGCATTGTATTTATTAAAACTAAAATTTGTTTTGTTTAATTACAACCTTTTATCAGGATAAGGATAAGTACGGTTGCAACATTTGTATTCTTCATCAACCAACTTCAAATCTTTTTCACAGTTGGTACAGAAATGAACATACCAATTCATTCGCTCGTCAACTTTTTAAACAGTCAATTGACAGGCCACTTTTTTCTGATTTTGACAAATTGTAAACAAACCTATATTAGTTTTTTCTGGTAATACTGATTTTGTGTAGAATTTATAAGGAAATTGTACCTCAATGAATTCATCAGTCAACTTCTTAATGTCTGCAACTTTTAAAATTTGACATTGTTCTACATAATCATCCTCTATATCCATGACATAGAAATTTGGTTCTTCAAGTCTATAAGAAGAATGATTGAGAAAAATGTACCAAAAATTGAATTGGTTAGACTAATGCCTTTGAAAGTAAATGGAATTTCAAAAACGTGAACCTGTGTCTCAGCAATTTGACAGCATGGTGTTTTGGGTTCAAGTAGAATCTTGTTGCGGGAAAGTTGGTCAAGTGGAGAGCTTCTGTATGAATATGAAAGTTAAACACTGTATACATAACATTATTTAACATACAAATAAATATAATTGTACTTTTCCATTCAGTAACCTTAGCACTTGCTATGACTATGACAATTGGTTCATCCAGAATTTTTTCTCTAGCTTTGAGGAAGAACTGAGCCAACTCATTGAAAAAAGTCACATTTATGTATGTCCTAGTGGAAAAAGAATTATGTTACTTCATCATATTTGTGAGTTAGTTTGTCCATATAGATTATTATTAAAAGAACATACTTCCCATTCGTGATAGTAAACGGAACATGTGTTTTTTCCCCTTCTTTTTTGTTGTGTGCGGCAATTGGTTGGATATCCTGTATCACTGCAACCACATCTGACCCAAATGAATTCAAAGCGTCAGTACAACATAAATGTGGTTGGTTAGATTTTAGATAGTAAAAATTAGATATACCAGTTAGGAAACGGTTGTCAGTCTTCATCGGATCAATATCCTCCAAGTTATAAAAATCAAAGCTGTATTCGGGAATGCTTAACCCGTTGTTTTCATCCTTTTTAAGTTTTGTGTCAGTTGTGAAATAAATATGTTTATCATTCCTAACAGCTCGGTTTGTTTCATCGCCATTATAATGTTTCACAGTAAAATCTTGAAGAATGTAAATTTGGCCTTCGCACAGTTCTGCCTCAAATTTTGGACAAATCAGAGCACTCATAAAAGCATGAATCCTCTCACTCTACATGTTATTATGTGTAAATATTAGTATGACCAACATATGAAATATTATTAATAATGGATGTTGAAATGACTTACAGAGTCATCGAATAAGATTATATTATATCATCTGAATTCCCCAGTTTTTTTGGTGATACCTTTCCAAATGGATTGTGCTCTAACACGTATTTTCCACTCCTTTGTTGAATCATTCAAACTATTGAAACTGCCGTACTTGTTGAACGCCATTGGTATTTGTCACCTAACACAAAAGAGCCATTAAAAGCTTCAAGTTCTAAGCGTTCTTAAGAATCAGTAAATGCAATTACTATACCTTGTACTTCTGTGAAGACCAATATCCTTCAATGAGTTTCAGATCTAGTTTGGCTGTGTGTGTAACTTTGAGTTTATTAACTTCTGTCTTCAATTATTGTACCTGTTATAATATCAAATTACCCTACTTCATTTGAATATATACCAAAAAGTCAGTGGTTTTGTGTCCATTATTTTGTTAAAATCATTTTTAATTTGGTGGTACATGTCCGGTATTTCACTTATTTCAAAATTAGTTTTCATATTGATAACGCAGTAATCCAATGTGTATTGGTTTAACTTTTTGAAAGTGCATGCCAAATTCCCTCACAAAAAAATAACTTTAAGAATAAATTCGAAATATTTAGTCAGAAATAGATGAAATACTAAGTTTAGATGTTTGAATAATACATTTGGATACATTGTTATCATGTAACTGTTACATTATAGAAAACCTCCTTGTAGACTACATTCTGAGTGATATTGGTAGGCTTACCCATTAAATCATCAATGAAAAACTTCAACCCCCTGAGGAGATGTTACTCGACTAACTGCTACGTACAACTGTCCATGTGTAAAAACAGACTTGGGCAGAAATAGACCAACCATTTGAAGTGATTGCCCCTGTGCTTTGTTGATAGTCATGGCGTAGCAAATCTGCAAAGGCATTTGTTTCCTACAAAGTTTGAAAGGTAAACGTGTTTCAGTTGGACACAATTCCATTCTAGGAATGAAATGTCTTGTACCCTTGTAACTTTCGGATACACTTCACACTGTACACAATGTTTGAGACACTTTGTAACCATCATCCGCGTTCCGTTACATAAACCCAAGGTTTGATTCAAATTACGCATTAACATAACAACCACACCAACCTTGAGTTTAAGTTCGTGAAGAGGCATTCCTGAAATATTGATGGAGTTTAGGTACTCCGGAGGGAACGATGCATTTTGATCATGTTCAGTACCAGGGAAGTCCTCTGCTGTGTCAACACTAAAATATGAAAACATCTCACCAGGAAGCATTTCCACTATATTGCTATTAACATGACCCACTGTTTGGTTTGTTGGAGTAAGTATAGCTCTTTCACTCAAGTAGTCTGGATTTTTGTCATTTCCCTTAAAATTAGGAAAAGTAGTATTAATCATTTCATCAACAGAATTCAACACTTCCAGGTTGCAAAACTCTTCAGGAATGCAAATATCATCTTCTGCATCTTCCCGGTTACTATTTGTGGCAACAGCAATCTTCCCATCTCTAATGTCCAAGACCCATTTTGCAAAATCTCGTAAAGATTTAATCTCTGTTTGAGTTGTTCCTTTATTAAGTCGCATGTTGTGTAGAAGTTTGTTAACTTTTGCAATTTTCCACAATCTGGATCTTGTAATACATGAAGCGACAATCTCACCTTGAATTGCACGTGGAATTACAGGTAATATTTGACGAAAGTCACCACCCAACACGATTGTGATTCCTCCAAAAAGCATATGAAATCTTTTGGGATCAACTGATTTCATTATATCTTTTAGAGACCGATCAAGACATTCAAAGGCATATCTATGTTGCATCGGCGCCTCATCCCAAATGATTAGACTTGTCCGTTTAATCAATTCTGCAATATCTGATTGATGAGAAATTGCACACATAGAATGATCATCAAGAACTATTGGTATTTTAAATCGTGAATGAGTTGTCCGCCCTCCGGGCATAAGTGTTGCTGCAATTCCTGAAGATGCTACTGGAAGTACAATTTTACGTTCAGACCTTAACTTCGAAATAATTGTTCTCCAAAGGTAAGTCTTACCACACCCACCACTTCCATAAACAAAGAACAACCCTCCCTCATTTTTCTCAATTGAATTCATCACTCCGTTATATACCTCAAACTGCTCTTTGTTACAGTTCGCAAACAGGTCTTTAAATTCTTCCTCCATTTCTGTGACATCATAACTTGTTTCTTCTATGATCAAATTGTTTAGTCTGGAATCCAAGTAACTGACTGGTGGCTGAGGCATTTGGTTGTAGTCTTTGAGTGATTTTCCAATGGACTTCAATAACTTGTGAATTTCTATACATAAAAATTACATTTCCAATTAGCAGAGTAATAAACAAATTTTTATGTAAAATATGAGAATTTATGTGTTTGGTATTTTAAAGAGCAGTACTAACCCGCAAGTCCAAAATATTGTAGTTGTTTCTCATTCAACTGTAAAAGGGCATTCCCTATCAATTTTCGTTGATTGAGCAATATGTCATCAACCATATGGGGCCAGTGAGTATCCCACAATGCTTTCAGATCACTAATTTTGCAGTTCACCATCATATGAACAAATAATTCCCGAATTTGTGGTGGGAAGCCGCAAGCTGAACATTGTTGTAAAACTTCGTGTCATTCCTTATCGCTGTCAAGCAACCCATATTCTTTGCATGCTTCATGAAATGTAGGAAAAATAATGCCATTAACTGTCCTGAGAGACTCAAAAGAAGTTGCACCACGTACTTTTGTTAATAAAAGACGTAAGTACCATAATTCGCCTGAAGAATGATGAGTATAAGCCATCCGACCTATCTGCTTTCCTCTTTTTCTCAAATTCCATATCTTATCAGAATCATTCCATACATAATATAGAGGAATCTCATCAAACAGGTACTTTCGAGCATGAACATCATTTTGATTAAGAAGAAAGTAGGCTTCTAATTGAGTGTTTTTCTCTTATTCTCTTTCAGCTACTTTTGGGAGTGGTTCATTTGACCTAAATGTAACATACTTGTTGCCAGGCAAATGAAATGAAAGTCGCAGAACCGACAAAGATCTGTGATGAATATTAAATCCAAATATACGATAGGCAGCCTCACATCCACAAATGTACCTTCCATCAAAAAAGGACTGTATTTCATCCTCGCCCTGGTCAGTCTGTTCTCCACTATCGGTTCTCCTCTTTTTTCCTCGTATCTCAACTGTTGCTCTATCATGTCCTTTAAAGCAATATTTAAAAAGATATTTCATACTCCGGGCATGAGCACAAATTTCCACATTAATATGGCACTGATATTTCACCAACAAATCACGATTATATGGAACCACATATTGATTATCCAATTCAGCTTTCCCTTTCTTGATAGTTATATTTGTCTTTCTTCGTTTGTAATTTGGAAATCCTGATTGATCAAATGTGGTAGTCGGTGAGTACCTGTGTTCCCATGGAAGTTACACATATGAGGCAGGTTCAAAAATCGAAAAGATTGTTTAAACTATTAAAATTTCACTTACTTCTTAGGGAAGTGCCTAAAACATTTATTTTGCTTCATACATGGCGACTTTGGATTGTCATTCCCACATGGTCTGTGCATCATAAAAGCTTTCACTGCTCATATCCTACAGGATCTTTTTCGGGATCAGGTATCTCCGCAGAAACATAGTTATCCACATTTTTTTGCAGATTTTGTTTTGAAGTTTGATCTAACCATATCAACATGTGAACATGAGGTAACCCTCTTTTTTGAAACTCAACAACGTACATTACTGCCACAAAGATGAAACGCAATAATTAGTGTGTTTTGTAATTGAAATTTGACAAAGCTTAGTTTTGGTAAAGATCATACCACCAAGACAAACTCCAAAGTAAGAATTCTTCTTTATATCATCAACTAACTGGTCTAGCTTCAATCTAAATAAACGTGCTACGACATCGGGAGAATTCTGGGGCGAACAAAGGGGAATAAGTTTCATCATTTCCATAATTTCATCTGTTGCCCAGTAAATAACAATTGTAGAAGGGGGGTTGAATACAATTGTATAAGATTCTCGACTTTATGTAACACAAATATGAAAGATCAATAATAATAACAATAACAGCTTTATTAACTTTGATATAAAACTGTTACAAACTCTCTTAAGAAATTCTGATGTTCTTAAGAGCTGCTAGCTTACAAAAACTCTCTCAAGAAATTTTGTTCTTAAGAGCTTCTCTCCGATTATGTTCTCTCTCGAATGAATACATAAATCGAAACCAAGACTGTGTTTATATAGTGCACACAGCTTCTCTATCAATAACAAGATAAGTCCTAATCATAACAAAGATAGAAACCTATCCTTAATCGATAGCTACATTCTACAAACCAGGAACAAACTTCCATGTTTATCTAGACTCCAAATATAACTCGAAGTAGGAATCCTGATCAGCTTCAAGTCCTGATGATCAAACCTGATCATAGTCTGAGTAGGAATCCTGATGATCAATAAGATACTGACGCTTGATCAAATACTGATGACCATGCAATACTGATGACGTCAGCAATCCTGATCAGTTGAGTCTAGCTTCTGACGATCATTGAATTCTGATCTAACAATCTCCCCCAATCTCATACTTTGTGAAATAAAGTATAGATTCCAAATATTCAATGATGTCAAAAACATGTATCAAAATGTACAAGTATCTTCAGAAACAACTTATCTGTTTAAGCTTTTTGATAGAACAGATTCATCTTCAAGAAATTGGATAATAAACTTTCTTCTTTTTCTTCAAGAATTTGAATCAGTCTTTCCTTAAGATTTCTGAGTTCTTCATCTTCCTCATTAATCTGGTAGATAGCTGCTCTGAGATTCTGTATGGAGTTCCTTTGAAGACTATGCTCTTCTAGCATAAGATAAGCAATTTCCTTCCCATCAGGATTGAGTGAAAGATGAGTCATGCCAAAATTTACTTCTTTAACAGCAGTACCCCTTTGCATTTCCACATCCTGACCTCTTTGATTTAAGTACATGGGAGTATAATTACCATTGAAAATACTGTTTCCATCCAGTCTTCTTCTTATAGTTGACAAAATCATGTCACTCCATTCTTTGTACACTTGGTTCTTCCATCTTAACAGATAGTGAACATATTTCAGTTCCTGTGTAGTTTTCATCAGCAGATCTTGAATAGATAGAATCTTCACACTACCATCTTTCATGAAGTACAGAAGCTTTTCTTTCTTTTCAAAACCATCATGACAATCTATAACTATATCAACAGCTAATAAATTGTTCAGGTTTTCAGAAGTTAAAGTACCTCCAATTTCAGTTAAGGAGTAAGGATCAACATAAGTCATGTTTAGAAATTCAGCATCCCTGTGTCCAATACCTCCTCTTGTGTAACTTGACATTTGCTTCAGATTCGAAAACATCTTTATCCAGAGTGTTTTTGATCTAGCCATATCAGACAAATCAACAACACTTGAAGCACTTGTTATAATTCCACCAGACTGAAAATTGATAAGTTTATCACACCTTAGTGTACTTATATGTTTCCACTTCTTGTATTTCTCCTTTTCATGAGCGTAGCTTCTTTCAAGTAAAGATTCTTGCCTGCTTGAATTTCTCCATTGTCTTTCATTTGAAACTTTAAGCCTTTGTAGATAGAGATTGAAATCTTCATATGTTCTTTTTGTAATATCTCTTCTTCTGGCTTCTTCTTCTTCATCTACTTCTTTGTTGTGACAATCAACAACAGTAGATAAGATTATCAAATCAACCTCTTGCAGAATTTCAGATTCGTCAGGATCTTGAATGATGTCAGGATTAGAATCTTCAATTTGATTTGAATTGCTGAGAGTTGATTTACTTGATATTCTTCTCAATTCAGGTTCTTCTTCAACAATTCCATCATCACTAAAAGTAGATCTGTCAGGAACTACTAGAGTTTGTATAGGTTCAGGAATTTCTTCAATTCTTAACCCTCTAGACCTTGTCTGTCTAGGTACTGTTTGAGTTGAAGAACCTCTTCTATTTCTTCTAACACCTCTTCTACCTCTGCTTCCTCTACCTCTAGCAGGAGCAGTATAGCTTTCCATTGTCTCTCTCTGTAATCTCAAGAATTCTTCATGTGAGAGATCTGGATATTCTTCACTTGCTGTAGAGAGTGCTTTTCTGGCAAATAATTGTTGAACTCTTTTATCAGTGTGATAAAGAGTAACAATTCTACCGTCTTTTGTAGAAAACTTCTGGAATAAATTTGATGCATCTTCAGGATTATCAATAATTAAATCTTCATCACCTTCAGGAATTGTAGCAAGAATATGTCCATGACCAGGTGTCAGGATTTGATCTTCCATCAGGATCTGAGATTGCACCAATGTTCTTACTGTCTTAACTCCAGAATCAGAAACATGAGTTGACTGCGTTGTTTGACTTTGAGAAGTTTGGATTGTCTTCATAACAACAGCATCAGAGGTTTCTCCTTGTATCACTTTGTCACCACCATCATCTCCAGTATCATCATCATTATTTCTTAATACTAGATCAGGTGTACATTTTGTCTGAATAACCTTCTCCCCCTTTTTGACATCAGGATTTGACAATAATTGCAAAATTAAGGAAAGAGAGGCTTGAATTTCAGTTACCTTAGAATCCAGAGAATCAATTCTTTGTTTGATGGAGGTTTGTTCTGAAACAACAGATTTCACTTGGGATTCCACTACCCTCAAATGTAAAGTAGTAGGCACCTTTGTAAAATTATTAAAGATATCAGTCCTCACTTTTTCAGTTGAACCCTTGATAGAATCAATCTCACTTTTCAGGCTTTTGGATAACAGAGTAGTAGCCTTCAGATGATTCTTCAAGTCTTGATTCTCTATAGATTTTACTGCATTATAGGCATGTTCAATAGCAGAAGAAAAACTGATAGATTCATCAGATTGGTGCCATGAATTGTTCCATTCATTCTGTCTAAATGCCTCTGCAGGATCAAAGGAAGGAATAGAAAAATCTTGTCTCTGATCTTTCCCAGTGGAAGCATTGCTAGCCATATATGTACTTGATGAACCAAAATTAGTTCCAAGACTAATTTTGAGTGCTGTAGCAAGCTGTTCCTTCTCTTTTCGATTCTCATTATCATCATCACTATCATCATCAGAATTATCATCATCAGAACCATGAGATTTATCAGGATCAGGAATTGCAATACCTTTCAGTTTATCCTGTGATTCTGAGATAGGATGATCCATTGGTCTTGAACGAAGTGGCTTTATCAAAATAGGCTCAGTATCAGGAGCACCACTAGCGTCAGGATGAACATCGTCAGGATTTGATATGCTTGCATCAGTATTTGCTACCAATGGTTCTTGTGGAGCTTGAGGTTCAGAAGCTGCTTCAACACTTTGAGCTAAAGGTTCTTGTGTGCTTCCCTCATTGACAATGTTCTCGACCAATCTTTCAATAGAAGCTGTAGCTTTGCCTGCATCTTCACTTTGAGAAGATGGTTCTTGTGTAGCTGGAATGTTGATGTCTTTATTCTCCCTTTGAGAAAATGGTTCTTGTGTGACCATTCCACTAGCTAAGCCTTCACCCAAACTTTGATTGAGTGGTTCTTGTGTGGCAGGATCAACAGTAGCTGCTGAATTACTCTGAAATTCAGGTTCTTGTGGGCTTGATCCTTTCAGCTTCTTCTGTCTCTGATAGACTAACTCTTCTGCATTCCTCTTTTTCTTTGATGTAGGTGTAAGACCAACCAAGGAAGCAGTTGTAGAAACCTTCTCCCAAGAAATTTCTCTAATCTGAGATGGAGAGGCTGGAGAGTCTGATATAGAGACAACTTTTGTTGTTGCATCAGGAATACTAACATCAGGATTTGCTAGAGCATCAGGAGTAGATGACTCTTCAGGATTTGATGTCTGATTATCAGTATCCTTCATTTGCACTGTCAAAGGAATATGATACCTGCTCTTTGATAATTTCCTTGTCTTTTGTGGTTTTGATGAAGGTACCACAGTTTTAGTAGCAGTATCAGCAACTTCCTTGTTCACTTTCATCACAGAGGATATAGGTAAGTCGTCCTCTGAATCACTTTCATCAATCAACCTTAACTTCCTTTTCACAGGAACATCTCTAACCACCTTATCAGCTTTCTTCACCAGGACCCCTTGTACACCTCCTTGTATCTTCTTTTTAGTGAGTGGTGTAGAGGAAAAATCCTTTGAACCTGATTGCCTTCCAGACACATCAGTTCTAGCTGATTTCTTTGATTTTACAACTAAAGTCTTTTGAGAGACAGTAGAGGTGGTTGTTAACTGTTTAGACTGTTTAGGTTGCATGCTTGTGTCAGGAACAAGGTGGGTTGGGCCTTGTACCATAGCATTAGAAAGTAGTCCATAACGAGTAGGCATTTTCTGATGTAAGAAAAACCTAACCTCATCAGGAATAAAAGCATTCCCTATAAAACCATTTGCCTTATCACTGTTGACTAAGGACTTAATATTATTCTCAGTGATTCTACAGATTGGTAGAACTACATCATTCCAAGTTCATTCACCAATTTATTGAAAGTAGCTTCAGGCAGTGGCTTGGTGAATATATCAGCTAGTTGTTGATCAGTAGGAACAAAGTGAAGTTCAATTGTTCCTTCCAGAACCTGTTCTCTTATAAAGTGATATCTGATACTTATGTGTTTAGTAAGAGAATGCTGAACTGGATTTCCTGTCATTGCAATAGCACTTTGGTTATCACAATAGATAGGGATTTTTGAGTATGACAGGCCATAATCTAACAACTGATTTCTCATCCACATTATCTGAGAACAACAACTTCCTGCAGCAATGTACTCAGCTTCTGCAGTTGAAATGGAAATAGATTTCTGCTTTTTACTGAACCATGAAACTAGTCTTCCACCCAAAAACTGACAACTTCCTGAAGTACTTTTCCTGTCTATTTTGCATCCTGCAAAATCAGCATCTGAATAACCACACAACCCAAAATCTGATTCCCTTGCATACCAAAGGCCAAGTGAAGGAGTGCCTTTGAGATATCTGAAAATTCTCTTGACTGCAATCAGATGTGGTTCTCTAGGTTTTGCTTGAAATCTTGCACATAGACAGGTTGCAAACATGATATCTGGTCTACTGGCAGTGAGATACAATAAAGAGCCAATCATTCCTCTGTAGTGAGTTACATCTACCTCTTCACCTTGATCAGGATCAAGTTTGGTAGCTGTAGCTATGGGAGTTGAAGCAGGAGTACTGTCTTGCATGTTAAACCTTGTCAGTAAATTCCTTGTGTATTTAGACTGATTAATAAAAATCCCTTCATCAGTCTGTTTAACTTGAAGACCCAGAAAGTAACTCATTTCTCCCATCATGCTCATTTGATATCTTGACTGCATAAGCTTGGAAAACTTTTCACACAGCTTATTGTTTGTTGACCCAAAAATGATATCATCAACATAAATCTGAACTAACAGCAACTCCTTACCATGATTCAAATAAAATAGAGTTTTATCAATTGCACCTCTTTTGAATCCACTTTCCAGTAAGAATTGAGCTAAGGTTTCATACCATGCTCTTGGAGCTTGCTTTAGTCCATAAAGTGCCTTATCCAGTCTGTAGACATGATCTGGATATTTAGGATCAATGAAACCAGGAGGTTGTTCAACATAAACTTCTTCCTCCAGTTCACCATTTAAGAAAGCACTTTTAACATCCATCTGGAAAACCTTGAATTTCTTATGTGCTGCATAAGCAAGAAATATCCTGATGGCTTCTAGTCTTGCAACAGGAGCAAAAGTTTCATCATAGTCAATTCCCTCTTGTTGGGAATACCCCTTTGCAACTAGTCTAGCTTTGTTTCTGATTATTACTCCATCAGAATCAGTCTTGTTCTTGAAAATCCACTTTGTACCAACAATTGATCTATTCTTTGGTCTTGGTACCAGTTTCCAGACTTCATTCCTTTCAAATTCATTCAGTTCTTCTTGCATTGCAGTAACCCAATCAGCATCTTTAAGTGCATCTTCAACTTTCTTAGGTTCCTCTTTGGATAGAAAGTTATTGTATAGACATTCATTCTGAGTTGCACTTCTTGTTTGAACACCTGCATCAGGATCTCCAATAATCAAATCAGGAGTATGATCTTTTGTCCATTTCCTTGCTGGTGTCAAATTGTTTCTTGAAGTAGATGCTCCCCCTGGATTGGTGTTATCTTGATTGAAAGAATTTGATTGATTTGAAGCTCTCCCTGAATTATTGCTATGCCCTCCTGATGTGTTATCAGGATCTTCACTTGAATCAGTATCTGAAGAATTCTGTCCTGATGATTGAGTTGACTCTGAACTTGTAGTTGAATGCCGTTGCTCCCCCTCAACATTAGCACTACTAGTTGTATTACTGTTGTTTGCATCATCAGTATTAGCACCATCAGTACCTGGTGTGTCATCAGGATTTGGTGACCCATCAGTATCTGATGTATTGACAGCTTCTGATTCACTTTCTTCAGGTTCCTTGGAAGCTTCATTTTCAAATAACAATCTATCATGCGAGTCTTCAATGATTCCAGTTATCTTCTTGTCATCAAAAGATACATGAATTGACTCCATGACAGTTCTTGTTCTCAAATTAAAAACTCTGAAGGCTCTTGATGTAGGATAACCTATGAATATTCCTTCATCAGCCTTTGTTTCAAATTTCCCTAGCTGTTCAGGATGAGTTCTGAGAACAAAACATTTACAGCCAAACACATGCAGATGCTTCAGACTTGGTTTCTTCTCCTTGAGTGACTGATAAGGAGTGACACCATGCCTGTTTATCAATGTGAGATTTTGTGTATAGCATGCTGTGTTGACTGCTTCTGCCCAGAAATATGTAGGTAATTTAGCTTCTTCTAACATAGTTCTGCCAGCTTCAATAAGAGTTCTATTCTTCCTTTCTACTACTCCATTTTGCTGAGGTGTGCCAGGAGCAGAGAATTGTTGAATGATTCCTTTGTATTTGGAGAACTCTTCCATCTTTGAATTCTTAAATTCAGTACCATTATCACTTCTCAGAATCTTGACTTTGTACTTTGTGGTTGTCTCAATCATTCTCACATGATCCAACAGAACTTCAGGAGTTTCATCTTTTCTGTGCAGAAAATACACCCAGGTGAATCTAGAATATTCATCAACAATTACAAGAGTGTACCTTTTCTTACTGATGGACATGATGTTGACTGGACCAAACAGATCAAGATGTAGCATGTGATATGGTTCTTCAATAGAGGATTCTGATTTACTCTGGAATGATGTCCTTCTTTGTTTTGCTTTTTGGCATGCATCACAGAGTCCATCAGGTGTATACAAGACATTAGGTAATCCTCTTACTAACTCTTTCTTAACCAACTCATTGATGTTGCTGAAGTTGAGATGAGAAAGCTTCTTGTGCCAATTCCAACTTTCATCTACTGAAGCTTTACTGATGAAACATGTAGGGGAGCCATCAGTATCTGAGAGAATGTTGGCTTCATATATGTTACCATGCCTGTAGCCAGTTAGTGCTATTTTTCCTGTTGCTTTACTGACTACTTCACAATGTGTGGAATAGAAATTGACATGATAACCTCTGTCAGTGATTTGACTAATACTCAACAAGTTGTGTTTTAGTCCCTTCACTAGAGCTACTTTTTCAATGATGACATTTCCAATGATTATATTGCCATATCCCAAGGTTTGTCCAATGTTGCCATCTCCATAAGACACAGTTGGGCCAGCTTTTTCCTCATATTCTGATAACAGGGCTTTGTTTCCAGTCATGTGCACAGAACATCCACTATCCATGACTAACACATTTTTCTTTTTACCCTGCATCAGAATAGTAAAACACTAGTCAGAATGTTTAGGAACCCACACTTGTTGGATTCCTTGTTCATGCATTTTATTAAATTTAACAGCAGAAGACTTTTTGACTTTAGCAGTCCTGACAGGATTTACTCCATCAGGATTTGCTTTGTCAGTATCAGTATTAACAAAAGCATGCTTCATTATGACATTTTCAGTTCTATCAGACTTTGTACTACTTTCAAACTTAGGCAATGGATCATAAAAGTTATAGTACAAATCATGATACTCTTTACATGTATAAATAGAATGCCATAGACTACCACAATGAAAACAGGAATTCTGTGGTTTGTAAAATACTGATCTATTCCTAACATCAGACTTAGGAATTTCAGCAATTTTCTTCTTACTCTTTTTACAATCAATAGCAAGATGATTAGAGTTACCACAGTTAAAACAACTCTTTCTAGGTGCATTTGGGATATACTTATAACCATTTTCTTTATTGATCCCAATTTTACCATTCCTGTTTCTCTTAACAGTAGCTTCCTTTTCCTTATCTATAACCTCACAGATTTTATCCTTAAGCTGTTTCTGAGACAATAGACCTACATTCTTAATGACTTTATTCAAGACAGGTTTAGACTTAACGATTTTAATTCCTTGAGTAGAAGAAGATCCCTTTTCAAAAGTAGAATTGGAATCCTTACCAAAAACAAAATTAACAGGAGTAATCTTAGATTTGGTTGAGTCTATAACATGTCTATAGGTCTTTGGACTGACTGTCTCATCAATGACAATTTTCTCTTTCAATTTCTTATCCTCATCTGACTTATATCCTAGACACTCTTTCCAATTCTTAGAGGTATTAATCTCATGAAATTTCCTACCAGAGTCTGTCCAGGTTCTGATTTTCTCATTAGCATATTCAAGTTCTTTTTCAAGGGAAGTACATTTAGATGTCATCTCTAAGTGCATGTGTTTAGCATTATCACATTCTTTTTGTACTTCTTGCATACGAGAAAATTCAGCTTCTAATATCTCATTCCTTTTTCTAAGGTCAGACATCTCAGATAAGATTCTAGTATTCTCAGCAGTTTGACTTCTAAAGCTAATATGTAATGACTTTAGAAAACGTCTTAACTCAGAAGCATTATCAGTATCAAAATCAAAGATAGTATTTAGTACCTTATCATCAGGAGCAGCAATTACATCAGCATTGGCCATTAACGCATAGTTGACTACCTCAGTATCAGATTCTGAGGAAGAGTCCATCCAATCCTTGCTTGATGTGATGAGTGCCTTTGTCTTGTTGCATTCAGAAGCAAAGTGACCCATACCATTACACTTGTAGCATCTAACCTTTGACTTGTCAAATTTGCTACTCTTGCTGTCCTTTTTGATATACTTGTCTTTGTCTGCTTTGAAGGTCTTTTTCTGAAAGTTGCCCTGTCTTCTATTCTTCCTGAACTTCATCCTTCTGAAGTTTCTGACAATCATAGCAACCATCTCTTCCATGTCTGAGTCAGAAGAATCATCATCAGTATTGGCATCAGGATTGCCATCAGTATCTGATGAAGAGTCGTCAGGATCTGACTCAGCTACTCTTGATTTACTTCTAGAGACCTCCATAGCTTTTCCTTTTGATTTAGCCTCTGCTTTCAAAGCAATTGACTTTGCCTTGCTGCTTCTCTTGTTCTTCCTCTGTTGAACTTCAAGATCATGAGTTCTTAGCATCCCATAGATCTCATCAAGAGACACAATGTTCAGATCATACTGGTGTCTAATGATTAGGGTCTGAGTATCCCATTCTTCAGGTAAAGCTCTAAGAAATTTGGTGTTTGAATCTTCAGTTTCATATACTTTGTCAACTAAGGATAAGCTGTTCAATAGTGTCAGGAATCTATCATATAGATCAGTCAGGCTCTCTTCAGGTCTTGCATCGAATTTTTCATATTCTTGAATCAATAGAGCCCTTCTGTTTTTCTTGACAGATGTAGATCCCTGGCACTGAGTTTCCAAAGTATCCCAGATTTCTTTTGAAGACTTGCATGCAATCACTCTGTTTGACATAACAGCATCAAGGCTATTATGTAAGATATTCTTTATCTTTGGTTCCCTGAGTACATGAGCTTTTTCTTCTGGAGTCCATTCAGATTTAGCTTTGACCACATAATGTTCTGGTACTGTATCTGTTCGTTCTATGAACTTTGTTGGTATATATGGTCCATCACGAATCCTGTCCAAGTAGTCGGGATCCATAGCCTCCAGGTACATCAGCATCTTTACCTTCCATGTAGGATATTCTGATATCTTCAAGATGGGAATCTTCATGCTTTCATACTTGGTTGTCGACATCTTTAGATCGTATCTAATTCAGAATTAAATCAGTTTGCTCTGATACCAATTGTTGCCCAGTAAATAACAATTGTAGAAGGGGGGTTGAATACAATTGTATAAGATTCTCGACTTTATGTAACACAAATATGAAAGATCAATAATAATAACAATAACAGCTTTATTAACTTTGATATAAAACTGTTACAAACTCTCTTAAGAAATTCTGATGTTCTTAAGAGCTGCTAGCTTACAAAAACTCTCTCAAGAAATTCTGTTCTTAAGAGCTTCTCTCCGATTATGTTCTCTCTCGAATGAATACATAAATCGAAACCAAGACTGTGTTTATATAGTGCACACAGCTTCTCTATCAATAACAAGATAAGTCCTAATCATAACAAAGATAGAAACCTATCCTTAATCGATAGCTACATTCTACAAACCAGGAACAAACTTCCATGTTTATCTAGACTCCAAATATAACTCGAAGTAGGAATCCTGATCAGCTTCAAGTCCTGATGATCAAACCTGATCATAGTCTGAGTAGGAATCCTGATGATCAATAAGATACTGACGCTTGATCAAATACTGATGACCATGCAATACTGATGACGTCAGCAATCCTGATCAGTTGAGTCTAGCTTCTGACGATCATTGAATTCTGATCTAACATCATCCCATAAAGGATTGGTTGTCATAGTCAGAAAAATGTCGGGATGTCCAATATAGCGACAAACAGCAAGGGCATCCTGGAAATTTTGTTGCATATATCTTCGTGACCCGACAAATCCAGCTGGAAGAATAAAACCTTTACCCAAATTTGTAGTTTCAGAATTTCCACTTCTTAAGGATTCACAAATATTTGTATAAAGATCACACCGTAAAGTTGTCTGATTGGTTCTGAACCACCATAAACGTGTCTGCTCAATTGTTGAAAAAGCGTCAACAACATACTGTTGGTAGAGGCGACCGCCTAAACGTGGAGTCATTCCTTAAAAACAAAAGGATTTGTCAATAACATATTTCAATTTTCCTATTTTAATTTTATATTATTTCCATTTCAATGTTGCATTAAAGTAATTTAAGAGTATACACATACCTTCTGTTGTTCGTACTTGGAATTTATATGAGTAGTACTCCTTCATTGAGATCATCTCTCTCTTCTTCGTAGAATGTTTATCTTGCTTTCCAAAGGGAATATTTTAATGGAATCCATCGCCACCATGAGGAAACAGAACTGGATACTGTAGAGACATCAGTTTAAGATGAATATCAGATATTCTCTCCAAGCCTGTTATTTTGGAATCTATAATAATGTCACGAGAACCATCTGTATCGTCAAGGTCACCAACCATAATTCCTGCGACTTCATCTGATGGACCTACGTGATTCTCTCTTCCACTCTCAGATCGAGAAACGTTTAACACAATTTGTAAATCTGTGACACCATTTTCCTCAAAGCGATCACGTGCAGTACGGAATTCTTTAACCAATTCATTGGTTTCATCCAACATTTTGGAAAGGCCTTCGACAATTTCTGCATCTAATTGATGACCATCAGTAACATTTACCCATTTTAAACGATTTTGCATTTCATTTTGGGTGTCATAAATATACAACTGACAGAACTTGGGATCTTGACCTTGATCAGGTATAAGAGAACCGAATAAATGATGGTTTTGACCATTTAGACGATAAACGTATGGTGCTCCTCCACAATTAATTGAATGGTCAACTTTACCGCCAGTTGAAGTGAAAGCAAATATACTGTTATACAAACGAATCCCCTTTGCGAAGCGTTTTGTTTTCTCGTTGTCACGATGTAATTGCCAAATGAAAGAAGGTGTGGGAGGTTCCTTTGGCAGTTGTATCTGAACCTTTGCATAACATATTGAGAAAATAGGTGGTCCACGTGTTACGCTTTTATTTACGCGCTCCTCTTTCCACATCCAAGCTTGACATTTGTTACATTGTACATTTGGAGGACCCAAACTGGCATATTCAGCTACAACTAAAAACGAATAGGAATAGGTCAAATGATACCATGGTCTGAATAACTCAGTAATACCTCTGGGAGTCCTTTTTTTTTAGTATTATAAGCAGCATAGTCCACATATTCTTTTAATTCTTCAACGTCCGAGTCAAGATCGATGTAATCATCTTCGAAACCAAAAATTTCTGAATTTTCTGAAATATAGGGAATTAAAATGTTTCAGCAATCAGTAACAAACTTCCTCACTGGTCATATCTATAATGCATTTAAAAGATGCATACCTAGATCATAATAGTTATCATTCTTCCCTTTTGTTTTCTGGTTTTCATTGAAATCCAATACTCGTGTTGGCATCTGATTGCGGGGCTCTAAAACTTTAGACTTAAGTTTGAAATTGTTCTTCACGGATGCACTGGAAGCTGTGAAAATACAATGTTTAGACAACGTAAGTTTAACAAGGCCAAAATGACATATAGATTGCAATTACAACAAAAAATTTGAACTTATCTCACTTACAACAATTGTCAAGCTTCTTTACTTTATCATTTGCATTCCTCCTAGAAGTGTTTGTTTTTTTGGGTTGATCAGGGAATGGCACATTAGAAGAAACATGTGTTTGTGGAGAGTATGACAGATTTGTGGTCTGTTCTGTATCTGTAAATAAAGACGATGGTGATGTCTTATTCCTTTGACACAAAACTGTAAAGTAGATTTGTATAACATTGATACAGATTAACACATTAATTGTAAAACATGACTTGCAGAGATGTGATTCTGTGAACAACGGAGTCTTGGGTGAAAATGTTGTACCATTCTGAGAGGTTGGGATTGTTTTAGACTTGTTTGTAAAGCCTTTCTTAATGTTATGTGATCTTCTTTTTCCTGTGTTTTCCTGTGAGTTGTAATATGTTGCAGCAATAGGACTCTGTGGAGATAATGGTAGATTTGAAGCCCTATGTAATTGTCCTGTGACTAAGTTGTTAGTAGACAAATGAGACAGAGGTATCTTACTCTTTGCCCTTTTAAATCCAGCTGCATACAATTGTTAGATAACAAAGGTCATCGGTAGAATCCATGATCCTTAATTACATAAGCACAAAATTCACATCATAATAACTCACATTGGGAAGATTCCTGAGAGTGTTGTTTTGTATATATATGTTGCCTTCCCCTCAAATTTATGTGATTTGGCTTTGGATCAAAATTTTCTATCATCATTCCCAAATCATAATTCCCTGATTTTGAGGGAACGAAATTAAAAAAACATACACCATGGATTAAAAGCGTCAACATAATTTGAGGCAAGGGTTGTAAATACTTACAAATATTAGACAAATACGGTTCTTCTTCGGTTTGTTGACACTTATTTAATACAACATGTTCTGTTTTTTACATTAAATTTTAAGGATACAAATAATCAATCCCAAACAGTAGTTTAAAGAATAAATGAGCAGCACAAGTAATTTAATACAAACCATATATTTAACTTACTTTTAAGTAAATTTTGGCACAACAAAGGAGGACCACAAGGGAGGATGTTCTTGACATTTGTTTTGCTTACTTCATGATCAACACAATTATGTCGTGGTTGACAATTTTCTTTCATCATAGATAGATCATAATTAACTGTATGTAAACATAAAATTTAATTGAACAAACATAATCTCCATCTTCAAAAGAGGAGTACAAACATGAACTGATGAAAATACTCACAAACGTTGTGCAACAAAGAGTCTGCTCTTCCTCTATTCTCATCACTGTAAATTGTCTTCCTCCTTTTCGATTGATCCTTTTCGTTTTCCATAACCTGATCAAGAATTACAAACACATATTAAAATAACAAAACAAATAATGGTGTGGATCTTTGTTTTGAATTTGAAATTTGATTAGCTTCACCTCTTCTCCTTGATTACAAATTGAAATTTGAAAGTATCATTGATGGGTAGATGGGTAGATCAGAAACCATAAAGCTAAAATTACCGGAACAAATCAAACTTTAACAAAATTATAACCGACACATAAGTTCATTGAGGAAGAATAAAAGTTAAGATACAGATACAACCGGTCGAAATTATAAAAAGAATGGAAGTAAAGCTGGTGGTCTGAAGGATCGGCGCACGTGGGGTACTTTTTGTATAACCTGTAAAACGTATATATATATATATATGGTTAAGTTTTATGGAGACCACCTTTTTTGTGGAGACCTGGAGACCACATATGTTCTGCAAGCAAAATAGATCATATTTTGTAATCAAAAATTTGCAAAACGTACTGTTTTGCAAAGTATATTCTATGAAAATCACTATTTCATTGAAAATCTTGAAAATTATGTAAGTTCTGCAAACTAAACATGAATATTCTGCAAACCGATCATGTTTTGCAGAATAATATGTTTTGCTGTGTTTTAGTTACAAAACATATATAATTTTAAAGATTTTAAATGAAAATAGTTATTTTCATAGAACATAATTTATAAAATATTATATTTTGCTAAATTTAGATTGCAGAACGAATGTGGTCTCCAGGTCTCCACAAAAAAAAGTGGTCTTCATAGAACTTAACTCTATATATATATATATATATATATATATATATATATATATATATATATAAATCAAGATAATAAATCAGATAAGAAAAATGAAAAACCCAAAATAAGCCTTAATAAAACACTTGAAAGATTTAAAAATCCAGTTAAAGAAATAACATTAACAGATTTAAATCAAGAGGTCAATAATTTAAAGAAAGAAATTTCTAGTTTAAAACAAGAAATTCCAAAGATAAAAGAAGAAATTGAAAAGATTAAAAATGATCCAAAGTTATCAATCCATGATTCTTCTGATGAAGAAAATTTAGAAAATGAAGAATCTGAAATTATTGAACAACAAGGACTTTCATTAAAAATACTTAAAGATATTACTATTCAAAAATGGTACACTAACATTAAGCTGGTTATTAATAAAACTTTTATTATTGAAACATCAGCCCTTATAGATACATGAGCTGACTTAAATTGTATTCAAGAAGGATTAATTCCAACAACATACTATGAAAAAACTAATGAAAGATTAAGCTCAGCTAATGGCAGTCAAATGAATATAAAATATAAATTACCTAATGTACATATTTGTCAAGACAATATTTGTTTTAATACTTCTTTTGTATTAATAACTAATATGACTGATAAAATTATATTAGGATTACCCTTTATTTATTTACTATATCCTTTTACAACTTCAACTAAAGGATTAGTTAGTAAACACCTAGGTCAAACGGTAACATTTAATTTTATTTTAGAACCAGAAGAAAAAGATTTAAAAACTATTCAAGAACAGTCAGTTACTAAAACCCTTACAATATTAAATAGTAAGAAAAGTCATTTAAAACATTTAAAAAACGAAATTAAATACAAAAGGATTGAAGATCAGTTAATGAATAATAAACTCCAGACTAAAATCGAACAATTTAATAAAATTTTATTAAAAGAAGTTTGTTCTGATGTTCCTCATGCTTTTTGGCATAGGAAAAAACATATAGTTAATTTACCCTACGCAAAGGAATTTAAAGAACATTTAATTCCAACAAAAGCTAGGCCTATTCAAATGAATCATGAACAGTTAGAATACTGTAAAAAAGAAATTAATGATTTACTCAGTAAAGGATTAATTAGAAATAGTAAATCTCCTTGGTCATGTGCGGCATTTTATGTCAATAAAAATGCTGAGAAAGAAAGAGGAGTACCAAGATTAGTAATCAATTATAAACCATTAAATGAGGTACTTGAATGGATTCGATATCCATTACCTAATAAAAAAGATTTAATTAACAGATTAAACCAAGCAGTTATATTCAGTAAATTTGATTTAAAAAGTGGATTTTGGCAAATCCAAATCAGTAATAAAGATAGGTATAAAACAGCTTTCACTACCCCATTTGGACATTATGAATGGAATGTAGTTCCATTTGGTCTTAAGAATGCCCCTAGTGAATTCCAGAATGTCATGAATAACATATTCAACCCATTCAGCCATTTTACAATAGTTTATATTGATGATATTCTTGTGTACTCCAATTCAATTGAAGAACATTGGAAACATTTGAATTCTTTCTTCAAAACAGTCAAAACCAATGGATTAGTTTTATCACCCAGTAAATGCTCATTGTTTCAAACAAAAGTAAGATTTTTAGGTCATACCATACAATATGGTAAAATTAAGCCTATAGATAGAGCCATAGAATTTGCCAGTAAATTTCCTGATGAAATACTTGATAAAACCCAACTCCAAAGATTTTTAGGATCCCTCAATTATATAGGAGAATTCTATAAAGATCTTAGAAAACAATGTAAACCATAATTTGAACGGTTACAGAGTAATCCCCTTCCTTGGACTTCTGTTCATACTTCAATAGTCCAGGATATTAAAAAATATGTCAAGACTCTTCCCTGTCTTGGTATAGCAAATCCTTCTGCATTTAAAATTGTAGAAACAGATGCCTCTGAAATTGGATTTGGAGGAATCCTCAAACAAAAGATAGATCCCTCTTCACATGAAGAAATTGTTTGTTTCCATTCAGGTGCTTGGGATCCTACTCAACAAAACTATTCAACCATCAAAAAAGAAATTTTAAGCCTAGTTTTATGCATCAACAAATTTCAGCATGAACTTTTAAATCAAAAGTTTTTAGTAAGAATTGATTGTCAGTCAGCAAAATATATTTTAGAAAAAGATGTTCAAAATATTGCATCAAAACAGATTTTTGCCAGATGGCAAGCATTATTGAGCATATTTGATTTTGACATTCAATATATTAAAGGAAGTGAAAATTCTATTCCAGATTTCCTAACTAGAGAATTTCTGCAAACAGGAGTGAGTAAAAATGAGTGTTAGAGGTAATCCCCATGGTCGTGGAGGAGGCAGCAGCTCTAGAGGAGGAAAATCCAGTAACGATAATAAGTTCAAGGGAGTCATTATTCCCCATCCAGTTACCACAGTCCAACCAATAAATGTAGTAAACAGGTACCAAGTTTTAGGACAAATTCCTAAACCATACAGTACTGTTCTTGCTAGTCAACCGCCAGTCATTGACCCATTTGCAAACACAAGTAAAGCCATAGTTACTACCAACAAACCATCCATTCCCTTTAAGTCATTTGAAAAATCCAGTGATTATATTTATAGATATGAATATAACATATTTTTCATAGAAAGTTTTATGAAACCCAGTAACGATCCAGTCAAACTTGCAGCACAATACTTTCCACCAGGTTGGCATTTTGCTCCCCTAGCTCCATATAAATCTTTGTCATACTACAAAGATATTCTATTTGAAACAGACTCAGTTACCATTAAACCTATTATGGATAGTAGAGACGCATCAAAAGTTCTCTATCATGCTATCTACATCAAACAAATAATTTCCCAGGATAAATGGCATAGTCACCCATCAGATCTTCAACCATTAACCAATAGTAACCAACACTTTTGTTACTATGATTACATTGATGCTTGGGATAAAGTATTCCTTTACCAAAACCAAACATTCAGTCACTCTTGGTTCATTCAATTCGATAAATACTTCAAAAGCCCCATACCACTATGGTTCACAGATTGGTGGAACATGTATGGTCCAGTTAGAACAATCATCCCAGACATACTCTTAGAACAAATAGAGTATTTTAGTAAAGTAAGATTAAACAAAAACCCAGATTACGCAGGTTATGAAGTCCTTCATTTTTTTAGTAAATATAAAGTCCCTTGGATTACAAAATGGCAATACAAAATTGCTACCCCTGTCCAAGACTCCACCACAATTCATGAAACAGGAAGCCACAGGGCTTTAGTTACCCAGCATGACGGTCACAGTTGTGTTGCCAGAATCCATTATGTCAAATGGTGGGATAAGTTTGGCATAAACAGAATTATTGGTCAAGTTCAAAAAGAATTCCCATTAGTAAAACCTAATCCAGTTATTCAAGAAAAGAAATTATCTGATATACCATCGTCTTCATTAGATATTTCTAACATCAACAGTTTATCAACCACTGAATTAACTAGTCTTTTGAGAGCCATTCAAGAAAGGGCCAACAGCCTCAAAGAAGAAGCTTCCCAGGACAGTTCCTCAGAAGCCAGTCAAAATTCCAGTCAACAATCAGTCACTAATGCTTATGGATGTGCAGATTTACAAGATGCCCAGGACCCATACGCATGAATCAAGATTCTCTATACAAAACATCAAATCAGTCAAAACAACAGTCAGCCGACCAGCCGACCAGTTACCCGAGTAAATTTGCTTTTACTTTTACTTTTACCAAAGTAAATTGCTTTTGCTTTTTGCTTTTACTTTTACCCGAGTAAAATGCTTTTACTTTTACTTTAACTCAGGTGAATCACTTTCACCCAAGTAAATTGTTTTTCCTTGTCTTTTGTAATAATTGAAAGGTTATTCCTTTCCGAGTTTTGCCCTATATATATGGGCTTTCATTGTATGTTTAAGGGCAGGATGCAAACTGCTTTGTAAGTAGGATTCTCCCTTTCTTTCTTTTCTCTCTAGTTCTCTAGTTTGTATGCTTCGCTTGTACATAGAACAAGTAACTTCTATATAGTAAGCTATTTTCCAGTAAGCTATTTTTGCATTCAATTGCATATCAACTGATTTTGCATTCAACTGCATATTGCATACCGGCTTCTTGCCTGGTTTAAGATTATTCCGATCATATTCAACTGTGCATACCGGCTACTTGCCTGGTCTTCATCATATTCAACTGTATACCGGCTTTTTGCCTGTTCCGATCATCAGTAATACTGTTCCGATCATCATTCTGGTAATATTTTCTACTGTTCTTTTTGTGTCCCTGCTTCCGCCCCTTTTGAAACATTTGAATTCTTTCTTCAAAACAGTCAAAACCAATGGATTAGTTTTATCACCCAGTAAATGCTCATTGTTTCAAACAAAAGTAAGATTTTTAGGTCATACCATACAATATGGTAAAATTAAGCCTATAGATAGAGCCATAGAATTTGCCAGTAAATTTCCTGATGAAATACTTGATAAAACCCAACTCCAAAGATTTTTAGGATCCCTCAATTATATAGGAGAATTCTATAAAGATCTTAGAAAACAATGTAAATATATATATATATATATATATATATATATATATTAACTCCTTATATATAATAAGCGTAAGGGAGATCTTATCCAAAACTTTGGTCGGTCACTGTACTACCAAAAGTATACGATCCGTTGGATTATAAAACTATAAATATTCAAATCGATGAGGACCGTCAGATATAATATTAAAAATTGTATTTGATTAATAATAGGATAGTATTTAAATACTAAAAGGTGTATTTTGAAAATTTAAACCTATTATAAATGGGTTTTCTATATTGAATAGCAATCTTTATGTAAAAATTCGTAATTATCTTTTCTATTTATTTTATGGATAGTTCCAGTTACATAATAATTATTAAACCATCATTAAATTAAAGATAATTTTGTAAGTTTCGTGTGGGCTGTAAAATCGTTAAAATCTGTTGTCTAAAACTCAAGATAAAGCCCAAACAGTAAAGTTATTATCTAAATTTTAATAAATATTTTTTTATTATTGTAGCACCAATTTAATTTTTTTTTCCTAATTCTTTTAAATTTATAAAATTCTATATTTATTTCAATAAAATATTAAAATCAATTTAAGAAAAAATTAAAATCGATCTGGTCTATGTACGATCAGTATACGACCAAATTAATAATTATAGTTAGATCTTAAATAGATCGATGAGAATTGTTAGATCTAAGTTTACTGGAAGCCAGTCAGAGTTTATTAAAGTCTGACGGGGTGAGAGTTTACCTTAGCTGTCGGTGCTGATATAAAGATTCTAGAAGCAATATATCTTGAAGATGGAAAGAAGCAAGATATATTGAGACAGTTAAGGAAACGGAACAGAAGACAGAAGCAATCCTAATTTGATATGATTTGTATAGCTAATTTATAGGAATATCAATTAGAGATTGATTATGTAACTGTGTATTATATAAACACAGATAGGTTAACCCTAAAAGGGATGCGAATACTGAATACATTATTCTTGTAACCTAGCAGCTCTCTGTGATTCTTTAACATCACTGAGAGAAGAGTTATTTATATAATTCAGTTGTTAATTCATAAACAGTGTTCTTGATTGTTATTATCATATTTATATTGATTATATATTGTGTAATCGGCCTAACAATTGGTATCAGAGCCAAGGCTGATTAGTATATACAGTTTATCGATCCAAACACAAGTATAATCATGACTGACAACTCTCAGGAAGGTTCTAATACAGGTTCTAATGCTCAGAAGGTTCAACCAACTTCTGTTAGTCGATATGAGTCAATAAGGGTTCCAATTCTAAGACCAGTTGAATATCCAATATGGAAGGTGAAGATGACTATGTTTCTGGAAGCCACAGATCCAGAATACCTTGATAGAATCAATGATGGTCCTCATATGCCAACTAAATTGTCTCCTGTTATTACTGGTCAAGAGCAAAAGACTGTTCCAAAAGAGAAGAAAGATTTGACTCCTGAAGATATCTCATCAATTGCAAAGGATGCAAAGGTTAGACATCTACTCCACAGTGCTTTTGTTAGATATAATTGCTGACGTTTGTTCATCAGTGTTTAAGAAACAGGTGATCATCAGAGTTTACACTGAAGCCAGTCAGAGTTTGTTAAAGTCTGACGTGGTGATAGTTGAATTAGCTGTCGGTGCTGAATTGAATATTCTAGAAGCAATATATTCTGATGATGGAAAGAAGCAGAATATATTGATACAGCTAAGGAAACGGAATAGAAGATAAGAAGCAATCCTTAATTGATATAAATTGTATAGCTAACTTATAGGAATATCAATTAGAGAATGATTGTATGTAGATGTGTATTATATAAACACAGATAGGTTATCCCTAGAAGGGATGCGATTATTGAAATATTATTCTTGTAACCTAGTAGCTCTTTGTGATTCATTAACATCACTAAGAGAGAATTATTTAATATAATTCAGTTTGTTGATTTACAAACTTGTGTTCTTGATTGTTATTCTCATACATACTTGATTATATATTGTGTATTCGGCCTAACAATTGGTATCAGAGCTTAGGCTGTTTAATATATACAGTTTTACGATTCAAACACAGTAATAATCATGTCTGAAGAAAATCAAGCTCCTCCCAAGGTAGAACAGGTTAAACCTAATTCTGTGAGTCGATATGAAACAATCAGGGTTCCAATTCTCAGGCCAGTGGAATATCCAATTTGGAAGGTGAAGATGACCATGTTTCTGGAGGCTACAGATCCAGAATATCTTGACAGAATTTATGATGGTCCTCATAATCCAACCAAACTAGCCCCTGTTGTTGCTGGCCAAGAACAAAAGACTGTTCCAAAGGAAAAGAAAGATTATACTCCTGAGGACATCTCATCTCTTGCAAAAGATGCAAAGGTTAGACATCTTCTCCACAGTGCTTTAGATAATGTTATGTCTAACAGAGTAATTGGTTGCAAAATTGCAAAAGAAATCTGGGATGCTTTGGAAGTCAGGTGTCAAGGAACCACTGTTATAAAGAAAAACAGGAAGACAATACTCACACAGGAGTATGAGCACTTTGATTCAAGACCTAATGAAACCTTGACTCAGACTTATGACAGATTTTGCAAACTATTGAATGATCTGTCTCTGGTTGATAAAGAATATGAGCTTGAAGAGTCAAATCTCAAATTTCTCTTATCTCTACCTGAAAGATGGGATTTAAAGACGACAACAATCAGAGATAATTATGATCTTGCAGAAACAGATCTTGATGAGATTTATGGATTGTTAAAGACTCATGAACTTGAGATAGAACAAAGAAACAGGAGATCAAGCAAGAAGGCAAAATCTGTTGCTCTCAAAGCTGAGGAGAAGCCCATCAAGAAGGAATCATCAAGGAAGAAAGCCAAGGGAAAGGCTTTAGTCATTAAATCTGAAAGTGAGTCATCAAACTCTGATGATGACTCAAACTCTGATGAAGCTTCTGACTCTGAGGATGATGAAGAACAGATGATGCAAATGGCTGCATTGATGGTGAAGACCTTCAAGAAGATGGGATTCAAGAACTTCAAGAAAGGAAAGAGATTCTCAAGGAAAGATTCAAACTCTGATAAGAGAAGCTTTAGAAAGTCTGATGGAAGGGAGACCAAGTCTGGCAAGAAGGATAAATCTGAAATCCAGTGCTACAAGTGTAAGGAGATGGGTCACTATGCCCCAGAGTGCAAGAAAGGAAAATCTGAGAAAGCACTCATCTCTAAAGGCAAAGACTGGGCAGATACTTCAGACTCTGATGATGGAGAAAATTATGCTCTTATGGCAACTGTCAAAGATGAGACTGAATCATCTGAGAATAAGGTACCCCTAACTACTTATGCTTATGATACTGATAATATATCTGAGTTAAGAGTATATCTGAAAAGCGTACATGTTAGTTATAGGGATCAGACTTTAGAGAATGAGAGAATTAAATCTGAGAATCTTAGACTTAAAGATAGAAACAAGTTTCTTGAAGGAGAACTTGAATTTATGAAGCAGATTCAAAAAAAAAGAAATGATGTTGTTTATGTTGAACAGGAATTGCTTAAAATAAATAAGCAGCTAGAATCTGATCTAGAAAAAGAAAGAAAAATAATCATGACTTGGACAAACTCTGGAAGAGACACTCATCAAGTGTTTCAGACAGATTCTGTAGGCTTAGGCTATCGTGAAAATGATGAACTTAGGTTTAAAGACAAGGTTAAGGTTAAACCACAACTTAAACCTGTGAAATTTGTTCCAGAGTCCACTAAGTTAAAATCTGTTGTAGTAAGTGAAGCTGATATGGAATCAGATGAAGCCTGTGAAAAATAGGAAAATATTATAACAGAAAATCTTTTGGAAATAGAAGCAGTTAGAAAGCCAGTAAAAACTTGTGAAAAACAGGTTAATGTTGGCTTGATGACAGGAAAACAGTTCAATCATAAGCTCAAAGAGGTAAAGTCTGTTATGAAACCAAAAGGGTCCAAGAAGAATAGGAATGGAAAGATAGGCATAAATAAAAGAAATAATCATTTGCCTATTGCTGCTGTTCCAAGGAAAACATGTTATAATTGTGGTAGTACTAACCATCTTGCTAGATTCTGCAATAAGAACAAAGAAATTAATTCTTTACCTTCTACATCAGGAGTAAAGAATGATTATGTAAGGGTTAAACCACAGACTTTATGCACACACTGTGGGAGCACTTGGCATTCTATTTATACTTGTAAGAGTTATCATGCTATTTATCACAACTATTATGAGCCAAAACCCAACTTGAAGTGGGTCAGGGCAAACTCTGCAAGTGTAAAGTCTGACAATGTTAGTTTAAACTCTGTTGATAGTAATTCCGCTGCAAAAGCTAACAATGTTAAGAAAGCCAAAGGATCCAAGCAAGTCTGGATCCTTAAAACTAACTCTTTGTAATTGGCTGTGATTGCAGGGCATAAAAGAGAGCACCCTTATCTTGGACAGTGGATGCTCAGGACACATGACTGGAAATAAAGCCCTGCTATCAGACTTTGAGGAGAAGGCTGGCCCAAAAGTTTCCTATGGAGATGGCAACATAGGACGTACTATGGGATATGGCAATATCAATCTTGGAAGTGTCATCATCACAAATGTAGCTCTAGTTTCAGGACTCAAACATAATCTGCTATCTGTGAGTCAAATCTGTGACAGAAGAAACCATGTAGATTTTCATACTGAACACTGTGAAGTTATCAGCAAATCTACTGGAAAAGTTGTTCTAGTTGGGCACAGGCGCAACAACATTTATGAAGCAAGTTTGGTAACAAACTCTGATGGAAAAACAGTGTGTCTGACTGCGAGAATGTCAAATGAAGAGAGTTGGAATTGGCATAAGAAGCTCTCTCATCTCAATTTGAACAACATCAATGAGCTAATAAGAAAGGATCTTGTAAGGGGACTTCCAAAATCAATACTCAGTCTAGATGGTCTATGTGATTCTTGTCAAAAGGCCAAGCAAAGGAAGTCATCTTTCAAGAGCAAATCTGAATCTTCAGTAGTGGAACCTTATCATCTTCTACATGTTGATCTCTTTGGACCAGTGAATGTGATGTCTATGGGCAGAAAGAAATATGCTCTAGTAATTGTTGATGAATATACTAGATATACATGGGTGTATTTCTTATCAAAGAAGGATGAAACTGCTCAAACTCTGATGGATCATGTAAATCTACTGGACAAAGGATCACAGCACAAAGTCAAAATTATAAGGAGTGATAATGGAACTGAATTCAGAAACTCAATCATGGAAGCTTTCTGCAAGGAAAGAGGAGTGAAACAAGAATTTTCTGCACCTGGAACTCCACAGCAAAATGGTGTAGTTGAAAGAAAGAACAGAACTTTAATTGAAGCAGCCAGAACAATGCTTGATGAAGCAAAGTTGCCAACTTATTTCTGGGCATAAGCTGTTCAAACTGCTTGTTTTACTCAGAATGCTACACTGATCAATAAGCATGGGAAAACACCATATGAGATGGTGAAGAATAAGAAGCCAAATTTGAAATATTTTCATATATTTGGATGCAAATGCTTTGTGTTGAAGACTCATCCTGAACAGTTGACAAAGTTCGAGTTAAAAGCTGATGAAGGAATCTTTGTTGGTTATCCATTGTCAACAAAAGCATTCAGAGTCTACAATCTGAGAACTAAAGTGATCATGGAATCTATACATGTGTCATTTGATGACAAGAAAATAACTGGACTTGAAGATGACAATGAATATGATCAATTGCACTTTGAAAATGAAGATTTATTCTCTGATGATGTAAACTCTGATGAAGCTGGTCTGACAAACTCTGACGAAGCATACTCTGAACCTCTACTGGTAAATACTGGAGAAAATGAAAATTCTCAAATTGAACAAAATAGAGAACCAGTTGAGGGGGAGCGTGAAGAAACTCAACAAGACACAGCAAGTGAGTCAGTTGAGGAAACTGATTCAAACTCTGACAGTTCAAACTCTGAGCCATCCAATTCAGGGGGAGCCTCAGATGCTGTAGAAAGTCAACATATGAATCAGGAGAGCATGGATCAAGGGGGAGGATTCAATAATGATGCAAGAAACCACTTACCAGCAGCAAGAAAGTGGACACAGGCACACACACCTGATCTCATAATTGGAGATCCTGATGCTAGTGTGAGAACTAGAAGTGCAACAAATAATGAGTGTCTGTATCATGCTTTCTTGTCTCAAACAGAACCAAAGAAAGTGGAGGAAGCTCTTCAAGATGCTAATTGGATTACAGCAATGCAAGAAGAGTTAAATGAATTTGAAAGAAATGAAGTCTGGACACTTGTACCTAGACCAAAAAATAGATCAATTGTAGGTACAAAGTGGGTTTTCAGAAACAAGACTGACAGTGAAGGTGTGATTACAAGAAACAAGGCTAGACTTGTGGCTAAAGGTTATTCACAACAGGAAGGAATTGACTATGATGAAACCTTTGCTCCAGTTGCAAGATTGGAGGCCATAAGAATTTTTCTGGCCTATGCTGCACACAAGAAATTTAAAGTCTTTCAGATGGATGTGAAAAGTGCTTTTCTCAATGGGAAGCTTGAAGAAGAAGTGTTTGTTGAACAACCACCAGGATTTGTAGATCCCAAGCATCCAGACTATGTCTACAGGCTTGACAAGGCATTATATGGACTAAAGCAAGCACCAAGAGCATGGTATGAAACTCTTGCTCAATTTCTTTTAGAAAGTGGGTTCACAAGAGGTACAATTGATAAAACCTTGTTTTATTTCAATTCTGGTGATGATTTGCTTTTAGTTCAAATTTATGTAGATGATATTATTTTTGGATCTACTAATGACAAACTTTGTAAGAAGTTTGCAAAGCTTATGCAATCCAGGTACCAAATGAGCATGATGGGAGAGCTTAGTTATTTTCTAGGCTTACAGGTCAAGCAAACAGATGATGGTATTTTTATCAATCAAGCAAAATATACCAGAAATCTTCTCAAGAAATTTGGTATGCTTGATAGCTCATCTGCTACAACTCCCATGGCTACAGCAACAAAGCTAGACAAAGACACAGGAGCCTCAGTAGATATGACAAACTACAGAGGAATGATAGGGTCTTTACTGTATCTTACTGCAAGTAGACCTGATATCATGTATGCAACATGTCTTTGTGCAAGATTTCAAGCAGATCCCAGAGAGCCTCATCTAACAGCTGTAAAAAGGATTTTCAAATATCTCAAAGGAACCATAACCTTGGGTTTGTGGTACCCTAGAGAATCAGAGTTTAAGCTAATTGGTTACTCTGATGCAGATTTTGCAGGCTGTAAGATAGACAGAAAAAGTACAAGTGGAAGCTGTCAATTTTTAGGTGACAGATTGGTTTCTTGGTATAGCAAGAAACAAAAGTCAATTTCCACATCTACTGCAGAAGCAGAGTATATAGCTGCTGGTAGCTGCTGTGCACAGATTTTATGGATGAAGAATCAGTTGCTGGATTATGGGTTAAAGTACTCTAAAATACCTATTTACTGTGATAACCAAAGTGCTATTGCTATGACAGGTAACCCAGTACAGCATTCCATGACCAAGCACATCAGCATCAGGTATCATTTTATCAGAGAACATGTAGAAGAAGGAAACATTGAGCTTCATTTAGTGTCTACAGATCAACAACTTGCAGATATCTTCACCAAACCTTTGAGTGAAGCTACTTTTACAAGATTGGTAAATGAACTTGGAATGATCTCTGGTTCTGACTAGAGATACGGGTTAGACTCAAAAACTATACATGTTTGATTTTTATGCTCATGATTCCTTGCATGTATTAACTGTTATGAGTACCAGTGTCATAAACTCTGAAAGTAAACTCTGATGCTAAACTCTGTTAGTCATAAAGTGTTGGTCATACTCTGATAGTTATAGTCTAATGCTATACTCTGATTATAATTTTGTCTGAAACATATGGACCAATGAAGAAACTTGTATAAAGCATAATTCTCAGTAAGTAATTATGAATCCTTAAGAGTTGTATAGATTCTGATCTCAAATTTGTGCGGTAAGTTAACACAGCATGATACTGTCTCAATATTTATAGCATCTCTTAGTTTATTAATCCTACATACTGAGTCTGTATTAGCTGTTTGCACTTTCTCTCATAAATTAATAGTATTAACTGATGAAAAGTCTAAACTCTGATCATTAATTGCAAATAATTCACCCTCATATTAAAAGATGCCAAAAAGAGCACAAATTCCTTTGAGATCATGTTGTGCCTAGGAAGATCCAGGAACTTATTGTATGAAATAAGGGCTAAAATCTTTGATTTTTGGTGACTAGTGCCAACCACTGATTACTGGAAAAATTAAAAAAAAAATGCTATATATATAAAGGGGGTGAAAAATAACAAGATATATCCAAATGAAAGGATATCAGTATACAGAGTTTAGATATAAAAATCAGATTTTATTTTATACATGAGAGTTTGGACAATCAGTTTTTACTGTTTTAGTTTGTGGATTTTATGCACTTTGAGATGATCTAAATATTTGATTTCGGTAAACTCTGCTATTGCACACACATATTTTCACACCTGTACAGTTTGAGGAAAAGAGTTTATTGACAAAGAAGGACGAATGGTAAACACTGATGTACTGTGTGAAATACGCTGAGGTAACTTTGTTTTAATCTCTGATGGTTAAAATGATTTCTTTGTTTCAGACATTTTATAATTTTGAGATTAGTCATTTGTTTTGAAATTCGAAAGAGTATGATTACAAACGGTTCATATTTGTATTAAACAGAGGAGAGAGAGGTTGAGTGTTTTGAACAATGTGATAAGCGGTAATTATGGCTATATTTACTGCGCGTGTGTATTGGAAGTTGTTACATACAGCTGTCAGCGTATGCATGATTGACATCTGTCCCACTCACACATTTTTCAAAGAAGCCTGCTGTGTGTAGTAATGATTAAAACGATTGAGTTTTAATTTTCACAGTTATTATTTAAACATACTACACATAAACGGTTTATTCTTTTACACACTTCATCTTTTCATAAGTTTTTACTCACAAACACTGTATCAAACACTTTCCCTGCATACATTCTATACTTTTCTCTGTCTTTCTTCTAAACTTTTCTAATGGCTACTACAATGTTTACTGCTTCTGGGTTAGAATTTGTTCCTAATAACTATGCTGCTCCTTTGGCAAATGAGAACGCACCGGAGGCGTTTCATTTGATTCAGAATTTCTTGTCAAACTCTGATATTGGCACTGCTCTCACCGCACCATCGAAGCTGTCTGCATCTCAAATCAGATCTTTTTGGCAGACAGGAACTTATGACAATGGAGGAGAGACTGGCTCTCCGTCCATAATCTTTGAATTTCAAGAAGCAGAGTTTACAATTACTCCAACAACTGTTCGTGATGCTCTGGGCCTTGAGGACTTTAATGCTTTCACAATCTCTGTTGGAGATTCTGAGTTAGTTCGTATGATGAGAGAAATAGGCTACTCTGGACCATTGACAAAGATAGGTCAACTGAAAAGGCCGTTTTTGCGCAAGGAATGGAGTTTCTTTTTCGATTGCATCACCAGGGCTTTTGGCAAAAAGTGCACGAATTGGGATGCAATTCCCACTGATAGTCTGCAAATCGGGTATTCTCTTCTTTATGGAAGTAATTTTGATGTTGCTAGACTAGTTTTAACTAATCTTGGTGAGAAAATGCTAGAGAATAGGAATGTTGTTTATTTCTCTAGATTTTGTCAATTGTTATTCAATTTTTGCTGTCCTAATGTTGAGATCTTAGAGGATGATGTCATTCTCTCGTTTAAGTTACATAAACGCATATTCTCTGATCTCACTAATAAGGATAACAAGAAAGGGGATGTTGGTGTTTTGTTGCTACCTGAGTCTGTGCAACAATTTCTGGTCAACTTACAACAACAACAACTTGCAAACTCTGAAGCTGGACCTTCTGTGTCTCAATCACAGAGGTCAAAGAAGTCAAAGGTAAGAGCTGTTAAGTCTGCTAGAGTGAATCCATCAAATGCTGAAGCTGGGGTATCAAATACTGATGATATGCCTCAGAAGAAAAGGTTAAAGAAAAGAAGGGCCAACAGGGCAAAGTCTGATGCTGCTGATGAGGAGAGTGAAACTGATGATGAAACTCTTCATCAGAGAAAAAGGAGATTAGTAGCAGCACATCTCTTTGGTGCAGAGAATATTTCTTCCACATTTGCTGAAAATCTTGAAATTGAGTTTCAGGAGGATGAAGCTGTCAATATGGACAGAGTTTCTATGGAGAATGTAGCTCCTGAAGTTGTTCTTCAAGAGGAGATTTTTGACACTCCTGTGCCTACTGAGGACAGAGTAAATGCTGATGCTGGCATGATGAATTTTGAGAGAGAAGCTCCTACATCAAAGACTGATGATGTAGTTGAGGAAGATGCTGATCATTCTGACAGCAGAGTTTTTGAGAAAATGGATTTCTTTGTTGATGAAGATATTCCAGATGCACATCCTACTATCAGTACCTGTGATACTGAGGATGTAGAAGTTGATCAAGACACCTTAGTCATTGAAGACTCTGTTGCTACTCACACAGAGGTTCTTTCTGTTAACAATCTAAATTCTGACAAAGGTGTGGAGGTTGATCAAGTTGTTGAAGCTGCTGCAGAACAATTTGATGCAATTGCAGCAGAAGATGCTAATTTGCTTGAAGCTCTACAACAATCTGTTGTTGAGGTTGTAACAAGAGAAACAGAGTTAATGCAAACTGCAAACTCTGAGATTCCAGAACCTGTTGCAGAGAAAGTTATTGTCGAAGCTGCACAGAGAAATTTTGAAACTACTGCTGAGAATGTTCCTGCAGAGAATACAGCAGAGGATGAAAATGTTGAATATAGTCCTGCTCATTCACACCCTAGTATTCAAATTTCATTGTCTGATGGTGTAAATACTGATGAAGAAAGAGAGATAAATAGAGAGACTGAAGAGCATTTTCAGAATATGTACTATAACAGATGGGCTGATGCAGATTGTATTTTTTCCGCACAGAGGGCTGCTGATTTTCTTGGTGATTCTGTGAAGACAATTTCAAATCCTGATATTCTTACAAGTCTAAAGGCCACTGTGGTTCAAGTCAAAGCCTTAAACAATAGGTTTGATGAAACACAAACAGTGGTTACCAATCTTAGGAATGAAGTTGGTCTAAGGGATCTTACCTTAAAGACTGATAGGTCTTATTATTCTACAATGTTCCAGAAGCAAGCCAAGGATTCTGATGAACTTAAGAAGAGGCTTGGGAAAGTTGAGGAGAATCAGACTGCAATGTCTGCACAATTGAATTCTATTTCTACTGCTCTAGAATTGCTGACATCAGTACTACTTTCTGATGATGTCAAAAAGGGGGAGAGTGTACCTAATGACAAATGCAAAGACACTCAAACTCTGAGACGGAGGGATGATTCTGCTGATGGTGGAAGCAAGGAAGATGAAAGGAAGCAAATTTCTACTCAAAGGCAAAGAAGATCAAGATTAAATTCTAATAGGTTGACAAACTCTGGTAAAGGAATCTCAAACTCTGCCAGTGGTTCAAGACTTAAGAGTTTAATTATTTCAGAAAATCCATCTACTGATGAAGAAATTGCTGCTAAGATATTTATACAAGAGCATGGTAATGAAGCTACAGTTGAAGACATGGAAGCTGAAATGCTGAGTCTTGCTGAAGAGCATGAGAAGAGATTGAAGGATGGTACTTACAAAAGGAAAGTTGTCAAGGTTCCTAGAAAGAAAGAAATGGGTATCTCTATCAAAGAGAATTCTCAACAGAGTATACAAGACTCAAGGAAGCCTGTGATAGTAAACTCTGATAAAGGTAAGGGTAAACTGGTAGATGAAGGACAGTTACCAAGGAAGAACTATTCAACCTCTGACATTGCTCAAGTTGAATCAAGGATAAGTAAATCAACCTCTGACGCTGCTCAAGTTGATGTTTCTACTAAAGTTATGACAACCTCTGACAAGGCTCATGTTGTGCAAACTCAACTAGCACCTCAACTCCAAGGTACTTTTAGAAGACCTGTACTCTCTGAAACTCTGACACTTCAACCTGTGGACTTTTCTCAAACCAGGACTGTACTTGGAAAAGAATCTTTTGATAAGTCTGGTTTAGGTTCACATAGGGAGAAGAGAATAAACAACAGACCTGGAGATCAATCATCACTGGCAGTATCTGGTATCATTACTCAAGAAAATCTTGATATGCTAGACTCTGTTCAGATGATATTTCATAAAGTGTTGAAGAAAGAGTTTTTGTTATATTTTATGAATGATGGAAGAGTTTACAAGGTTGCAGAGTCTGACATCTATCTCAAATCTTATGAAGAATTGGAGTATGTTTTGTACTTGTTAAAAGTCAAAAATAGAAATACCCATGATGCTGCTATAGTTATCAGAGAAAGGATGCTAAAATCAAAGATAATGCTTGGAGGAGGAGTTTCGAGTGCATATATTCCTAAGTACAGAGATGCTTATGGAAAGATTGTGGAGATGAAGAGGAATAGTGCTAGGTTCAGGACTGCACTAGGAATGAAAGTTCTAGAATTTAATCTAGAGTCTGACAAGCCTTTCTATATAAAACTTGGAAATGAAATGAAGAAAAACAGCATATATTCTCTGAGGGCTGCCATATATCAAACTGGTGAAGAAGATCCAGAGCTTAAGGAGCTGAAGGAGATTATGATTGCTGAACTGGAAAGAGCTGAGAGAAGATTACTTACAGACTATCTCAGGACAGTGCCTGATATTCAAGAAATCAAATAAAGTCTGACTGTAAGTTTTTTTTTAAAGTTTTCTATTCTAAGTTAAAGTTAAACTCTGACATATGTTAAACACTGCATTTGTTATATGTTTTGACATCATCAATTATCTGTTTAACTTGTACATTTTTATTATGCACAAGTTGGGGGAGATTGTTAGATATAATTGCTGACGTTTGTTCATCAGTGTTTAAGAAACAGGTGATCATCAGAGTTTACACTGAAGCCAGTCAGAGTTTGTTAAAGTCTGACGTGGTGATAGTTGAATTAGCTGTCGGTGCTGAATTGAATATTCTAGAAGCAATATATTCTGAAGATGGAAAGAAGCAGAATATATTGATACAGCTAAGGAAACGGAATAGAGGATAAGAAGCAATCCTTAATTGATATAAATTGTATAGCTAACTTATAGGAATATCAATTAGAGAAGGATTGTATGTAGCTGTGTATTATATAAACACAGATAGGTTATCCCTAGAAGGGATGCGATTATTGAAATATTATTCTTGTAACCTAGTAGCTCTTTGTGATTCATTAACATCACTAAGAGAGAATTATTTAATATAATTCAGTTTGTTGATTTACAAACTTGTGTTCTTGATTGTTATTCTCATACATACTTGATTATATATTGTGTATTCGGCCTAACAGCTTTAGATAATGTCATGTCTAACAGAGTTATTGGCTACAAAACCGCCAAAGAAATTTGGGATGCTTTGGAAGTCAGGTGTCAAGGAACAAGTGTTATAAAGAAGAATAGGAAGACCATTCTAACACAGGAGTATGAACACTTTGACTCTAGATCTGATGAAAGTTTGACAGATACATATGACAGATTTTGTAAATTGTTAAATGATTTGTCCCTGGTTGATAAAGAATATGAACTTGAAGAGTCAAATCTCAAGTTTCTTCTATCCCTACCTGAAAGATGGGATTTAAAGGCAACAACAATCAGAGACAATTATGATCTTGCAGAAACAGATCTTGATGAAATCTATGGGTTGCTTAAAACTCATGAACTTGAGATAGAACAAAGAAACAAAAGATCTGGAAAGAAGACAAAATATGTTGCTCTTAAAGTTGAAGAAAAGCCTGTCAAGAAGGAATCATCAAGAAAGAAAGCCAAAGGAAAGGCTTTAGTCATTAAATCTGAAAGTGAGTCATCAAACTCTGATGATGGCTCAAATACTGATGATGAAGCTTCTGATTCTGAGGATGATGAAGAAGAGATGATGAAGATGGCTGCTTTAATGGTGAAGACCTTCAAGAAGATGGGATTCAAGAACTTCAAGAAAGGAAAGAGATTCTCTAGGAGAGATTCAAACTCTGATAAGAGAAATTTCAGAAAGTCTGATGGAGGAAATACCAAGAATGGAAAGAAAGACAAGTCTGGGATCCAGTGCTACAAGTGTAAAGAGATGGGTCATGAAAGGCATATGTTTAGGCCTATTAATATTCCGAGGAAACAACTTAATTTAAACAAGTATGTAATAAGTAAATAATAAGTTAATATGTCACAGGAATCTCAGATAGTTTTATCTGTCAAGAGAATGGAGAACTAAAGTCATCTACAGACTTGAAGTTATTCTACATTGAAAGAAGTTCAATTTATTGTTCAAGCCTCAGTGAAGTATTCAAGGAAGTGGATTAACTACAGTGACAGAGATTTCCAGTTTGTGACGGAAGAAGTACAGGATACAGAGTTTTGTCATAGCTAAAGAAAAGAAGCCACAGCTTTAAATGTTTTAAAGATGAAGAATTATCATTGAAGTCAGTTATTCATGAAACCAGACAGTGCATCGAATGACGACATCATCAGTGGAATTAAATCATCTATATTCAGTGGTTTTCAGAAGAGGGAGGAATGCAAGGTTTTAAAGATATCTTATTTGATTTATTAATTTAATTTAATTAATAAATTAATTCTATCAGAATTAATTTATTTATTAAATTAATTAGGTTAGTAGTTTAAATTATTTATTAACTTAATTCTATTTAAAAGAATTAATTTAATCTATAATTTAATCTAACTAATTAAATTAAAAGGATTTTCTGAAAATAAACTAGTATGACCTGTTTTATTATTCAAAGAAACTCGGTATGACCTTGATGGATAACTCGGTATGACCTATTTCTAGGTTCTACTGAATTATTTATTAGGTCATACTAAGTCATTTTTCAGGTCATGCCAAGTACTTTTTCAAGGTCATACAATCTTCTTTTGTGGTTCTACCGAAAATTAGAAAATGTGTTTCAGGTCATACTGATCATATAAGGTTCTACCGAGTTCTGTTGGCAGGTCATACACGGCTTATTTGATTTGTATTAAATGCCAGACAGAACAGAAAAAGAAGGCAGTTGAAGAAAAAAAAAAGACATTGAAGCATTTACTCTCAAGAACACAAGAAGCATTAAATCTTATTTCTTCTCAAGCAATTAATTCTAGTTTGTATTGTTAAATCCAAACCACTAGAAGTTGATTACTTGTATTGCTTTGATCATCTAGCGGATTTTTATCCCTAGAATTTATCTCGAACTTGCTTTTAGCATTCGATCTTTTTATTACAAATATTAGAAAAGTTCATGTCGAATTTATTCTAAATTTGTATTAATTAGTTTGAGATAAATACTTTGTAATCCATATTGTATTTGCAACACCCTTCAAGTTTAATATAAGTTATATTTAACTTGAATCTTGTTTCATTTATATTCCGCATTAATTTGTTCTTAATTGTTAAATTATTCAAAGAGCAAATTTCGATAAAACGGTATAGTTTGTATTCAACCCCCCTTCTACAAACTTATCAGGACCTAACAATTGGTATCAGAGCCTTTTGATTGATATACAAATCAAAGATCCAATTGTTTTGAGATTTTTCTTTTAAACTCTGATTTTTTATTTTATTCTTAAAAAATCTCAAAAGATGTCTACTACACAGAAAGTTGGTACTGTCAAAATCCCAATGTTCAACAAGGAGCATTATTCAATGTGGAAGAAGAAAATGCTCCTATTTCTTAAGGTTGCAAATCCTAAATACATTGATGTGCTGAAGAGTGGTCCCAAACTCCCTATGATTATTGAGGGAGAATTAATTGTGGATAATGTTGTGACTAGGGCTGCTAGTATGTACCCTAAAGATCCCAAGGAGTACACTCCTGATGAGAAAGAGGATGTTACCTTGGATTCTTGTCTTCAGTTGATCCTTATTGAGAGTCTTGATCCTATCATGCATAATCATGTCCTAAATTGTGAAACTGCCAAACACATTTGGGGAACCATAGAGATAATCAATGAGGGGACAGAGGAAGTTAGGGAGAATATGCTTGAAATCCTCACTTCACAATATGAGCATTTCAGATCAAACCCTGGTGAAGGTATCTCTCAGGTTTTTGAAAGATACAACAAATTAATCAATGATCTGAATCTCAATGGGAAGCACTACACCAACAAGGAGATTAACAAGAAGTTCCTACTTACCCTTCCACCTCATTTGGAGCACAAAATATCTGCCATTAGAGAAGCAAGAGATATGAATGAGATTGCTTTGGAAAGATTGTATGGTGTGCTGAAGACCTATGAGCTGGAGCAGATTCAACAAAGGGAGCTGTATGGAACTGGGAAAATTGTTGGTACCTCTACTGCATTGGCTGCTGAAGTCCCACAGAGACTGGAAGTGAAGGCTGTTCAACCTTCCAGTTCTCACATGAATGTTATTGATGCTGAATATGGATTAACATCCATTGATCAATCTGGTGGTGACTTCTATTCTTTAGAAGAACTTGATCAGCTGGAGGATGGTGACTTGGCTTTGATAGTCAGAAAGTTTGGGAAGCTCAGATTCAAGAGGAATCCCAATCTTAAGTTCAGACCCAGATTTCAGAGAGGTGGATCTTCATCTTCAAGTGGCACAAGGGGTTGCTACAAAACTGGAACTGTGGACAGGAGCATAATTAGATGCTACAATTGCAATGAGTTGGGTCACTTTGCTACTGAATGCAGAAAGCCAAAGCAAGTGACTAGAAACACATTTGATTCTAGCAAGAAGAACAAGATTGGGAAAGCATATGTTGCTGAAGGAAAGAGTTGGGATGACACTGACAGTGATGAAGAAGCAGGTGAGATTGGGAACCTTGCTTTAATGGCTAAAGAGGAAAGCACTTCATCCAGATACATGTCAGAGGTAACCTTTACTGACACTGAAATGATTCATCATCTTGGTGGCACTTTAAGTTGTGCACGCACTGAAAATGATAGAATAATTCTTTTAAACACAAATCTTGAAAAGGAAATAAAAGAATTAAAACTAGTGCATATTAATCAAGATGAACTTACTAATAATGTAGCAGTTCTTGAGAATAGGGTTAAATTGTATCAACAACTGGAAACCATTCTCAAAGATCAGATTAGTGAGCTTAAGACCAAAGCTAATGCTTATTTCAGTTCTTGTAAGACTGCTAAAGAAATTCTGAATAAGCAAGCTGTTAGATATAATTGCTGACGTTTGTTCATCAGTGTTTAAGTAACAGGTACATATCAGAGTTTATATAGAAGCCAGTCAGAGTTTGATAAAGTCTGACTGGGTGAAGAGTTTACACTGAAGCCAGTCAGAGTTTGTTAAAGACTGACGTGGTGATAGTTGACTTAGATGTCGGTGCAAAGATAAAGATTCTAGAAGCAATATATTCTGAAGATGGAAAGAAGCAGAATATATTGATACAGCTAAGGAAACGGAATAGAAGACTGAAGCAATCCTTAATTGATAACAATTGTATAGCTAATTTATAGGAGTATCAATTAGATAAGGATTGTGTAACTGTGTACTATATAAACACAGATAGGTTATCCCTAGAAGGGATGCGATCATTGAATATATTATTCTTGTAACCTAGTAGCTCTTTGTGATTCATTAACATCGCTAAGAGAGAATTATTTAATATAATTCAGTTTGTTGATTTAAAAACCTGTGTTCTTGATTGTTATTCTCATACATACTTGATTATATATTGTGTATTCGACCTAACAATTGGTATCAGAGCTTAGGCTGTTTAATATATACAGTTTTACGATTCAAACACAGTTATAATCATGTCTGAAGAAAATCAAACTGCTCCCAAGACTGAACAGGTTAAGCCTAATTCTGTGAGTCGATATGAAACAATCAGGGTTCCGATTCTAAGGCCTGTAGAGTATCCAATTTGGAAGGTGAAGATGACCATGTTTCTGGAGGCTACAGATCCAGAATATCTTGACAGAATTTATGATGGTTCTCATAATCCAACCAAACTAGCCCCTGTTGTTGATGGTCAAGAACAAAAGACTGTTCCAAAGGAAAAGAAAGATATGACTCCTGAGGACATCTCATCAATTGCAAAGGATGCAAAGGTTAGACATCTTCTCCACAGTGCTTTAGATAATGTTATGTCTAACAGAGTAATTGGCTGCAAAACTGCCAAAGAGATATGGGATGCTTTAGAAGTCAGATGCCAGGGAACAGGTGCTATTAAGAAGAACAGAAAGACAATACTCACACAGGAGTATGAGCACTTTGATTCAAGACCTAATGAAACCTTGACTGAGACTCATGACAGATTTTGCAAACTATTGAATGATCTGTCTCTGGTTGATAAAGAATATGAGCTTGAAGAGTCTAATCTCAAGTTTCTGTTATCTCTACCTGAAAAGTGGGATTTAAAGACAACCACAATAAGAGATAATTATGAGCTTGCTGATACAGATCTTGATGAAATCTATGGGTTGTTGAAAACTCATGAACTGGAGATAGAACAAAGGAATAGAAGATTAAGTAAAAAGACAAAATCTGTTGCTCTCAAAGTTGAGGAGAAGCCCATTAAGAAGGAATCATCAAGGAAGAAAGCCAAGGGAAAGGCTTTAGTCATTAAATCTGAGAGTGAGTCATCAAACTCTGATGATGACTCAAACTCTGATGAAGCTTCTGACTCTGAGGATGATGAAGAACAAATGATGCAAATGGCTACATTGATGGTGAAGACCTTTAAGAAGATGGGATTCAAGAACTTCAAGAAAGGAAAGAGATTCTCAAGGAAAGATTCAAACTCTGATAAGAGAAGTTTTAGAAAGTCTGATGGAAGGGAGACCAAGTCTGGCAAGAAGGATAAATCTGAAATCCAGTGCTACAAGTGTAAGGAGATGGGTCACTATGCCCCAGAGTGCAAGAAAGGAAATCTGAGAAAGCACTCATCTCTAAAGGCAAAGACTGGGCAGATACTTCAGACTCTGATGATGGAGTAAATTATGCTCTTATGGCAACTGTCAAAGATGAGACTGAATCATCTGTAAATAAGGTACCCCTAACTACTTATGATATGATACTGATAACATATCTGAGTTAAGAGTATATCTGAAAAGCGTAAATGTTAGTTATAGGGATCAGACTTTAGAGAATGAGAGAATTAAATCTGAGAATCTTAGTCTTAAAGAAAGAAACAAGTTTCTTGAAGGAGAACTTGAAAATATGAAGCAGATTCAAAAAGAAAGAGATGATGCTGTTTATATTGAACAGGAATTGCTTAAATTAAATAAGCAGCTAGAATCTGAACTTGAAAAAGAAAGAAAAATTATTAAGACTTGGACAAACTCTGGAAGAGACACTCATCAAGTGTTTCAAACAGATTCTGTAGGTTTAGGCTATTGTGAAAATGATGAACTTAGGTTTAAAGACAAAGTTAAGGTTAAACCACAACTTAAACCTGTCATATTTGTTCCAGAGTCCACTAAGTTAAAATCTGTTGTAGTAAGAGAAGCTGATATGGAATCAGATGAAACCTGTGAAAAACAGGAAAATATTATAACAGAAAATCTTATGGAAATAGAAGCTGTTAGAAAGCCAGTAAAAACTTGTGAAAAACAGGTTAATGTTGGCTTGATGACAGGAAAACAGTTTAATCATAAGCTGAAAGAGGTAAAGTCTGCCATGAAACCAAAAGGGTCCAAGAAGAATAGGAATGGAAAGATAGGCATAAATAATAGAAATAATCACTTGCCTACTGCTGGTGCTTCAAGGAAAACATGTTATAATTGTGGTAGTTCTAATCATCTTGCTAGATTTTGCAATAAGAACAAACATATTAATTCTTTACCTTCTACATCAGGAGTAAAGAATGAATATGTAAGGGTTAAACCACAGACTTTATGCACACACTGTGGGAGCACTTGGCATTCTATTTATACTTGTAGGAGTTATCATGCTATTTATCACAATTACTATGAGCTAAAACCCAATCTGAAATGGGTTAGAGCAAACTCTGCAAGTGTAAAGTCTGACAATGTTAGTTTAAACTCTGTTGATAGTGATTCCGCTGCAAAAGCTAACACTGTTAAGAAAGCCAAAGGATCCAAGCAAGTCTGGGTCCTTAAAACTAACACTTAGTGTTTGTTTGTGATTGCAGGGCATAAAAGAGAGCACCCTTATCTTGGACAGTGGATGCTCAGGACACATGACTGGAAATAAAGCCCTGCTATCAGACTTTGAGGAGAAGGCTGGCCCAAAGGTTTCCTATGGAGATGGCAACATAGGACACACTCTGGGATATGGCAATATTAATCTTGGAAGTGTCATCATCACAAATGTAGCTCTAGTCTCAGGACTCAAGCATAATCTGCTATCTGTGAGTCAAATCTGTGACAGAGGAAACCATGTAGATTTTCATACTGAATACTGTGAAGTTATCAGTAAATCTACTGGAAAAGTTGTTCTAGTTGGACACAGGCGCAACAACATTTATGAAGCAAGTTTGGTAACAAACTCTGATGGAAAAACAGTGTGTCTGACTGCTAGAATGTCAAATGAAGAGAGTTGGAATTGGCATAAGAAGCTCTCTCATCTCAATTTGAACAACATCAATGAGCTAATAAGAAAGGATCTTGTAAGGGGACTCCCAAAATCAATACTCAGTCTAGATGGTCTATGTGATTCTTGTCAAAAGGCCAAACAAAGGAAGTCATCTTTCAAGAGCAAATCTGAATCTTCAGTAGTGGAACCTTATCATCTTCTACATGTTGATCTCTTTGGACCAGTGAATGTAATGTCTATGGGCAGAAAGAAATATGCTCTAGTAATTGTTGATGAATATACTAGATATACATGGGTATATTTCTTATCAAAGAAGGATGAAACTACTCAAACTCCGATGGATCATGTAAATCTACTGGACAAAGGATCACAGCACAAAGTCAAAATTATAAGGAGTGATAATGGAACTGAATTCAGAAACTCAATCATGGAAGCTTTCTGCAAGGAAAGAGGAGTGAAACAAGAATTTTCTGCACCTGGAACTCCACAGCAAAATGGTGTAGTTGAAAGAAAGAACAGAACTTTAATCGAAGCTGCTAGAACTATGCTTGATGAAGCAAAATTACCAACTTATTTCTGGGCAGAAGCTGTTCAAACTGCTTGTTTTACTCAAAATGCTACACTGATCAACAAGCATGGGAAAACACCATATGAGATGGTGAAAAATAAGAAGCCAAATTTGAAATATTTTCATATATTTGGACGCAAATGCTTTGTGTTGAAGACTCATCCTGAACAGTTGACAAAGTTCGAGTTAAAAGCTGATGAAGGAATCTTTGTTGGTTATCCATTGTCAACAAAAGCATTCAGAGTCTACAATCTGAGAACTAAAGTGATCATGGAATCCATACATGTGTCATTTGATGACAAGAAAATAACTGGACTTGATGACTTAGATGGACATGATCAACTGCGTTTTGAAAATGAAGGTTTATTCTCTGATGATGTAAACTCTGATGAAGCAGTACCGACAAACTCTGATGAAGCGGTTCTGACAAACTCTGACGAAGCATACTCTGAACCTCTACTGGTAAATACTGGAGAAACTGGAAATTCTCAAATTGAACAAAATAGAGAACCAGTTGAGGGGGAGCGTGAAGAAGCTCAACAAGACACTGCAAGTGAGTCAGTTGAGGAAACTGATTCAAACTCTGACAGTTCAAACTCTGAGCTATCCAATTCAGGGGGAGCCTCAGATGCTACAGAAAGTCAACATATGAATCAGGAGAGCATGGATCAAGGGGGAGGATCCTATAATAATGCAAGAAACCACTTACCAACAGCAAGAAAGTGGACACAGGCACACACACCTGATCTCATAATTGGAGATCCTGATGCTAGTGTGAGAACTAGAAGTGCAACAAATAATGAGTGTCTGTATCATGCTTTCTTGTCTCAAACAGAACCAAAGAAAGTGGAAGAAGCTCTTCAAGATGCTAATTGGATTACAGCAATGCAAGAAGAGTTAAATGAATTTGAAAGAAATGAAGTCTGGACACTTGTACCTAGACCAAAGAATAGATCAATTGTAGGTACAAAGTGGGTTTTCAGAAACAAGACTGACAGTGAAGGTGTGATTACAAGAAACAAGGCTAGACTTGTGGCTAAAGGTTATTCACAATAGGAAGGAATTGACTATGATGAAACCTTTGCTCCAGTTGCAAGATTGGAGGCCATAAGAATTTTTCTGGCTTATGCTGCACACAAGAAGTTTAAAGTCTTTCAGATGGATGTAAAAAGTGCTTTTCTAAATGGGAAGCTTGAAGAAGAAGTGTTTGTTGAACAACCACCAGGATTTGTAGATTCCAACCATCCAGATTATGTCTACAGGCTTGACAAGGCATTATATGGACTAAAGCAAGCACCAAGAGCATGGTATGAAACTCTTGCTCAATTTCTTTTAGAAAGTGGGTTCACAAGAGGTACAATTGATAAAACCTTGTTTTATTTCAATTCTGGTGATGATTTGCTTTTAGTTCAAATTTATGTAGATGATATTATCTTTGGATCTACTAATGACAAACTTTGTAAGAAGTTTGCAAAGCTTATGCAATCCAGGTATCAAATGAGCATGATGGGAGAGCTTAGTTATTTTCTAGGCTTACAGGTCAAGCAAACAGATGATGGTATTTTTATCAATCAAGCAAAATATACCAGAAATCTTCTCAAGAAATTTGGTATGCTTGATAGCTCATCTGCTACAACTCCCATGGCTACAGCAACAAAGCTAGACAAAGACACAGGAGCCTCAGTAGATATGACAAACTACAGAGGAATGATAGGGTCTTTACTGTATCTTACTGCAAGTAGACCTGATATCATGTATGCAACATGTCTTTGTGCAAGATTTCAAGCAGATCCCAGAGAGCCTCATCTAACAGCTGTAAAAAGAATCTTCAAATATCTCAAAGGAACCATAACCTTGGGTTTGTGGTATCCTAGAGAATCAGAGTTTAAGCTAATTGGTTACTCTGATGCAGATTTTGCAGGCTGTAAGATAGACAGAAAAAGTACAAGTGGAAGCTGTCAATTTTTAGGTGACAGATTGGTTTCTTGGTATAGCAAGAAACAAAAGTCAATCTCCACATCTACAGCAGAAGCAGAGTATATAGCTGCTGGTAGCTGTTGTGCACAGATTCTGTGGATGAAGAATCAGTTGCTGGATTATGGTTTGAAGTACTCTAAAATACCTATTTTCTGTGATAACCAAAGTGCTATTGCTATGACAGGAAATCCAGTACAGCACTCCATGACCAAGCACATCAGCATAAGGTATCATTTTATCAGAGAACATGTGGAAGAAGGGAACATTGAGCTTCATTTTGTGTCTACAGATCAACAACTTGCAGATATCTTCACAAAACCCTTGAGTGAAGCTACTTTTACAAGATTGGTAAATGAACTTGGAATGATCTCTGGTTTTGACTAGGGATACAGGTTAGACTCAAAACTATACATGTTTGATTTTTAAATGCTCATGATTCCTTGCATGTGTTAACTGTTATGAATACCAGTGTCATAAACTCTGAAAGTAAACTCTGATGCTAAACTCTGTTAGTCATAAAGTGTTGGTCATACTCTGATAGTTAGAGTCTAATGCTATACTCTGATTGTAATTTTGTCTGAAACATATGGACCAATGAAGAAATTTGTATGAAGCATAATTCTAAGTAAGTAATTATGAATCCTTAAGAGTTGTATAGATTCTGATCTCAAACATGTGCAGTAAGTTAACACAGCATGATACTGTCTCTGTATTTATACCATCTCTTAGTTTATTAATCCTATACACTGAGTCTGTATTAGCTGTTTGCATTTTCTCTCATAAATTAATTGTATTAACTGATGAAAAGTCTAAACTCTGATTATTAATTGCAAATAATTCACCCTCAAATCAAAAGATGCCAAAAAGAGTACAAATTCCTTTGAGATCATGTTGTGCCTAGGAAGATCCAGGAACTTATTGTATGAAATAAGGGCTAAAATCTTTGATTTTTGGTGACTAGTGCCAACCACTGATTACTGGAAAAAAAAAATATATATATATATATATATATATATAAATAAAGGGGGTGAAAAATAAAAGATATATCCAAATGAAAGGATATCAGTATACAGAGTTTAGATATAAAATCAGATTTTATGTTAAACATGAGAGTTTAGGCAACCAGTTTTTACTGCTTTAGTTTGTAGATTTTATGCACTTTGAGATGATCTAAATATTGATTTCGGTAAACTATGCTATTGCACACACAATTATTCACACCTGTACAGCTTGAGAAAAGAGTTTATTGACAAAGAAGGACAAATGGTAAACACTGATGTATTGTGTGACATATGCCGAGGTAACTTTGTTTTAATCTCTGATGGTTAAAATGATTTCTTTGTTTCAGACATATTATAATTTTGAGAAAAAGACATTTGTTTTGAAAATTTAAAAAGAGTATGATTGGACAGTTGTTCAAGAATGTTTTTAAACAGAGGAGAGAGGTTAATGCCTAGAAAAGTGTAACAGGCGGTAATTATTGCTGTTTTTACTGCGCATGCGCATTGAAAACTGTCACTTATTTGCTGTCAGTAACTGCATGTGTGACACGTGTCCCACTCACATAATTACAGGAGTAAGACAGTTGTGTATTAATGATTAAAAACTGTTCAGTTTTTAATTTTGAATCTCATATTAATACAATACACACACAAACGTCTAATCTTTTACTCACTTATCATTTTCACACATACTTTTCACTCACACAATTCTACAAACACTTTTCTGCATAATTTTTCTTTTACTTCTCTGATTTCTAATGGCAACCTCTATGTTTAACTCTGTTGGATTAGACTTTGTCCCAAATAACTATGCAGCACCTCTTAGCAATGAGAACGCACCGGAGGCGTTTCATTTACTGCAAAATTTCCTTGCTCAATCGGAAATTGGGCGTGCTTTAGTGGAGCCTGCAAAGCTTTATGGATCTCAGATCAAAGCTTTCTGGGAAACTGGTGTATATGTTAACGGTGGTGATTCTGGAACTCCATCGATTGTCTTTGAGTTTCAAGAGACAGAGTATGTCATTACTCCAGGAACTGTTCGTGAAGCAATGGGCTTTGCAGAATCTGATGCGTACACCATTGCTGTTGGTGATACTGACCTTCAAAGAATGATGCAAGCCGTTGGATACTCTGGATCTTTAGTCAAGATAGGCCAGTTGAAGCGACCGCTCTTACGAAAGGAATGGAGTTTCTTTTTCGATTGCATAACCAGAGCGTTCGGGAAGAAATGTACCAATTGGGATGCGATTCCAATTGATAGTCTACAAATCGGGTATTCACTTCTTTTTGGTAGTCATTACGATTTTGCTAGACTTGTCTTGATGAATATAGGAGAGAAAATGACAGAGAATAGGAATGTAGTCTACTTTTCTAGATTTTGTCAGATTTTATTCTCTGCTTGTGTTAATAATGTTGAGATTAATGAGGAGGACGTAATTCCCTCATTCAAACTGCATAAAAGGGTATTCTCTGACCTTACAAATAAGGATTTAAAGAAAGTCAATGTTGGTGAGTTGTTGTTACCTGAGAGGGTTCATCAGTTTTTAAACCCTCAACCTCAACCACAACAGCAACCACAGCAGATAAACGATGATACTCAAGTAGCTCCAAGACAAAAGACTGGAGGGAGGACTAAGCACAGAGCTTTCAAGGCTGCTAAAACTTTAAATACTGATGATGTTGAGGGGTCAACCTCTGTTGAAACTTCAAGGAAGAAAAGAAAAGTTATAGCTAACAGGTTAAAGTCTGTTGCTGAAGTTGATGAAGAGACTGAAACTGATGAAGAAACTCTTCATCAGAGAAAAAGAAGATTGGTAGCAGCACATTTGTTTGGTGCTGAGAATATCTCTTCCAATGTTGTTGATGATCTTGAGATTCCAGATAATGAAGCTGTTCCTGAGGACAGAGTTTTTATGGAAACTGTTCTTCAAGAGGAAGCTCCTACATCAAAGTCTGATGATGTAGTTGAGGAAGCTGCAAATGAAGCTCCTATGCCCACAGAGGATAGAGCACCTGTTGAAGCTGTAGATGAAGCTCCTGAAATTTTTGTTCAAGAGGCTACAGATAATGTTGAGGCTGAAATTTTTGAGCCACAGGGATGTGATATGGATGTTGAAGCTCCCAACTCTGTAAACTCTGATTATCTTGAAGTTTTTGATGAAACAGAGGGTGTGGAAGTTGATCAAGACACAGTTATTCTTGAATATTCTTTAGCTACACACACAGAGATTCTATCTGTTACTCACCAGGTAATTGAAGAGGGTGAGGAAGTAGATCAGACTTTGGATGCTAATGCTACAGATACTGTTGCTAAAAATCCTGATGTTATTGATAAGGATGCAACAGAGAATGTTCCTGTTGAAGCAGAGTTTGTTGTAAACTCTGAGGATGTTATTGTTCTTGAAGCTCTACAACAATCTGTTGTTGAGATTGTAACAAAAGAAGCAGAGTTCCTGCATACTGCAAACTCTGAAATTCCAGAACCTGATGTTGAGAATATTCCTGCAGAAAATACAGCAGATAATAATAATGATAATGATAGTTCTGATCATTCTCAAGAGGAGTTATTTGAGAGTCATGCAAACTCTGATGAACTAAGAGAGGTCAATCGAGCTACAGCTGAGCATTTTCAAGATATGTACTACAATAGATGGGCTGATGCAGATTGTATCTTTTCAGCATAGAGGGCTGCTGATTTTCTTGGAGATTCTGTGAAGACAATTTCAAGTCCTGATATTCTTACAAGTCTGAAGGCTACTGTGATTCAAATTAAATCTCTCCACAACAGATTTGATGAGTCTCATAAGGAAGTCACTGCTTTAAGGAATGAAGTTGGTCTGAGAGATCTCACTCTAAAGAATGATAGGACTTACTACAATTCTCTGTTCCAGAAGCAAGCTAAGGACTCTGATGAAATTCAGAAGAGGCTTGGGAAGGTTGAGGACAATCAGATTGCTATGTCTGCCCAACTGACTTCAATTTCTACTGCAATTGAGTTGCTGACATCAGTACTACTTTCTGATGATGTCAAAAAGGGGGAGAGTGTACCAAGTGACAAATGCAAAGAAACTCAAACTCTGAGACGGAGGGATGATGGTAATGATGGTGGAAACAAGGGAGGAGATGGAAAGAGCTTAAGATCAAATGATGATAGAAGACTACTTTCAAGAAGATCAAACTCTGATAAAAGATCAAACTCTGGCAAGAGAAATGTAAACTCTGCCAGTGGTTCAAAACTCAAAAGTTTGATAATCTCTGATAAGCCTACCAAAGATGAGGAAATTGCTGCTAAGATGTTTATGGCAGAACATGGAAAAGATATTACAATTGAAGATATCCAAGCTGAAGAGCAAATGCTTGCTGAGGAACACAAGAAGAATCTTAAAGCTGGAATCTACAAGAAGAAGGAAATCAAGGCTCCTAGAAAGAAAGAAAAAGGAATTGTTATCAAAGAGAATGTAAACTCTGATCAGAGTTTACAGTACTCAAGGAGGCCTGTGATTACAAATGCTGATAAAGGTAAAGGTAAACTGGTAGAAGAAGAGCAGTTACCTAAGAAGATTTATTCAACCTCTGACATTGCTCAAGTTGAAACAAGATTAGCTAAATCAACCTCTGACGCTACTCAAGTTGATGTTACTACTAAAGTTATGACAACCTCTGACGTTGCTCAAGTTGTACAGAAATCTACACTACTTCCAGGATTCAGCAAACCTAAAATTCTTGAAGACTTAAAGCTTGAAGCTGTGAAATTCTCAGAAACCAGAACTGTATTGGGAAAAGAAGCTTTTGATAAATCTGGACTGGGATCACACGGAGAGAGAAGAACAAATAACAGATCTCAAGATAACATTTCACTGGCAGAACCTGGTATTGGGGTTACACAAGAAAACCTTGATAAGTTAGACTCTGTTCAGTTGATTTTTCACAAAGTTTTGAAGAAGCAGTTTCTGTTATACTTCATGAGTGATGGAAGAGTTTATAAAGTTGGAGAATCTGATGTTAATCTCAAATCATGGGAAGAACTGGAGTATGTACTTTATCTTTTAAAAGTCAAAAACAGATATACTCATGATGTTGCTCAAGTTTTGAGAGAAAAGATGCTGAGATCTAAAGCTATGCTTGGAGAAGGAGTCTCAAGTGTTTATATTCCTAAGTATAGAGATGCTTATGGAAAGTTGGTGGAGATGAAGAGAAACAGTGCTAGATTTAGAACTACACTTGGTATAAAAGTCTTGGAATTCAATTTAGAGTCTGACAAATCATACTATATTCGGCTAGGGAATGAAATGAGGAAGAACAGCATTTATTCTCTGAGAGCTGCTATCTACCAGACTGGAGAAGAAGATTCAGAGCTCAAAGAACTGAAAGAGATTATGGTGGATGAGCTAGAGAAGGCTGAGAGAAGACTGATGATTGATTATCTCAGGACAGTACCTGATATTGAAGAAGTCAAGTAAAGTTTGACTGTAAGTTTTTATGTTTTCTATTCTAAGTTAAATTTAAACTCTGTTTTAAAATTAAACTCTGACATATTTTAAACACTGCATTTGTTATACGTTTTGACATCATCAATTATCTTTTTAACTTGTACATTTTGGTATGAACAAGTTGGGGGAGATTGTTAGATATAATTGCTGACGTTTGTTCATCAGTGTTTAAGTAACAGGTACATATCAGAGTTTATATAGAAGCCAGTCAGAGTTTGATAAAGTCTGACTGGGTGAAGAGTTTACACTGAAGCCAGTCAGAGTTTGTTAAAGACTGACGTGGTGATAGTTGTAACAGCCCCAAATCCGGGGTCAGGGATTTAGGGTAGTCACGATCCATGTACTCCTTGCCTTACCTGTATTACTCACACCATTCATAATTCACCTACTCATGACCCCACAACATACGTCTCACACACACACACACAGGTTAGAGTCTCAGAAACGACACCATACAACAACTGCGGAATAAATAATTTTTATTACAATACCCAAATGTCTTTTGAATCTGTCACTGATACAATTTCTAAGTAATGTTACATTACCAACTTAGTCTTCTGATGCTTACAATCCTCTAATACCATTCATGTATATACATAAGTCGAATACCGAAAGCTGTAGCCTGATTCGATTGGTTCGTACTACTCTCGGGATCACTGCTAGAAACTGTTTATGAAAACGCCTTGCGGGGTATGTGCCGTCCCATTGGCATCCTGCTTCGCTGCTATATAATATATATAAAACAATAGCAAGAGTGAGCGATAGCTCAGCAAGGAAATGAAAGTATGGCATAATTCTGCCTTTAATTCAACCCAGAAATAAAGCGGGTATAAGACAATAATTTGTCAAAATATCTCGATACTTAAATTACATCCTTATCGGAATGTAATCCCAAAAATAATACCATTGTTGTATTTCAAATATCACTTTCATAATATTTCTGCAACTCTTTTGCTATATTATGAACAAAGTTCTTGTATACAAGATGAGGTTTCAAAATAAACCAAATATAACCTTCCAAAAATATCTGCTATGTAAGCAGAATATCAACACATAACTTAAAAGAAGTTATAAGATGATTCAGTATAAACAACTCCCTTACCATAACTCATGTTATGTAAGGTATCCACAGAGTCATATGATATAAAAGAGGAAGTTACGAGGAAAATTAATATAACATTTTCCGTAACCCAAAATCCACTTAGGCATATATATCCTTAATCAGGTTTTATCAGAGTCATAACTCAAAAGTAAAAGATGGAGTTGCACAAATTTATTGTCACTTCATTTCCAAACACTTTTCAACCCCCTGCCAACATGGTTGGTTCTTCACCCCAATACATGTTGCAGGAAATATCCAAATTGGATGATGAACTAATACTGGAGTTGCTACCGCGTCCGCTGTGCCTAACCTTACTATGATCAGTAGCAGGTCGCACCGCTCAAATAGTTTTCTACATGTAGATGGAAGTATCACGACGGCCTGACATTGTCTACCGCCTTACTATGACCTCCCGGCCCATTTGGGGCAATATAAAAGTTGGATGGGCCCACGCAACTTGACCACTTACACCACTCCTAGTTCAGATGAAATCCATGACTCTGAAACGTAAAGATCGTCCTCCTTTCCCCAAGTGTAACACTTGTTGATACGACTCCACTAAGTAGTTATATCTAGGTTGGAAAGGAAGATTCTCCAATATTTCCCAAGCTATGCTTGTTAATGGATATCGACTTGTTCCATGAATTTACCCCTCGATCATTGAGGTGGTAACACAACATTAGACTGGCAGCAATTAAATTGCTCCAAGAAAATATCTGTCCCTTGACAGTTTTTGAATTGAGAGTTTAAAAAGAGTAGTAGTCACTTAAATCAGGTTTCCTGTATTTTTGATAGTTGAGCGAGCATTTGAATCTTCTTAAAAGACGAATTTAAATGAAAAACATTGTTTTGGGAACCTCTTTTGATTTTAAAAATAATCAATGACACTGATTAAGTAAGTAAAGCTTAGATGAATATTCGGAATAATATTCCTTAAGTAAATACTGATTAAATGAATATTCGAAAATAATATTCATTAAGTAAATATAGATTAAATGAATATTCAAAGGTAATATTCATTAAATAAATAACTCTTAAATGAATATTCTAAAATAATATTCATTAAATAAATAAACCTCAAATGAATATTAGGAAATAATATTCATTAAATAAATAAGCCTCAAATGAATATTCAAAAGCAATATTCATTAAATAAATAATTAATCCTCGAATGAATATTCAAAACTAATATTCATTAAATAAATAAATAATCCTCGAGTGAATATTCACAATAATATTCTTAAAGTCAATAGTCCTCAAATGAATATACATAAATAATGTTCATTAAATACATAATTAACCCTCGAACAAGTAAGCCTCAAATGAATATACATAAATAATATTCATTAATTAATAAATCTCAAATAACAGTCACCCGATGTCTTTATCGGAAAAATAATCTTTAGCATATACAGAAATACAATCACTTCTGATCCTTAATGAAAATCACACGCCCTTATCCTAGGGCATATATAAGAATACTGGCTTATAACTGATATCCTATATCTAACTCATAAGCCCCAACTTCAAGTCATAACCTCAAGTATTGCTATACATAGCAATTCGAAGACAAGTATGCAATAACACATGTATACTTCTCATTTGCATATATAACTGAAATAGTATTCAAATAGTATTTCTCGACCGAGATAATACTCAAATAACATTCCTCAAAACACATAGTATTCTGCCGATGGAATCCCTCCGGGTTTCCACGGCTATCTACATATCTCAAAATATCGACTCCCGGTCTAGAGTCGAAACAATAAACCTGCTCTTATCTATAGAGCTACAAGGTACACCGGTTTATAACTACTTTATCTCAAAGCTCATATATAAACCAAAATCAAACTCTATTTTATACAATATATAACATGTATCGCAAAACTGTATAACTCCACACATGGCAAAAACAGTAATATATAATCAATACTTCAAAGTATAGATTTAGAAAACTTGCCACAATACTTGCAACAAAGATTTGGTATATAAATTGGGAATACACAAGTATTGAACATAGGAAAATATACATACTCTGAATAATAGAGTAAGGTTTAGTAAACTTGTCTGATGCTCGAGAAGTGATAGGGGTTCGCGACGATGCCGGATAATCTAGACAAAGTCAAAGAAAACGTACGATTAATCCCCTGGATAATCCACTTGCTCAATGCTTAAACACGTAAGCGAAACACAACCAAGGCATTACTAGCTCGTTATAGGCTCATACTAAGTCCATGTTAATCGACAATTTCTTAAGTCGTAGGTTTAGTCCGAAATCGATCCTCGAATACAAGTTATACCTAATCATTTACAACATTGGTTTCTAAGTCATGTTCTTAGTGGTTTTCACTTGCGCGACCTCGACTAAAACATTTTTATAAAATCGAAAAATAATCTTTTTAATACGAATCGTTTTCGTGAGCCTTCCTAACTGTCTCTAGTATTATTCCTCAAATTTTCACATTTTAATACGGCTCCGAAGTGGTCCAAATATAGCCTCAAAGTTGCTGGACAGAGATGAGTCATTCTTCCGAACGGCGTTTACTAAAACTCACTTTTCTCCTAAACCGTAAATCGTATAGGCATGATCTTTATACCAAAACAAACCTTTAAACAAGACCTACAGGCTCCTGGTCAGTTCTGCTCAAAAATATTCCAAGAACAGTTCGTAATTCGTGCTCAAAACAACCTTAAATCAAATGGGCATTACGACGGCTATAATCGTAACGTTTTCCATTTCCAAAACACAACCAAATCAATACCAATTAATCCCAAACTCACCATCCACCTTATACACCCTCCACTCAGTCAAATCCTCCATGAATAATCAAAACAAATTCATAACCCATCCTCCAAACTCAACCAACAATTCATATAATTACTTAATCATGATCTTAACCTTACATAAACATCAAAACCACTTCAAAACTCATATAAACAAAAAGGGGCAGGGGTTTTTATACCTTCCTTGGTGCTTCATATACACTAACAATGGTTTATAATCCTTCCTTGAGCTTTGAACAAACCTTATCAAGCTTAATCCTTAAGAAACAAAATCAAGAATCATGAAAAGTTACTATTCATCATCACTTTGTAAAATCCATATAAAATCGAAAAACAAGAGTTTGGTTCTAAGATTTTTACCAGACCTTTTACTCTTCATAAGCTTTCTTTTGAGCTATAGATCGCCACATTTAAAGCTTCCTAGCTAGGGTTTTGAGTCCCATCTTTCCGCTGGACACAAACTGCACAGTTTGGGTTCTCCAACTTGGGGAAGGGATTTGACTAGGCTACACTCCTTTGTTGGCCATGAAATTTTGATAGAATGTTTTCCCTGGAGTGTAGAAGCTATGGTTAAAATTTGGTGATTTTAGGACAAGTAGTTTTGGAGTTATGAATTTTTCTCTCCTCCTTGTGCAAGCTGAGCCGAAAATCTGGAAAATGGGGGAGAGTTTCTTGATTTTTCTTGCCTTGTTCAATTAATGGAAATGCTGATTTTTAGAGACAAAAATGGTGAGTCATAGCTTGGTGTATTGTCCTCTTGACACTTGTCACACATGCAAGAGTGGTGGGCAAGTGGCTTGACTGCTTTGCTTTACTGGTTCGTTTCCTTTCACATGGATGCTCCAAATGTTGCATCCCTCGAACTAATCTTGTTACATGTTACTTCCATGTCTATATTTAATCCTGTAAATATTGCCTTGTTCCTCTTGAAACGATTCGAAATATTTTCCAAAAAGAGCGAGTAAAACTTTACGCGATTCTCGCAGTGAATAGTAACTATTCACTTCAACAATCGGATTCTTAAATCGACTTTAATAAAATAATAAAATTCCAAAATATTAAATCCTTAAATCCTCAATTTTAATATCTCATTTCTTGAATATAATAATATATAATTCGCTGCCCGAACGAATATTACACCAAAATAAAATTTGGAATTTCTGAATTCCGATCGTCTTTGCATTCACTTATTTACTCCGTAGATCACTAATATGATTTCGGAATATCCACACTACGTCTCGTACATAGGTGGCATGAAAAACTTTGTTAATTCTCAAAATCACTATTCATCCACCAAATTCACTATTCACTGATGCACTTAATCATAATAAGAAAAGTTTTAATTCTACCAAAAATTCAGGTTATTACAGTCTCCCCTCCTTAAAAGGATTCCGTCCCGGAATCAGCTTAGGAATAATTGGGGGTAATTCCCTCCCATTGCACTTTCTAACTCCCAAGTGGATTCTTCCACTTCTTGATTTTCCACAAACCTCTCACTAGCTTGGCAACCTCGTCACTTAGCACTTGCTCTTTTCTATCCGTGATTTCCACAGGTTGTTCTTTGTAAGTCAGACCAGATTGTATATCTACCTGCTCGTATTCTAACATATGACGAGCATCTATAGTATACTGACGTAGCATCGACACATGAACCCCGTTGTGACCATTCTACAAGTTTGGGGGGGTAAGGCTGGCTCGTAGGCCACCTTCCTGACGCGTTTTAAAATCTCAGATGGCCCAGTGAATCTCGGGCTCAACTTCCCTTTCTTTCCAAATCTCATTAATTCTTCCCACGAGGATATCTTTTAGCATCACGAATTTCTAACCTCATATTCTCTATCTTGTTTACACAGAAAATACACCAATCATAAACTTGCTTGTCATCCATCCACATGCCATTTAGCTCATCAATAGCAGTACTATCTCTATACTCGCGGGCTTAGTCCGCATACTTTCTCTGTCTGTCTTGGCTGTTACTAGCCGCCTGTTGGTGAAATCTTCTGTCTTTCTAGTTTGTCAGACTAACTTGGGTTTTGTGTAAAATCTCATCCTTTAATTCCCGATCATTCGGAATCCATCTCAGTCTCATTTTAATTAAGGGTATCGGCCACCACATTGGCCTTTCCCGGATGGTAGTGTATCTCACAGTCATAATCCTAGGTCAATTTTAGCCATTTCTCCATCTCATGTTATCTACTATCACGGGTAACCCAAAGCCAATTCATTACATTCCATAAAATTTGTGGGTGCATTAATCACCCCAAAACAACCTCGCTGAAAACTCGAAGTGCCTATTCCTAATACGAATCGCAATCTTGGGTATATTCTCGGATTTAACTTCCAACCGGTGATATCCAGTTCTTAAATAAATTTGGAAATACACAGCGTTCTTTCGCTGATCTAACAATCATTTACAAGGGTACATATGCTCCACGTCGAACTCATACAACTCTCGAGGTTCGATGCATAATCTTGTGCTAATATCCTTCTCTCTCACAACAACACCGGGCTCTCCACGGTGGTACAATGGGTCTTATCATATTCTTGCCCAACCATTCTTGTAACTGAGTCGCTAACTCTTTCATTCCCACTATACTCGGAATACTCGGTATTCATTCTCATGTCATCCAAATCGATATCTGGTAGCTCCTTAAAACCTTGTACAATCTCCCAAAACCATTGTAGTTCCCTTAATACTTGGTATCTCTTTTCTTGGCGGCAACCATAAGAGCTAATTAAGCCTCGCATTTCTGGCGTAATAGTTTCTTAGTTTAAACTATATTCAAGAATCTCTGAATCTGTCTCCATCCTTTATTTATTACTCTCTCTCTCTCTTACAATCAGTCTGGACTCCATTGGGTGTCAACCAACCCATCCTTATAATAATATCAACTTCTCCCAAGTCACAATACCAGCTCCCTCTGACTCCATCGCCAGTACTTATCTTGCTAACCCAGAGGTAGTGTCCATTCGTAAACAACTCCTCCAAAATCTTAATTCCATTATAGGGCATCTATCTAACACCGTTGTCACTGGAGTACACGACACATCGCTATTCCTTTCACACATGTCGATTGACACGCTTTCCATTATCATAACATCCTTGGGAGAATAACCCAATTTCGTTGATACGTCACTAACATTCTATTCGTCTTAGGGATTCGCTCCTGTCATAGGCGATTTCGTTGCGAATCTAATTCCTATCAGCGAATTTTTGACTTATTTGACCTGGTTCGCCTCCCCTTAGAATTCAATGAGGATAACAAAAATCATGGGGCCTTGAAAAGACAGCTCCCATATCAAGGAAAACGTCACACACTGGTGATCATAAGGTTATGAGTTTTAAGGTAACCTTATTGGAGGTAAGAGAATTTACCAAGAGATCAACATGATCATAAGAACTCAACGTTGTGTGCCTCGATTGAGACATTACTAAAGGTAATTAGCCTTCTTGTATTTCACAACTTACAAGTGATGGCGTCCCATCCGACTTCTATCACATAGACAGATAGTCCTTGTAGCCCCTATAAGTATAGGGTTGTTCGTCTCAGTGGAAGTTGAAAAGTACGAAAGCAATTCGAGATCAATTTAATGATTATCGTCTTTCGACAATATTTCTCAAAGGAACACCTCGGATTAAAATTGAACAGATTCCAAAGGTGCGGTTTCTAAAGAAAATACAAGGAAAAGAATAACCAAAAAGATATTGGTACTTTAACAAACAAGTGGTGAGGTATCACCATAGGGTCATTCATTATTCGAAGAAAAGTGAAAGCTTAAATAACATCATTTGACAGGGCTTCAAAAACCTGAAAGCAGGCATTGTGACAGCCTCTGGCACAAGTGAAACTGAATATGGTTTAGCACAAGTGTTATAAAATAACTTCGAAGAGGGAATATACCCTTTATCAGAATTCTTTCTTGGAAAGAGGTCAAGATAGATCATAGATTGGGGAAATATCCCACATAATTTGCAAATGGGGAGGGTACTACCAAGGTCTCTACGGATGCCTTTTTATGTCGGCTCCTCTGATGGATAATCGTTCAATTCCAAAGCTTTTCTTTTCCACGCACCCTAAGGTGTTCGATACTTACGTCATTGCCGACTTATAATAGTCGCTAAGAATTCAACCATCAACATTTGCAATCGTAGGGAGTTATATTCGACTAGACGCAACATCTCAAGTAAGCGTTCTGTTCTATAAGAAGACTTCGATACCGTTGTTGCCCATAGCAATGACAATTCCACATGTTGACTGGGCAGTACTACGGAAGCTCGTTAGAAACTACAAGCTTAAACCCGGTCTCTATTTCAATCATCATTATATCCAATATTCCTTTTTCCCATATCAATCCCGTGTGCTACATAAGCTTAACACTTTTGGCACAATAGCCTTTTCATTTAAGTCAATCCCGGAACTTCTCAGTCTGTCTTGGTCCTTAAATATATTTCGCCTTTACCGTCCAATCTCAACTTCATCATTTTATCTCCGCAATCAATTATAGCAATCAGGGTCTGTCCACCAACCCATATAACGGCTATCTTACCCAATCCACAGGGTTCGCTCTAGTTTCCACTCTCTTTGGTGACATCCTCTGGTAATCAGAAAGACAAGGTTTGCCAAAATTTGCTGAATTTCTTTCCAAAATCAGGGAAACTCGATCAATCTATTTACCTACTAGTAATGCTCGAATATGATTTCCGACCTTTAGGTTCTATCCTCATAATTCCTTCCTGGTTTCCTGAGGGTGGTAAATCTTGTTCTCGATTCTGCCTTAGCGTGCTTGTCTTATAATAACATTTGCATGGTACATATACCCAAAATTCTCCTTGAGATAATAAAATCCCTCAATGATGTAATAGACACTATTTCCAATGGAATCGCTGGTCGTGGGGGATTGAAACCTCATAGCCAAAGAAATACCTTTCACTATTCTAGGCAACTAAGTACCCTTAATCGTTCGTGAAAATCTGAACATCTTGGTTCTTACGTATGTTGCCTCCTTATGGGTAACTATAACTGACTACGAGTAACAGGTTTCGTTCGAGTCGAATCAATCCACTGATACTGGCTATACTGCCTCTACCTCTCCTGCTTTGGAGATTCCACTCCATCTTCTTTGTCATATCTCTTGATAAATCATGAACGATCCTTAGACTCTCGTCTCGTCACTTATTTATCCTCTGAAGGTTCGTCCGGTCTTTATTATACGACCTCAAGTAACATACTACATCTTTATCAATCAACACGTTCTCTACAAGATTCTTTCCTTGGCCCACTATGGGGTCTTCCTCTAGATCCTCCTATGGATCTTCCTTTATCGGGTCTCCGTCCATTTCAAGGAACGCATCATCAATTGCCTACTCGAAGGCCTCGGGGTCTGGTATCTCAGAATCCCATCACTCTACAACTCATACGAATCGAGGTGACTAACCATGAAGTCCTAAGTACGGTTTCCCAGAAGAAGTCCCCTCTCGAGCTTCATCTTAAACAGTCAGGGTCATGTCCTCTAACCCGACTACGAACTCAATTTGGGCTCTAGATGTTCTTATCATTCTTAAGGGTATTGTAAGACTCGATCTCCTATCGTTTCTGAGGACTGTAACCTAACGCTCTGATACCATTTCTGTAACAGCCCCAAATCCGGGGTCAGGGATTTAGGGTAGTCACGATCCATGTACTCCTTGCCTTACCTGTATTACTCACACCATTCATAATTCACCTACTCATGACCCCACAACATACGTCTCACACACACACACACAGGTTAGAGTCTCAGAAACGACACCATACAACAACTGCGGAATAAATAATTTTTATTACAATACCCAAATGTCTTTTGAATCTGTCACTGATACAATTTCTAAGTAATGTTACATTACCAACTTAGTCTTCTGATGCTTACAATCCTCTAATACCATTCATGTATATACATAAGTCGAATACCGAAAGCTGTAGCCTGATTCGATTGGTTCGTACTACTCTCGGGATCACTGCTAGAAACTGTTTATGAAAACGCCTTGCGGGGTATGTGCCGTCCCATTGGCATCCTGCTTCGCTGCTATATAATATATATAAAACAATAGCAAGAGTGAGCGATAGCTCAGCAAGGAAATGAAAGTATGGCATAATTCTGCCTTTAATTCAACCCAGAAATAAAGCGGGTATAAGACAATAATTTGTCAAAATATCTCGATACTTAAATTACATCCTTATCGGAATGTAATCCCAAAAATAATACCATTGTTGTATTTCAAATATCACTTTCATAATATTTCTGCAACTCTTTTGCTATATTATGAACAAAGTTCTTGTATACAAGATGAGGTTTCAAAATAAACCAAATATAACCTTCCAAAAATATCTGCTATGTAAGCAGAATATCAACACATAACTTAAAAGAAGTTATAAGATGATTCAGTATAAACAACTCCCTTACCATAACTCATGTTATGTAAGGTATCCACAGAGTCATATGATATAAAAGAGGAAGTTACGAGGAAAATTAATATAACATTTTCCGTAACCCAAAATCCACTTAGGCATATATATCCTTAATCAGGTTTTATCAGAGTCATAACTCAAAAGTAAAAGATGGAGTTGCACAAATTTATTGTCACTTCATTTCCAAACACTTTTCAACCCCCTGCCAACATGGTTGGTTCTTCACCCCAATACATGTTGCAGGAAATATCCAAATTGGATGATGAACTAATACTGGAGTTGCTACCGCGTCCGCTGTGCCTAACCTTACTATGATCAGTAGCAGGTCGCACCGCTCAAATAGTTTTCTACATGTAGATGGAAGTATCACGACGGCCTGACATTGTCTACCGCCTTACTATGACCTCCCGGCCCATTTGGGGCAATATAAAAGTTGGATGGGCCCACGCAACTTGACCACTTACACCACTCCTAGTTCAGATGAAATCCATGACTCTGAAACGTAAAGATCGTCCTCCTTTCCCCAAGTGTAACACTTGTTGATACGACTCCACTAAGTAGTTATATCTAGGTTGGAAAGGAAGATTCTCCAATATTTCCCAAGCTATGCTTGTTAATGGATATCGACTTGTTCCATGAATTTACCCCTCGATCATTGAGGTGGTAACACAACATTAGACTGGCAGCAATTAAATTGCTCCAAGAAAATATCTGTCCCTTGACAGTTTTTGAATTGAGAGTTTAAAAAGAGTAGTAGTCACTTAAATCAGGTTTCCTGTATTTTTGATAGTTGAGCGAGCATTTGAATCTTCTTAAAAGACGAATTTAAATGAAAAACATTGTTTTGGGAACCTCTTTTGATTTTAAAAATAATCAATGACACTGATTAAGTAAGTAAAGCTTAGATGAATATTCGGAATAATATTCCTTAAGTAAATACTGATTAAATGAATATTCGAAAATAATATTCATTAAGTAAATATAGATTAAATGAATATTCAAAGGTAATATTCATTAAATAAATAACTCTTAAATGAATATTCTAAAATAATATTCATTAAATAAATAAACCTCAAATGAATATTAGGAAATAATATTCATTAAATAAATAAGCCTCAAATGAATATTCAAAAGCAATATTCATTAAATAAATAATTAATCCTCGAATGAATATTCAAAACTAATATTCATTAAATAAATAAATAATCCTCGAGTGAATATTCACAATAATATTCTTAAAGTCAATAGTCCTCAAATGAATATACATAAATAATGTTCATTAAATACATAATTAACCCTCGAACAAGTAAGCCTCAAATGAATATACATAAATAATATTCATTAATTAATAAATCTCAAATAACAGTCACCCGATGTCTTTATCGGAAAAATAATCTTTAGCATATACAGAAATACAATCACTTCTGATCCTTAATGAAAATCACACGCCCTTATCCTAGGGCATATATAAGAATACTGGCTTATAACTGATATCCTATATCTAACTCATAAGCCCCAACTTCAAGTCATAACCTCAAGTATTGCTATACATAGCAATTCGAAGACAAGTATGCAATAACACATGTATACTTCTCATTTGCATATATAACTGAAATAGTATTCAAATAGTATTTCTCGACCGAGATAATACTCAAATAACATTCCTCAAAACACATAGTATTCTGCCGATGGAATCCCTCCGGGTTTCCACGGCTATCTACATATCTCAAAATATCGACTCCCGGTCTAGAGTCGAAACAATAAACCTGCTCTTATCTATAGAGCTACAAGGTACACCGGTTTATAACTACTTTATCTCAAAGCTCATATATAAACCAAAATCAAACTCTATTTTATACAATATATAACATGTATCGCAAAACTGTATAACTCCACACATGGCAAAAACAGTAATATATAATCAATACTTCAAAGTATAGATTTAGAAAACTTGTCACAATACTTGCAACAAAGATTTGGTATATAAATTGGGAATACACAAGTATTGAACATAGGAAAATATACATACTCTGAATAATAGAGTAAGGTTTAGTAAACTTGCCTGATGCTCGAGAAGTGATAGGGGTTCGCGACGATGCCGGATAATCTAGACAAAGTCAAAGAAAACGTACGATTAATCCCCTGGATAATCCACTTGCTCAATGCTTAAACACGTAAGAGAAACACAACCAAGGCATTACTAGCTCGTTATAGGCTCATACTAAGTCCATGTTAATCGACAATTTCTTAAGTCGTAGGTTTAGTCCGAAATCGATCCTCGAATACAAGTTATACCTAATCATTTACAACATTGGTTTCTAAGTCATGTTCTTAGTGGTTTTCACTTGCGTGACCTCGACTAAAACATTTTTATAAAATCGAAAAATAATCTTTTTAATACGAATCATTTTCGTGAGCCTTCCTAACTGTCTCTAGTATTATTCCTCAAATTTTCACATTTTAATACGGCTCCGAAGTGGTCCAAATATAGCCTCAAAGTTGCTGGACAGAGATGAGTCATTCTTCCGAACGGCGTTTACTAAAACTCACTTTTCTCCTAAACCGTAAATCGTATAGGCATGATCTTTATACCAAAACAAACCTTTAAACAAGACCTACAGGCTCCTGGTCAGTTCTGCTCAAAAATATTCCAAGAACAGTTCGTAATTCGTGCTCAAAACAACCTTAAATCAAATGGGCATTACGACGGCTATAATCGTAACGTTTTCCATTTCCAAAACACAACCAAATCAATACCAATTAATCCCAAACTCACCATCCACCTTATACACCCTCCACTCAGTCAAATCCTCCATGAATAATCAAAACAAATTCATAACCCATCCTCCAAACTCAACCAACAATTCATATAATTACTTAATCATGATCTTAACCTTACATAAACATCAAAACCACTTCAAAACTCATATAAACAAAAAGGGGCAGGGGTTTTTATACCTTCCTTGGTGCTTCATATACACTAACAATGGTTTATAATCCTTCCTTGAGCTTTGAACAAACCTTATCAAGCTTAATCCTTAAGAAACAAAATCAAGAATCATGAAAAGTTACTATTCATCATCACTTTGTAAAATCCATATAAAATCGAAAAACAAGAGTTTGGTTCTAAGATTTTTACCAGACCTTGTACTCTTCATAAGCTTTCTTTTGAGCTATAGATCGCCACATTTAAATCTTCCTAGCTAGGGTTTTGAGTCCCATCTTTCCGCTGGACACAAACTGCACAGTTTGGGTTCTCCAACTTGGGGAAGGGATTTGACTAGGCTACACTCCTTTGTTGGCCATGAAATTTTGATAGAATGTTTTCCCTGGAGTGTAGAAGCTATGGTTAAAATTTGGTGATTTTAGGACAAGTAGTTTTGGAGTTATGAATTTTTCTCTCCTCCTTGTGCAAGCTGAGCCGAAAATCTGGAAAATGGGGGAGAGTTTCTTGATTTTTCTTGCCTTGTTCAATTAATGGAAATGCTGATTTTTAGAGACAAAAATGGTGAGTCATAGCTTGGTGTATTGTCCTCTTGACACTTGTCACACATGCAAGAGTGGTGGGCAAGTGGCTTGACTGCTTTGCTTTACTGGTTCGTTTCCTTTCACATGGATGCTCCAAATGTTGCATCCCTCGAACTAATCTTGTTACATGTTACTTCCATGTCTATATTTAATCCTGTAAATATTGCCTTGTTCCTCTTGAAACGATTCGAAATATTTTCCAAAAAGAGCGAGTAAAACTTTACGCGATTCTCGCAGTGAATAGTAACTATTCACTTCAACAATCGGATTCTTAAATCGACTTTAATAAAATAATAAAATTCCAAAATATTAAATCCTCAAATCCTCAATTTTAATATCTCATTTCTTGAATATAATAATATATAATTCGCTGCCCGAACGAATATTACACCAAAATAAAATTTGGAATTTCTGAATTCCGATCGTCTTTGCATTCACTTATTTACTCCGTAGATCACTAATATGATTTCGGAATATCCACACTACGTCTCGTACATAGGTGGCATGAAAAACTTTGTTAATTCTCAAAATCACTATTCATCCACCAAATTCACTATTCACTGATGCACTTAATCATAATAAGAAAAGTTTTAATTCTACCAAAAATTCAGGTTATTACAATAGTTGACTTAGCTGTCGGTGCAAAGATAAAGATTCTAGAAGTAATATATTCTGAAGATGGAAAGAAGCAGAATATATTGATACAGCTAAGGAAACGGAATAGAAGACTGAAGCAATCCTTAATTGATAACAATTGTATAGCTAATTTATAGGAGTATCAATTAGATAAGGATTGTGTAACTGTGTACTATATAAACACAGATAGGTTATCCCTAGAAGGGATGCGATCATTGAATATATTATTCTTGTAACCTAGTAGCTCTTTGTGATTCATTAACATCACTAAGAGAGAATTATTTAATATAATTCAGTTTGTTGATTTAAAAACCTGTGTTCTTGATTGTTATTCTCATACATACTTGATTATATATTGTGTATTCGGCCTAACACAAGCTGTTGGTAATCATGTCAGTATAGGGTATGATTATAATGAGGCTATTGGACTGCTTGGAATTAATTCCCCTTGTAAATTCAAATCTGAAGGGAAGGTTGTTCCATATATACTTAAGGGTATTGAAACACCCTTCTGTAAGGAGTCCGAGGCAGAGCCTATGAATGAATACTCTATCATTATTGCTGAGGAGATTCATGAAGAAGATGTTGCTTTGGAAGCTGAACAATCCAAAAAATGTATATCTGATATTCCAGTCAAAGTTGCTACAACTAAAAAGACTAAATCAGATATCCATAAGTTGGATCAAAACAACTGTTCTAACATGCCTGTTGTTAATTCTTCTCATAAAGCATGTGGTGTGATTAATTGCATGTCTTGTGCTTTCAATGTTATGTATGCTTATTTTAATAGTAAGCATGTATCTAGTGATAAGACTGCTCCACGTCAACATGTTAATAATAAGAAGCATGTTAAAGCTAAGACTGCTAGTCCTCCAAATATTAGAGTGGATTCATTTATCCCTAAGCCTACTCAGAAATGTGTTAAGGCTGGATATAAATGGAAACGCTCTTATGTGAAAGAGGTTGAAGTAGTTTTAGCTAAAAATGTTGTTTTGCCTGACAAAGGCCAGTTCTTTAAGTATGCCGGACCCAATCAATTTTGGGCTCCGAAGAAGGTCTAATCAATTTGATATTGCAGGGAGTTAAACAGGTAAACCGTGTTATATGGATTCTTGACAGTGGTTGTTCAAGGCATATGACCGGAGATAGAGCCCTGCTATCAGATGTGGTTGTGAAAGCTGGCCCAGTAGTTACCTTTGGAGATAACAGCAAGGGTATTACGAAAGGATATGGCTGTTTGAAGTACGGAAATGTTATCATTGAAGATGTTTCATTTGTGGAAGGTTTGACGTTCAATCTTCTCAGCATCAGTCAGTTCTGTGACAGAGGATATGCTGTTTCCTTTGAAAGAGATAAGTGTCAGATCCTTCACAAGAAGAATGGAAAGCCTGCTCTTCAAGGAGTAAGGAAAGGTGACTTGTTCATAGCTGATCTGAACTCGGGATTCAAAGATGAAGTTAATTGTTTTTATGCTAAAGCTTCATCAGATGATAGTTGGCTATGGCACAAGAAGATGTCTCACCTTAACTTCAAAACCATGAACTCTTTAGTCAAGAGAGAATTGGTTAGAGGTTTGCCTCAGATGGAATTTACACAGGAAGGACTGTGTGAGGCATGTCAGAAAGGAAAGTCAAAGAAAGCTTCTCACAAGGGCACTGACACATCATCAATAACTGAACCACTTCAGCTACTGCACATGGATTTGTTTGGTCCAGTTAATGTGATGTCCATGTCAAAGAAACAATATGCACTTGTGATTGTTGATGACTTTTCTAAATTTACATGGGTTTTGTTCCTACATTCTAAGGATGAGACCCCATACCTGGTGATTGGCCACATAAAGTTGATTGAGCTGGATTCTAGATTCCCTGTTAGAGCCATAAGGTCAGATAATGGTACTGAATTCAAGAATGTCATTCTAAATGACTTTTGTGCTGATAAAGGAATAACAAGACAGTATTCTGCCCCTAGAACTCCTCAACAAAATGGAGTAGTGGAAAGAAAGAATCGTACATTGATTGAAGCAGCTAGGACTATGCTAAGTGAGTCCAAACTTCCAACGTACTTTTGGGCTGAAGCAGCGAATACATCTTGTTATACTCAGAATCGAACTTTAATCAACAATGACTTAATGAAGACTCCGTATGAGATCATGAACAACAAGAAACCAACTGTCAAGTACTTTCATGTATTTGGAGCAAAATGCTTTGTGCTTATAGATGACAATGTTAAACGTGGCAAGTTTGATGCAAAGGCACAAGAAGCTATTTTTGTTGGTTATTCCAGAAGATCTTACAGGGTCTACGTGGTTGGCAGTCACACAGTAAAGGAAAGTGTCAATGTTACTTTTGATGACACTAAGTTCCCCAGTATCCAAAAAGAAGACTCATCTGAAAAGCTGAAGTTTGATAACTTGCCAGACTCAGAATCAGATGATGAAGCCCCACCTGAAGTTATTGCTGGTGATGATAATAACAATGATGATAATGATCATGGTGATGGTGGTGGAAACACTGGTAACAATGGAGATACCACCAACACTGGAGAAGAATCATCAAGGCAAACAGGCAACAACTCAGGGGGAGCAAATGAAGGATCAACTAGTCACTCACAACATCAAAGTGAAATTCAAGGCGAATCATCAAGATCAAATCTTCCAAGACAGACTGTATGGAATAGAGCTCATCCCTTTGAGCTGATCATTGGTGATCCAGATGTTGGAGTTAAAACTAGAAGTGCAACTCAGAATGAATGTCATTACTCAGCATTTTTATCTAAAATGGAGCCAAAGAAAACTGAGGAAGCACTGACTGATCCAGATTGGGTGATTGCTATGCAAGATGAACTCAATCAGTTTGAACAACAGCAAGTCTGGAAGCTGGTACCCAGGCCAAAGCTCAAGAAAGTAGTTGGTACTAGATGGGTATTCAGGAACAAGCTAGATGAGGATGGCATTGTTACAAGGAACAAAGCAAGACTGGTTGCACAAGGGTATTCTCAAGCTGAAGGCATTGATTATGATGAAACCTATGCACCAGTGGCTAGACTTGAGGCCATCAGGATGTTCTTAGCATTTGCTGCTTACTCCAATTTTAAAGTCTATCAAATGGATGTTAAGAGTGCATTCCTGAATGGTGAGCTTGATGAAGAAGTGTATGTGGAACAGCCCCCTGGCTTTGAAAATCAGGAGTTGCTGGACTTTGTGTACTTTCTCTTCAAGGCTATCTATGGTCTCAAACAAGCCCCAAGAAAATGGTATGACACTCTCTCTGGTTTTCTTTTAGAAAATGGTTTTGTTAGAGGTATCATAGACAAAACTCTTTTTTCAAAGAAACACAAAAGTGATATGATATTAGTCCAAGTCTATGTGGATGACATCATATTTGGGTCTACTAATGATAATCTCTGTAAGAGATTTGCTGAGCTAATGCAGAGTAAGTTTGAAATGAGTATGATGGGAGAGCTGAAGTTCTTTCTTGGATTGCAAGTAAGTCAAAGGTCAAATGGTATATTTATTTGTCAATCCAAGTATCTCAAAGAACTCCTCAAGAAGTATCACATGGAGGATTCAGCATCAGCAAGGACTCCATCTTCAACAGCCATCAAACTTGGAGCTTCTGACAAATCTATCAAGGTAGATGTCACATGCTACAGAGGTATGATTGGCTCCTTACTCTATCTTACTGCTAGTAGACCAGATATTATGTATGCTACATGCTTATGTGCAAGGTTCCAAGCGGACCCTAGAGATGTACATCTCGTTGCTGTGAAAAGAATCTTGAGATATCTTAAGGGTACACCTAATCTAGGTATCTGGTACCCTAAAGATTCTGGTTTTAATCTTGTTGGATATACAGATTCTGATTATGCAGGTAGTGTTGTGGATAGAAAGAGTACCTCTGGGAGTTGTCAATTCCTAGGAGGTAGGTTGATTTCCTGGTATAGCAAGAAACAGCAAACAGTTTCCAATTCAACAGCAGAAGCTGAATATATTGCTGTTGGAAGCTGTTGTGCTCAGATCTTATGGATAAGGAATCAATTAAAGGACTATGGCTTTGCATTAGACAAAATTCCCATATTTTGTGATAATACAAGTGCCACAGCAATCTCCAACAACCCTGTGCAGCACTCGAGAACGAAGCACATTGATATCAGGTATCATTTTATCAGAGAGCATGTCATGAATGGAACTGTGGAGTTACATTTTGTACCCACAGAAGAACAAACTGCAGATATATTCACTAAATCTGTTGACGAATCCACATTTATCAAGTTGGTTGGTAAATTGGGTATGTTAAACAGTCTTAGTGATTAACAATATCTCTGTCATGTTTGTTCTTTCAATAATTTCATTTTCTGTTGTCATTTAAATGATATTCACTGCTTATTCTCATTTAATTTAATGTTACATGCTTGTGTATTTAAATATCTCTGAATATTTTATTTTCTTTAAAAATATTTTTCTCATATTTTTTTTAAGTGGAGAAATGTATTTTTATTGAAAATATATTTATTTAGAATTATTTAGATATTTTTCAGATTGTAAATATTGTTGTTCAGATTTTTCTGCAGGTTTTTAGTAAGTTTTTTGTTCTTTCATATGTTTTATGCAGTAGGTTTCAGTTATGTTAGAATTTTCTGTGAAAATTTTCTGTTTTTGCTGCTTCTGTGGATAAATATTTCGGTATGACCTTTTTCTTTGGTCATATTGGTTTTTATTTTAGTTTATTTATTTCAAAAACACGGTATGACCTCAGGTTTGGTCATATTGTTTTTTTTTTATTATTTTTGTTTATTTGATTTCAAAAACTCGGTATGACCTATCTTAGAGGTCATATTGGTTTTTATTTTTTTAATTAGTATTTTCTTTGTTTTCTCGGTATGACCTCAAGAAAAGCTCGGTATGACCTCAAGCAAAACTCGGTATGACCTCCCTTTAGGTCATACCGAGCTCAGCAGAACCCATCTCTATAAATACCAATGCTTTTCTAGTTCTTTTGCTTTTCATACCTTTCTAACTCAAGTTTTTACTTAGTTAACTTTGCTCTGGTTTGTGCTTTATTCTTAGAACAACGAACTATTGCAAATTTTTCTTGTGAATTACTTGGGATTTTATTTCTTTTCTGATAATTATTATTATTATTAATTGCTGTTTTATTCTAGTAATATTTTTTTAATTTTATTATTATTTATTTTCAAATGGCTGCTGAGTTTGTTGTTGAACGTTTTAATAATTACGTTGGCTATTTTGATCCCCTTAAGTGTTCTGTTGAGCGTTTTAGGCCGTGGATTCGTTTTTTAAATGAACAATCAATTGTTAGATATGCTATCACTGCTTCTGTTGATTTAAAGATTGAACCCCTTCGTCTATTATGCTTAACTGCTGTTGTTGCTGAAGATATGCGATCTTTCACATTCACTATTTCTGATCGTCAGTACACAGTAACTAAGGAGATCTTTTGTCAAGTGCTTCATTTTCCACTTGATAACTTTGTTAGATTCCCTACTGATGCCGAGTTAGTTCAATTTTTCTCTAGTATTGATTACCAAGGAAATATTGTTCTTCCTCGTTTGAATAAGGGTAATCTAGCTTGTGAGTGGGATTTGTTCTTTGACTGTCTAGCTAAAGTGTTTAGTAATTCTACCAAAAACAACTTTCCAATCATAACTTCTCTCCTACAAAACATTGCCTATGCTGCTGTTTATAACCTGAGAGTGGACATAGGAACTCTTCTGTGGGATCTCTTGATAAGGAGGATTTTCAATTACACTAGAGATATTGAAACTGGAAAGAAAGTTAGATGCTTTTATTCTCGTTTCCTTTCTCTAGTGTTGAATCATGTTCTTTCTGATGAACATAAAACCCTTTTTCAAAACACTCCTTTTCAAGTCCCCGCACACACTAATCCTCTCATTTATTCAACTTTGTCCACAAGCTCCAAGTCTGGAAGGAGACCCATAGTTCCACAATCATTTCTGAGAAGGATTCTGCAACCACAGTTACCTCTACTCTTTGTTGAACATCCAGTGGTTGGATCCTCGTCAGCAGGAACTTCAATGGTGCCTCCTACCACCATGGCACTTCAGGTAATATATCCTCTCTCAGCTGCTCCACTAACCCAAGAGGTTCTTAGGATTGACCAAGGGATTGTAGAACCACAATCTCTGTCCACGGTCATAGAGCCATACACAGAGTCACAACCATTGACCTCTCCCCTTGAACAATCAGCCATAACAAGATCCAGAGAGCAACTTGAAGTAGATATTAATTTGAGTGATCCCACAGCTCTGCCTCCACCACTAAAGAAGAGAAGAACACTCCTTGAGGCATCTGTTAGCCAGTCTGTATCCTCCCAAAAGGATATGGATTCTCAAACGGCCAATGAACAGTTACTAGAGACATCCTCTCAACAGGATGAATCTATTGAAATTCGCCATCAAGCCATGGCAATCTGTACAGAGTCAAGCACTCTCCCATTACTCACAATGGGAGAAAACACTCCTGAACAATTTTTAGAGACTCTTGCACAGGACACTCAGAGAGGAGAGCACATAGGAATAATTGGTGAAACAGTACCTACCATTGTCACGGTAGAAGAGCCTTTACAGGCTTCAGAGGGAAAATCTGGTTCTTCGCCCACAATAATAGAATCATTTTCTCCCCTCCCAGAGGGAACATCTCTGGCTCCCCTAAGGGATTCTTCACTCGCAGTCTTAACTGGAGAAAGTGAAGGGCAACATGGTAAGTCCACATCTGAAGCAATTCAGTTTTCAATTTCTGATGAATTTTTGGACTTTACCATGGATTGGGATTCGCGAACTCCCATTGCACCACCAGTGACCTCTCAAGAAGGGGCTATGGTGATTTCTACTGCAGGTACTTCAACTCCTAATCTGGATAGACAGCTAGTGGTTAGTAAAACACAGAGCGAAACACAAGCACGTGAGGTGAGTGAAACACCATCGAAAGAAATTGAGCTGAGTGCACACAATGACACATACACTGCTTCTTTGTTGGCTCAAATAGCTAATCTTCATAAACAACTACAAGAGTCCCAGGCTGAAAAAGATATTCTCAAGGCACAAGTGGATGAACGGTCTTCTTCTTCCACCTCTGTAAATAATCAGCTGGGATGAGATACAGGGAGTAAAGGTCACATTGGTTCCCAAGATGAATGCTGTTCAAGAATCACAGGTGTTAATGGCTTCAGATATGTCAGAACTACTGGTTTCTAATGCTGAGATCAGGGGAGGCTATCAAACAGATTCCAATTATTTCAACTAAAGTAGACTCTTTTCAAGATACTATTGATGAAAATCAGTACTTCAATGATGAGAGGTTTACCAAGATTGAAGGAGGGATGCAACATCTGAACGAGGGCATGAAACATCTGTATACTATGATCAAGGTCTCACATCAACCCAATGCTGAACAGAAGAAATTCTTTGAGGGTGATGATGATGAAGGGGGCAATGGTGACAAGGATGGTGAAGGAGACAGAGGAGGTAAAGAGGAGGATCCTAAAACTGATAAAGTTAAATCTTTAGAGGATTCCTCAACTAAGGGGGAGAATAAGGAGAAGGAGATACAAGGAGGAGAAGATCAAGGAGGAGAAGCTGGAGGTTCTGGTTCTGTAAAGGACAAAGGGAAGCAGAAGTTAACTTTTTCTGATGCTGACTACTACCAAGGTGAACAGGGAGATTTTGACTGTACTGAATCTGAAGAAAACCCTGAAGATATCTTTGGTGATGTGGAGGTTGAAGGAGAGGCTGATTATGCTGACTGGGAAGATGAACCTGTAGTGGATCCTGCCTTTGAAGCTGAGTTGGTGAGACAAAAGGCTGATTTGAAGAGAAGAGAGGAGGAGAATGCAAAGGTATCTGACATCATTTCCAAGCATCTTGTCATTCAAAAGGCTGAGCATCAAGAAAAGCAAAGGCTTCACAATCTGAAGGTTAGTGACAGAAAATTGTATGTGAGGCTGAAGCAAGGAGAGGAATGGGACAAGGCTAGAGAAATGTTTGCACATCAAGAAGGAACTAATAATGATGCAAAGTTTCTTGGGATGTTGGAAAGATACAAGAAGGTCAATCCAGACAACACAGTATATATGAAAGCTCTTCATGCAGAGATTTCAAGGATCACAACTGGATATGACAGAGTTAGAGAGGAGTTAAAGATCTATGTTTACACTCACAATGAGGGAACCTTCTTAGTGTCTCTCAATCTTCTGGAAAGCAGAACTCTCTCTGAACTATGGGTATTCATGTGCAAAGTAAAAAGAACGTCTCCATTAGCTGAGCTGCTGCATGATCAGCTAAGAGACTTTGCAATGAAAGCTAGCCCTCAAGTTGTGGATGTGCCATATGAAGTTAAATTTTATAAAGGAAGGGCACTTCAAACTTGTGGTGTAGATCCAATCTCTCTGAAAGATTTTCCTGCCAAGCATCTTGTCTACTTGGAGAACATGTTGAGGACTTCAGGATTTGCTACACAAGAGAAGACAGAAGTTGCTGATTTGATTCAAGACTATTGCATTGCCAATATCAAGAGATATCATCAAATGAAGAATAGGCTGAAGAAAGTCACAGCTCAACCTGTCAGACCTAGTGGTATTATTTCTGAATCTGATCGTATTCTGGACAAGGATTTGCTTGAAGCACTTGAAGAAGGAGAGATGATGGAGTCTGAAATTTGAAGAAGCTCTAGTCTGTAAATGTTATATGTATAGAGCTTAGGTATTTCAAGATAGGATCAATGTAAACATATGTTCAGTCTAGAGGAACATCTATCTTGTATTTATCTTTAATGTTTGAATCTGGAAAATGTTAAATGAAATCCAGAACTTTTCTTGTTATTTACTTGGCTCTTAAAAGTCAATTCTATTTCTTGTTTAAGTTAGTTGAGTTATCCTCTAGGTATTTGATTGTTATTCTCTAACAAACAAATAGGGGGAGATTGAAAGGCATATGTTTAGGCCTATTAATATTCCGAGGAAACAACTTAATTTAAACAAGTATGTAATAAGTAAATAATAAGTTAATATGTCACAGGAATCTCAGATAGTTTTATCTGTCAAGAGAATGGAGAACTAAAGTCATCTACAGACTTGAAGTTATTCTACATTGAAAGAAGTTCAATTTATTGTTCAAGCCTCAGTGAAGTATTCAAGGAAGTGGATTAACTACAGTGACAGAGATTTCCAGTTTGTGACGGAAGAAGTACAGGATACAGAGTTTTGTCATAGCTAAAGAAAAGAAGCCACAGCTTTAAATGTTTTAAAGATGAAGAATTATCATTGAAGTCAGTTATTCATGAAACCAGACAGTGCATCGAATGACGACATCATCAGTGGAATTAAATCATCTATATTCAGTGGTTTTCAGAAGAGGGAGGAATGCAAGGTTTTAAAGATATCTTATTTGATTTATTAATTTAATTTAATTAATAAATTAATTCTATCAGAATTAATTTATTTATTAAATTAATTAGGTTAGTAGTTTAAATTATTTATTAACTTAATTCTATTTAAAAGAATTAATTTAATCTATAATTTAATCTAACTAATTAAATTAAAAGGATTTTCTGAAAATAAACTAGTATGACCTGTTTTATTATTCAAAGAAACTCGGTATGACCTTGATGGATAACTCGGTATGACCTATTTCTAGGTTCTACTGAATTATTTATTAGGTCATACTAAGTCATTTTTCAGGTCATGCCAAGTACTTTTTCAAGGTCATACAATCTTCTTTTGTGGTTCTACCGAAAATTAGAAAATGTGTTTCAGGTCATACTGATCATATAAGGTTCTACCGAGTTCTGTTGGCAGGTCATACACGGCTTATTTGATTTGTATTAAATGCCAGACAGAACAGAAAAAGAAGGCAGTTGAAGAAAAAAAAAGACATTGAAGCATTTACTCTCAAGAACACAAGAAGCATTAAATCTTATTTCTTCTCAAGCAATTAATTCTAGTTTGTATTGTTAAATCCAAACCACTAGAAGTTGATTACTTGTATTGCTTTGATCATCTAGCGGATTTTTATCCCTAGAATTTATCTCGAACTTGCTTTTAGCATTCGATCTTTTTATTACAAATATTAGAAAAGTTCATGTCGAATTTATTCTAAATTTGTATTAATTAGTTTGAGATAAATACTTTGTAATCCATATTGTATTTGCAACACCCTTCAAGTTTAATATAAGTTATATTTAACTTGAATCTTGTTTCATTTATATTCCGCATTAATTTGTTCTTAATTGTTAAATTATTCAAAGAGCAAATTTTGATAAAACGGTATAGTTTGTATTCAACCCCCCTTCTACAAACTTATCAGGACCTAACAGGTCATTATGCTCCAGAGTGCAAGAAAGGAAAATCTGAGAAAGCACTCATCACAAAAGGCAAGGACTGGGCAGACACTTCAGACTCAGATGAGGGAGTCAATTATGCTCTCATGGCAACTGTTAGAGATGAAGCTGAGTCATCTGAAAACAAGGTACCCCTAACAACTTATGCTTATGATACTGATAACATATCTGAATTAAGAATTTATCTTAAAAGCATACATGTTAGTTATAGAGATCAGACTTTAGAGAATGAAAGAATCAAATCTGAGAATCTAGGTCTTAAAGAAAGGAATAAATTTCTTGAAGAGAAACTTGTTAACATGCAACAAGTTCAAAAGGAGAGAGATGATGCTGTTTATGTTGAACAGGAATTGCTTAAAAGATATAGGCAAATAGAATCTGAGTTGGAAAAAGAGAGGAAAGTGATTAAAACCTGGACCAATTCTGGAAAAGACACACATCAGGTTTTTCAGACAGATACTGTAGGCTTAGGTTATTGTGAGGGAGATGAACTTAGGTTTAAAGATAAAGTTAAAGTGAAACCACAACTTAAACCTGTGCAATTTGTTCCTGAATACAGTAAGCTAAAGTCTGTTGTTGTGAAAGAAGCTGTTATGGAACCAGTTGAAACTTGTGAAAAACAGGTTAATGTTGGTTCAATAACAGAGAATAAGATTGAGTTAGAAGCTGTTAAAGAACCAGTAAAAATCTGTGATAGACAGGTTAATGTTGGTTTAATGACAGAAAAACAATTCAAACATAAGCTCAAAGAGGTAAAGTCTGTCAACAAACAGAAAATGTTTAAGAAGAATAGGAATGGAAAAGTAGGCATTAATAAAAGAAATGATTATCTGCCTAATTCTGCTGCTCCTAGAAAAACATGTCATAGTTGTGGTAGTACTAACCATCTTGCCAGGTTTTGCAAGAAGAACAAAGATATTAACTCTTTACCCTCCACATCTGGAGTAAAGAATGATTATGTTAGGGTTAGACCACAGACTTTATGCACACACTGTGGGAGCACTTGGCATTCCATTTATACTTGCAAGAGTTATCATGCTATTTATCACAACTATTATGAGCTAAAACCCAACTTGAAATGGGTTAGAGCAAACTCTGCAAGTGTAAAGTCTGACAATGTTAGTTTAAACTCTGTTGATAGTGATTCCGCTGCAAAAGCTAACAATGTTAAGAAAGCCAAAGGATCCAAGCAAGTCTGGATCCTTAAACCTAACACTTAGTGATTGTTTGTGATTGCAGGGCATAAAAGAGAGCACTCTTATCTTGGACAGTGGATGCTCAGGACATATGACTGGAAATAAAGCCCTGCTATCAGACTATGAGGAGAAGGATGGCCCAAAAGTTTCCTATGGAGATGGCAACATAGGACGTACTCTGGGATATGGCAATATCAATCTTGGAAGTGTCATCATCAACAATGTAGCTCTAGTCTCAGGACTCAAGCATAATCTGCTTTCTGTGAGTCAAATCTGTGACAGAGGATACCATGTAGATTTTCATACTGAACATTGTGAAGTTATCAGCAAATCTACAGGGAAAGTTGTTCTAGTTGGACACAGGCACAATAACATCTATGAAGCAAGTTTGGTAACAAACTCTGAAGGAAAAACGGTGTGTCTATCTGCAAGAATGTCAAATGAAGAGAGTTGGAAATGGCATAAGAAGCTCTCTCTCATCTAAACTTGAACAACATCAATGAGCTAATTCGAAAAGATCTTGTAAGGGGACTTCCAAAGTCAATACTCAGCTTAGATGGTCTGTGTGATTCTTGTCAAAAGGCCAAGCTAAGGAAGTCATCTTTCAAGAGTAAATCTGAATCTTCAGTTGTGGAACCTTATCATCTTTTACATGTTGATCTCTTTGGTCCAGTAAATATAATGTCATTGGGCAGAAAGAAATATGCTCTAGTCATTGTTGATGAGTACACCAGGTACACATGGGTGTACTTCTTAGCAAAGAAGGATGAAACTGCCTTAATTCTAATGGATCATGTAAAGCTACTGGACAAAGGATCACAGTACAAAGTGAAAATTCTAAGGAGTGATAATGGTACTGAATTCAGAAATTCTATAATCGAAGCTTTCTGCAAGGAAAGAGGAGTGAAGCAAGAATTTTCTGCACCTGGAACTCCACGACAGAATGGTGTAGTTGAAAGAAATAACAGAACTCTTATCGAAGCTGCCAGAACAATGCTTGATGAAGCAAAGTTGCCAACTTATTTCTGGGCAGAAGCTGTTCAAACAGCTTGTTTTACTCAAAATGCTACACTGATCAACAAGCATGGAAAAACACCATATGAGATGGTAAAGAATAAGAAGCCAAATTTGAAATATTTTCATATTTTTGGATGCAAGTGTTTTGTGTTGAAAACTCATCCTGAACAATTGACCAAGTTTGACTTAAAAGCTGATGAAGGAATTTTTGTTGGATACCCATTGTCAACTAAAGCATTCAGAGTCTACAATCTAAGAACTAAAGTGATCATGGAATCTATACATGTGTCATTTGATGACAAGAAAATAACTGGAATAGAAGATGAAGAATATCATGATCAACTTCGCTTTGAAAATGAAGATCTAAACTCTGATGATGTAAACTCTGATGAAGCAAATCCAACAAACTCTGACGAAGCATACTCTGATCCTCTACTGGTAAACAATGAAGAATTTTCTCTGACAGAACAAAATAGAGAACCAGTTGAGGGGGAGCGTGAAGAAACTTCAGAAACTTCTCAAAGTGCTGACTCAAATTCTGAAAGAGAGTCAAATGAAGAATCAAACAGAAACTCTGAGTCAAACTCTGAAAGTTCAAATAATGAACAGTCCAATTCAGGGGGAGCCTCAGAGAATGCAAATGGTCAAGAAGAAAATCAGGAGAGCATGGATCAAGGGGGAGGATCTAATAATGATAATAGAAGCCAATTACCAACAGCAAGAAGGTGGACACAAGCTCATACACCTGACTTGATAATTGGAGATCCAGAAGCTAGTGTAAGAACTAGAAGTGCTACAAGTAATGAATGTCTGTTTCATGCATTCTTATCTCAAACAGAGCCCAAGAAAGTGGAAGAAGCTCTTCAAGATGCTAACTGGATAACAGCAATGCAAGAGGAGTTAAATGAATTTGAGAGGAATGAAGTTTGGACACTTGTACCAAGACCAAAGAACAGATCTATTGTTGGTACAAAGTGGGTTTTCAGAAACAAAACAGACAATGATGGAGTGATTACAAGGAATAAAGCTAAACTTGTGGCAAAAGGCTATTCTCAGCAGGAAGGAATTGACTATGATGAAACCTTTGCTCCAGTTGCAAGATTGGAGGCAATAAGGATTTTTCTGGCCTATGCTGCTCACAAAAAGTTTAAAGTCTTTCAGATGGATGTGAAAAGTGCTTTTCTCAATGGGAAACTTGAAGAAGAAGTGTTTGTTGAACAACCACCAGGGTTTGTAGATTCCAAACATCTAGATTATGTCTACATGCTTGATAAGGCATTATATGGACTAAAGCAAGCACCTAGAGCATGGTATGAAACTCTGGCTCAATTTCTTTTAGAAAGTGGGTTCACTAGAGGTACAATTGACAAAACCTTGTTCTATTTTAATTCTGGTGATGACTTGCTGTTAGTTCAAATCTATGTGGATGACATAATTTTTGGGTCTACTAATGACGAACTCTGTAAGAAATTTGCCAAGCTTATTGTTAGTCCTTGTGTATTGCAGAAGGGGGGGGGGATGAATGCAATACTGATAAAATTCAATCTAAATTTCAACAACTAAAATCAAGATTAAACGTTATCAGCAATATATGCAATCACGAACAGTATACAGTAAGAACAAGATTCACAAAATAAATGTTTTATTTATTTTGCAAAGTGTTGCTACAACCTCAAGAAAGAATTCTCGAGCTTCGGTTTTTCTTCGAAGCACTTACTTGTCTTCGTTACTATTCCAGAATGAATTGATAGTAGGTATAAGACTAATCCTATCACTATCAGTCACGGGTTTGTGAAGCTGCTGTCACTGTCAAGTGGCAGCTTCTTACAGATTGTCTTACCCATGTGACTTTCCTAAATTGCTAACATGTCAGATATACATTACAAAGAAAGCAACCTAGATTCATTCCATTTCCAGCTAAAACAATTCAGCAGATAAAGACTTGACCTTGCTCTTGAATTGATTCGCTTTTGTTTTGTAGTGCTTGAAGCTTCTGTCGTAGTCTTGCAGACTTGGTGCAGCTTAGGGATACTGCATCACGCCTGTTTCTTGAACATTTAAACTGTCACGGGATTTGACCGAGAAAGATACCTAGAACAAGGATCTTTATCGAGACAGTTACTTTTGCCACAAAGCTTGTTGTCACAGAAATGATCTTTTGGTGACAGTATGAGTTCCCCGCATAGAGTGCTGTCGAGGATCCCAAACTTGCTGTCGAGGGCAATAGTTGCTGTCACGTAGTCTTCCGCCAATGTTGCTGTCAGAGTGAATATGCTGTCATGACTTGCAACATTCTGTCTTCTTGTAATCTTACTGTCACGGCTTTAGGACAGTAACCTTTATTTATGTTGTCATCCAAAAAGGCATTCTTTGAGGCTTGAACACATAAGTGAACTTCTTTCAAATAACACAACTAGAATAACATTACATACTGATTACAAGAACATACTTTGGCTATGACAGTATGTTCCACTTAATTAAAGAAGTACATTCAAGGTTAAGTTGTTTCTATGCTATCACCCATAAATCCCAACAATCTCCCCCAATTTGTTTTTATGGAAAATAACAACAAATTTACAATATGTGCTGACAACTTAACTAACAAGATCAGAATGGATTAAGAATTTTTTTACTTAGCTTGAGATTTCCTCTTCTGTCTTGCTACATCCTCTCTTTTGAGAGCTTCTGCCAAGCAGCCTCTTAGACTTTCTACAAGAGAAATTTCAGCAGCAGACACTGCATCATCCTCTACTTCATCAATGATCTGCTTTATGGAAGGGGAGATGAGAGAACTAACATCCCTGAGATTCAGCCATTGCTCTATATCATATGGATAGGTTCTGAAGTGAAGTTCTTCATTAATGAGCTTGAATCTTCTTCCAGGATAAGCATTGAGAGACCTTCTTCTTTTCTTGTCCAGCTTTGAGTCTTCTCCTTTTCTCCCTTCCAATAACTTCTCTATCTCATCAGAACAAATCTGCTCCAAGGGATGAATTGAACCATCTACCATATACTGTAAATCCTTCAGAGTGGATGTTTTAAGCTTATGCAAGCTGCAAACATAGATTTCTTCTTTTAGGAACTTGACTCTTAGGGGATTTTCCAGCATATATGGTTGATAATTTGGAGCTTCACTTTCTGCCTTGTTAGAGGCCTTGTGTTTTTCCAGTAATTCAGCTTCCTTCTTATCAAGCTCTGACTGAGTTTGAGAATATTCAGAAGATTCAGGTCCTTTGCTTGGCTTGGGTTGCCCTTCCTGAGTTGGTTGGGCTTGCCCTTCTTCTGTGGGTAAATCATGAAACTCATAGTACCAGTGATATGGTATAGGAGAGGCTGGGAGATCAGTTAAAATATCAGCATCATCAAAATCTGCAAAGTTATAGCCAAATTTCTGATAAAATTCAGCATCCCTATCTGCCTGATATTTTAGAACATGTTCCATGACAGCCTCTGAAACATTATCATAGCTCTCCAGCAACTCTACCATTCTTTCCAGGTAGAAGAAGTCAATTCTTCTTTTATCTATGGTTGATGTGCTATTCTTGGTTGATGTGGCTACCAGATTGAAGTCCTTGTCAATCTTGGCTGACCTTGATTCTTCCCACCACAGAATGTACTCAGTGGCCTTTTGATTTGCATCCAGCTTAACCTCAACACTCTTAATTTCTTTTGATTTCATTTGTTGAATCTTAAGACTGTTAGGAGGAATTGATTGAATTGGCTTCCTAAGATTTCTGCCAAATCCAGTGGCCTTTTCCTTTCCTGAGTACTTGTGCTTCCCTGTAGGTTTCTGTCTAGAAAACCATGCCTTAGCTTTAGCTTTCAGTCTTTTGGGCTTGACAGTAGCCTTGGCTTCATCCTTGACAGAACCTTCCTTGACAGTACCCTTGTCGACAGCATCTTCCAAGACAGCATCTTCTATGACAGTATCCTTGTCGACAGTACCTTTGGTGACAGCATCTTTTTCAGCATTTATGCAATCAATAGCACATCTAAGAATGCTTGCCTCCAAAGCTTCCAGTATTCTTGACTCCTCTTCATCTGTTGCACCAGCATCTTTCTTTTCATGGCTAGGAGTTTCTTCATTGCCTTCATTCTGAGATTGAATACCAGTATTCCCAGAATTACTTCCACCAGCATTTCCAGCATTTCCAGAAGCTTCACCACCTCCATCCTCACCATCTTCATCATCATCATCATCATCATTATCATGAGGAGGAATGTTATAGAAGCAACTTCCACCTTGATCATTTCTTTTGGCATTGGCTCTAGTGATTAGTTCCTTCATCCTAGCTCCCAGTGCCTTGTCTCTCAACACCAGCATTTTGTAGATCTCTTGAACAGCATGAACTCTTCCAGGATTGGCATTTGAACTGAGTATTCCATCTAGTACTTTCAGAATTGACTTGGTTTCCATTCTGGATGGGCTAACCAGATTCATGAAGTTGTTCCTTCTTGTGCCATCCTTAGTTTTAGATCTGTAGAAAACACTTGGTGGATTTGAGTAGACTTCAGGTAGCTTCTGTGTGATCAGGTTCTGGATTTGCATATCCAATATTTCATTGAATGGTGTTTGAGTTGCCCTGATCTTTCCCTTCAAAGCACACAACACCTTTGCTGGCAGACTCTGCAATAACTGCATTGTGATGAAATAAGATATTCCAGAAGTGAGATAAATACTTACAGCCCATCTTTTCTCATCATTCACCATTACACTGACACTAGTGATTTGATCCTTTAACAGTTTTGTGGTTTTGGTTGGACGGTTGCTGGGGGCATCCATTGCTTCTTTCACCAAACTGCTAAACTTACTGTCATGGTTGTGTAATGTGCTCTCCCTGTAATCCACCATCAAGACATTGGCTTCCTCTTGATCAAATTCAGTGCCATTTGTCCACATAATTCCATCTGGGATGGATTCAGGCAGTTTCCCTTTACCTTTCCCAAGTTTGTTTTGTTCCTCCATTTCTCTCCATTTCTTCTGTAGAGCAGTTTCTTGAGTTTCTGGAGTAGGTTCTCTAATCACCACAGGAGGCAAGATTGGGTGTCTAGATGCAGGTTTTCTTTGCATTGCATCTTGAGTTGCCTTTGACATCAACACCTGTTCACCATCCAATTCAACTTCAACCAGGTCTTCAGCTTTATCCTGTGGTTGTTCCCTGCTTGGTTTGGCTTGCTCCCCCTTAGTCCTTGCTTTCCTTTTAACTCCTGAAACTTGGTTTGCTCCCCCTTTGGGCTTCACAGATACTGGCTCCCCCTGAGTTCCACCTGATTCTTGAATAGGCAATGATTCTGATCTTGCTACCTTCTCCCCCTTAGTTGAGTTGGCAGCTACCAGGTCAGTAAGGAACTGAATAGAGAGTTGAGTAGCAGCAAAACCATCAACCACCAGTTGAGAGAGAGAGTCCAGTTTGGAGTCCAAATTAGCACACTGTCCTTCAAGAGCTGCAATCCTGGTACCAAAAGTAGCAGAGGGGCCACCATACCTTAACCTTCTTGGAGGGGAAGGAGAAGACAGGGGCTTGGAGGCTATGGGGGTTCTCACACTCTCAGGGTGTTTTTGAGTGATCTCATCACCCCTCACAGATTGACTCTCAAGGCCTAGTGCCTGAATAGTGTGGGCTCCCTCAATATCTCTCTGGACATGCTCAAGTCCCTCTCCTTTTGCCAGCTCATTTGGCTGCCTCTCATTTTTATGCTCACCTCTCTTGTCTTTTATCTCTCTTTTCTTTTGCACACCCTCACTCAACCGAAATGCATGGGTATGAGCAGTACTAACATGCATGGAAGGAGAAGATTTAGAATGTACCTTTAGGAGTTTGGCAAGAGGTAGGTCATCATCAGAGGCATCCTCAACAAGTACAGCATCAATATCAGGCTGGGAGGGCTTGACAGCATCTTGAGTAGAAATGTTACTGTCAGTTGGAGTCTGGACAGCAGGTTCTGGCAGGACAGCAACTTTGGGATGTGGAGTGATAGTAGGTTCTGTAGTGACAGTATCTTTCTCTCCACCTATGACAGCAGCTGTGTCCAGGACAGTAGCATTCCCAGTGTCTTTGACAGCAACAGAGGCTGTGACAGCATCTTCCTGAAGGTAAGATGCTCCTTGGAGGTCAGACAAAGTGTTGGCTGTTTCATTTTCTGACAAAATACCACTTTGCCCTTGCTCAGTGTTTGGAGGAGTGGTGTCCATCTCACTTTGAGAAATGGGTTCTTGTGGACCACTAGATGGGGGCTCATCCATGATTGGAGATGGATGATCAAAACCTGAAGGGTTGGGACTGTCCCCTTCTCTAGGTTGTGGAGAAGAAACAAAAGAATGTGTAGGGAAGGAAGAAGGTGAAAGTGTAGCAGAGAGTGGGGGCTGATTCACAGATGAAACATGTGAATCATCAATAGGAGTAGACAAATCCTCACTGTGCCCTAACTCACTGTGTGTTTCTTCAAGTGGGGGTATCTCAGGTTGTGAACCATGAGTTTGTGCAGACTCTGTACAGGGTGCCTTGGGAGACAGGCCAATTTCAATAGATGCACCTTGTTGAGAAGGCACATCTAGGGAGGTGTTTGAATCCCTTTCAGTAACTACAGTTTGTTGGGAAACTGCAGCTTGGCTAACAGTGGTTTTGGTCCTCCTAGCTCTCTTCTTCTTAGGCTCAGGGGGAACCACTGGGGGTTCTGTTTGACTACCTTCCTTATTTGCTGCACTAGGTGCAGTGTCTCCCTCTTCACTGACAGGGCTACCACCAACACCAGCTTCTAAGGGCCTTTTTCTGGATTCCTGCAAGGCTTCTCTTTGGGCTTTGGGAAGTCTAGAGGGCCTAGGCTGAGTGTATGGTGTGGAATGGGGGTTAACTGAATTTGGGTCTAATTCAGCTTCATTCGCAAGAGTAAAAGAATCATAACCAGTAGGTAATGGATAATCAAGGTTGGACACTTGATCAACCATGTGCTGAGTGAAACAAAGTGGAATATGTGCATTTAGATCCTGTGAAGACAATAGTGTGTGTGTGTTCTTTTTCAAGACAGAGCAAACCTCTAGACGAGGGGCATCATTATTAAATTCACAGAAAGAATTGATACACATCATAAGAAAGCGAGGGTAGATTGACACCTTCTTACCTATGGCAGCCCTGATTTGTGCCATGAGGAGAGCTCCAACATTCACCTTGTATCCATGGACAAGAGAATGTGTCAGTTTCTTGATGTAGGAGGGTATCCCATTCCAGCCTGTGGACTTGGTAGAGAACACCTTGACCATTGCATCAAATATCATGCTCCACTCCTTCCTCAGATATTTCCTGTCCATTTCACCAGACGGGTACCACTTGGTTGTTCCCTCTTCGAGAATAGGGCATGCATACCCAATCATCAAGAAGAGCTTCTTCAGAGTGTCATCATTAGCTAGTGGAGCAAAGTTTTGGCCTGCTTCCAGTGTAATTCCAAGAGCAGTATTGATGACCTCAGCTGTGAGAATGTATTGTTGCCCATTAATCTTGAATTGAATAGCTGGGTTTTCACCCACAGTTAGAGCAACAGCAGTTCGCCAAAATGCCTCAAGTTTGTCTAGGTCGAGATGTGGGGTTGAGGAAATGGCTGAACGAAGATAGGACTTGTTCAAGAAAAACACTAGTCCTTTGAAACCTTCACCAGCATCATTGGGGGAAAAGATGCCAGAAAAGTTTGTCTGAGAGAGAGACTGTTTGGGGGCCATGGAGATTTCAAGAAAAGGAGAAAGTGAGAAAGTAGCTTTTTTTTTTTTTTTTGCTTGAAGAAAAGTATTTTGCCTTGAGTTTTGTGAGTGATATGTCTGAGTAACTGGAGAATAAATATGGGTATCTCAAACGTTTGCACAAAAAGTGGAGTTAAAGGACGTGTCTTAACCCACTCTCTTAACACGTGAGTTACTGCCCGTTATTCACTGTCAAACGTGGGGTGAATATCCAATTACAACGGTCCACTATTGTTGACAGTAACCTGTGCGCTAGAAATAATCTGTCAGTAATAAGTAGTGGTGACAGTAGGTTTTGCGCGACAGCAACTATTGCGCAAAAACATGTTGTCACCGTTAAGCATTTGAGTGACAGTATCCTTTAAAGGTCGTGACAGAAGGTCTTTTCCTGCTGTCAAGAGACATAGGACAGTATCCTTCTTTGTGACAGTAATTCAAATGGGAAATTATTTCTGTCATGAACTAATTAGAATGCTTTGCTCATATACTTAACCGGAAATTAACAGAATATGAATTTAGCAATGTAATCTTTCAAACACAGATATTAAGCAAGTTACACAGGCAAGTCATAAACTCAGTAACCACATAAACAGGAACTTTTATTATTATTAATAAAATCATTAAGATTGAACATTGAGTACATCATTCTATGATTTTATCAACTAGGTCTAAAGTTTCCTCCTTAATCTCTTCTTCAGAGCGTCCTTCTTCTTTGAGAAGTGCCTGAAGTTCCTTCTCTTCTTCCTGAGCCTTGGCCTTTTCTTCCTGTTCCTTTTTCTCATCTATCTCATCGAGGGCATCCAAAAGCACCTCGAAGAGCTCCTCAATCTCTTCATTGAAGGGTTCACTATCACACTTCTTTAGTCCAACTTCGATCCCTACTTTGTTTTCCATTATTTACTTTAAGACTGAGAGCAGACTAGTGAAACCTAAGGTTAATTTATAGGCAAAACCGTCTAAGAATTAAAGTCTAATGGTCAACAGTTAGAGTACCCATACAACTACCACAAAAGTAATTAAAGGTCGTGTCCTCCTTTAATCCTACAGATTAATGCGAAAAGGTAGAAAGTCCAATGGAACAAACATTAATCTCTCAAACTAAACAAATAACCACATTAATGTCATACAGGGTCTGAAAAGTATGAGACTGGCACAAAATACAGACATGAATAGTCAAATCAAGACATGCTGTCACATAGCAGACATAGACCAAGTAGACAGTAACTTCTCTTGACAGCAAGTTTGAAGGTGCTGTCATGAGCTTCAAAAAGAAAATTGAAAATTTAGAAACCTTAGTAAATTAACATACCAGATTCAGCATTCCCAATTCACTTACCAACCTGTTGAAGGTTGTTTCATCCAATGGCTTAGTGAAGATGTCAGCAAGTTGCTTGTCAGTTGGGACATAAATCAGCTTCACAGTTCCTTGTTCAACATGCTCTCTGATAAAGTGATGTCTTATGTCAATGTGCTTTGTCCTAGAGTGTTGAACTGGGTTGTCTGAGATGGCTATGGCACTAGTGTTGTCACAGTAAATAGGAATTTCTCTTAGCACTAGACCATAATCCATAAGTTGACTTTTCATCCATAGGATTTGTGCACAACAACTGCCTGCAGCAATATACTCAGCTTCTGCAGTTGAGGTAGAAACTGAATGCTGCTTCTTGCTAAACCATGAGACCAATCTTCCACCAAGGAATTGACAGCTACCAGTAGTACTTTTTCTGTCAATCTTGCATCCAGCAAAGTCTGAGTCTGAGTAACCAATTAGATCAAATCCAGTATTCTTAGGATACCAAAGGCCTAGGTTAGGAGTGCCTTTTAAGTATCTAAAGATCCTCTTGATGGCTACCAAGTGTGACTCCTTTGGATCACTTTGAAACCTTGCACAGAGACATGTAGCAAACATGATGTCAGGTCTGCTAGCAGTTAGGTATAGGAGAGATCCTACCATGCCTCTATAGTTGCTTGAGTCAACTTTCTTTCCTTTAGGGTCAAGATCCAGACTAGTTGCTGTGGACATTGGTGTCTTTGCAGGAGATGAATCTTCCAAGTTGAACTTTTTGAGAAGTTCCTTGATATACTTAGCTTGACTTATGAAGATTCCATCAGTTTGTTGAAGAATTTGTAACCCCAGAAAGAATGACAATTCTCCCATCATACTCATCTCATATTTGTTGCTCATGAGATGGGAAAACTTCTCACACAGCTTCTCATTTGTAGAACCAAAAATGATGTCATCCACATAGATTTGTACCAGAATGATGTCCTTGTCATGATGCTTGTAGAAAAGTGTCTTGTCCACAACTCCTCTGGTAAACTGGTTTTCCAGAAGAAAGGTGGAAAGTGTGTCATACCATGCCCTGGGTGCTTGCTTTAGTCCATACAAAGCTTTGAAGAGTTTGTACACAAAGTTATACATTTCAGCATCCTCAAACCCTGGTGGCTGTTCCACATACACTTCTTCTTCCAGCTCTCCATTTAGAAAGGCACTTTTGACATCCATCTGAAATACTTTGAAGTTGCAGTGTGCAGCATAAGCTAGAAAGATTCTTATAGCTTCAAGTCTTGCAACAGGAGCAAATGTCTCATCATAATCTATTCCTTCCTGTTGACAGTAACCTTTGGCCACTAGCCTTGCTTTGTTCCTTGTCACCAATCCATTTTCATCAAGCTTGTTTCTGAAAACCCACTTGGTCTCAATAACTGACTTTCCCTTAGGTCTTGGAACCAATTTCCATACATTGTTTCTTTCAAACTGATTTAGCTCTTCTTGCATGGCTATCACTCAGTCAGAATCCAACAATGCTTCATCAGTTGTCTTGGGTTCCATTTGTGACAGGAAGCATGAAAACATGCTGTCAGCAGAGACTTTGTTCCTTGTCCTCACTCCAGAATTAGGATCACCGATGATAAGGTCATTTGTGTGATCCTTGTTCCACCTGGTGATTCTGGGCAAGCTACTTGATTGAACAGGAACATTTGCTTCAGTTTGTTGAGTTGAATGCTCATCAATTCCATTGTCTCCACCATGTTCTTCATTGTCTCCAGAGTCATCACTGTTCTGAATGTTAGATGTTATGGTATGTGATTGAGCTGGAGTTTGATTGACAGTAGTGGTGTTGACAGCATCTTTGTTAACTTCAACAATTTGAGTGAAGCTAGGTTCTTCATCTACAATTTCCTCAGCTTCCAAGTATCCTTGATTCTCAAATCTGAATGTCTGCATCTTTCCTTCTTCATGCAGTCCTGGAAACTTGGTTTCATCAAATGTGACATTAACACTTTCTTCAATTATCTTGTGTTCCATAACATAAACTCTGTAGGCAGTCCTTTCTGTACTGTAACCCATGAATAGTCCTTCAAATGCCTTGGTGTCAAATTTTCCTTTCTTCTCATGATTGTCCTTCATCATAAAGCATTTGCTTCCAAACACATGAAAATATTTGACAGTAGGTTTCTTTCCAGTTAGCAGACAGTAAGGTGTGCTTGCATGAGTTTTGTTAATCATGGTTCTGTTTTGAGTATAGCAGGCTGTGTTGATAGCTTCAGCCCAGAAATATGTTGGCAACTTAGCATCATGCAACATTGTTCTAGCTGCTTCAATGAGAGTCCTGTTCTTTCTTTCTACAACTCCATTCTGCTGTGGAGTTCTTGCAGCAGAGAATTGTTGTACAATTCCTTCATCTTTACAGAAATTTCCAAGTGTGGCATTTCTGAATTCTGTACCATTGTCACTCCTCAAGATTTGAACTTTTGAGTTTGGGGTTCTATCAAGAACTCTGACTTGATCAATAATTACTTGAGCAGCTTCATCTTTGGATTCAAGAAATTTCACCCAAGTGTACCTTGAGTAATCATCCACCATTACTAAGGCATATCTCTTTCTGGCCATAGATGGTACATTGACTGGTCCAAAAAGATCCATGTGAATTAACTTGAGTGCTTCTATGTTGGTGTTTACTTGCTTGGACTTGTGCACAGCTCTCCTTAGTTTGCCCATTTGACAATCTTCACACAATCCTTCTTGACAGAATTCCTGTTGGGGCAAACCTCTCACTAACTCTTTCTTCATTAAAATGTTCATTGTCTTGAAGTTGAGATGTGAGAGCTTCCTGTGCCAAAGCATATTGTCACCAACAGTAGCTTTACTGTAAAAATAGTAAACTTTATCCTTCTTTGTTGAGCTTAGATCAGCAACAAACAAGCTTCCTTTTCTGACCCCTTTTAGAGAGAGGCTTCCATCCTTCTTGTGATAGATGTTGCATACCATCATATCAAAATCAACCTTAAATCCTCTGTCACTGAATTGGCTGACACTGAGTAGGTTGTGCTTCAATCCATCCACAAGAGCAATATCTTCAATGACAACATTTCCTATTTCCAGACAGCCATATCCCACTGTGTAACCCTTGCTGTTGTCTCCAAAGGTTATGATTGGGCCAGCTTTCTCTACATAATGTGATAGCAGGGCTTTATCACCTGTCATGTGTCTTGAGCAACCACTGTCAATAATCCACATGACCTGATTTTTCTTCTTACCCTGCAAAACAGAATGTTTCTAAGTTGCATATGGTACCCAATCTTTGTTGGGTCCTGCAGTTTCAGTGTTTCCTGAGTTTCTTCCAGTCACAACATCACAAGCATTATCAAAGACTTCCTGTTTGACTTCTCTTTTCACCCACTTAGGTTTAGAATTGGACTTGGTCCTTTTCTTGGTGGATGAAGCCTTTTTGCTGTTGCCAGCAGGCTCAGAAGTCTCAACAGTGTTTAGGTATGAGCATTTTTCAGTAGAGAGAACAGGTAAGTTAAAGCATGTACTCATGGCAGTGATTTTGCATGGCATACAATCAATGTTATTACAGACACTCATAGTTCTATGCAAAAGGGGGGTTCTGTGTAAGTTACCATTGAGTTCAGTAGCATTGATCTTATCCTCAATTGGTTTCTTACAAACATGTGTTAAGTGATGTGTAGATCCACAGTTATTGCATAGTTTTCTAGAGGCACCTCCAACATTTGTGTATCCATTTCCTTTATTGACACCTACCTTAACATTCCTGTTTTTAGACTTGGGAGTTACTGGATTGACAGTATGTTCAGAAGTTGCTGTCGAACTTTCCTTGACAGTATCTTTCATTCCTACTGTCTTGACAGAAGGTTTGAAAGTTGCTGTCTTGGAATCATTCTTGACAGTATCTTTGAAAGATTCTGTCTTGCCAATCGTGACAGCATCCTTTGAACTTACTGTCTGATTGCTTGGTAAGCTTACTGTCTTGGGGATTGTGACAGTATCCTTTCCATCCTTGGATGTGCTGTCAGCACCTTCATTCTCATCAAGAATTTCTTGTTTGATGAGCATGGCTTCTTCATCAAACTCAATTTCAGCAGCTTTGAAGATAGGAGTTTTAACTTTCTTGAGAATGGTGGGTTTGACAGCAGCATTTCCAGGACAATCTTGAATCACAGTTTCCTTTCCAGGTCTTCTACCATATGAAAAACCTATACCAACAGACTGATTTTCTGTATGCTTATCATTGTAATCCTGAACTATCTTTGATGAGTTTCTATAGGCCTTAATCTTAAATTCATTTTCAGCAATCTCATTCCTCAGGAATTCCTCAACCTCCTTAGCACATTTTAACTCATTTTTAAGTTTAGCATTCTCTTGAGCTAAAGAGCCTAGTGAACTGGTTTTGAGAACAAGAGAATCATTTTCAGACTGGAGTTTTTCATTTAGCTTACTTAGTCTAGAGATTTCCTTATTAGCAGCAGATAAGCTAGTATAGACATTGAACATTTCAGCACTTAAGTCTTTAATGGGTTTCTTCTACTCATCAGTAGACATATCAAGTAAGACAAGTGAAGGTACCTGACTTGAAGATGTTGATGCTACCTCATCAGTGCTAGCCATGAGAGCTAGGTTGACATATTCTTCTTCTTCTTCATCATCAGAATCATCCCAACACTTTCCTTCAGCCACATAGGCTCTACCTTGATTTTTCTTGGAGTATCCACCAGTTCCTTTCTCATATCTTTGAACCTGTTTGGGTCTTTTGCATTCAGTAGCAAAATGACCAGGTTCTCCACAGTTGTAACATTTGAACTTTGATCTATCCACAAATCCAGTTTTGTATCCTCCTTTGGTTGAACTTCCCACAGCAGCCTTTGACGAGCTTCCTTTGTTGAACTTGGATGCTTGGCCTTGAGGCTTGTATGACTTATCCTTCTTGAACCTAAAGTTCTTGAACTTTTTGGCCATGTAAGCCATAGTAGGGTTGTCCATGCTTTCCAGTTCCTCCATTGTGTAGAAGTCTTCATCTTCCACATCTTTGAGCTGTAGTACCACTTTCTCATCATCTTCAACCACCTCTTCTATCTTCAAGGTCTGAGTTGGGGTTGATTGTGTGATTTGTAGTACTTCACTTGGATGTGTGATCCTTGGCACATGTGCTACTAGGGCACTTGACATATTAGCCATCTTGTTCCTTGTTCCACTTTGTATGGCTCTCTTTTGAAAGAGTTCGAGTTCATAGGATTTCAGAATACCATAAAGTGTCTCAAAGGTTATATTGTTGAGATCTCTTCCTTCTCGTATGGCTGTTGTCTTGTGTTCAAGGTGATCAGGCAGTGTGAGCAGGAACTTGACATTCAATTCTTTTCTGTCATAGTACTTGCCATGTATCTGTAATTCAGTTAAGAGCTTACTGAACCTTTCAAACATGGAAGTTAAGTCTTCACCAGGCTTGGCCATGAATGCCTCATATTGAGATATTAGAATTTGCCTTTGGTTACCCTTAACCTCTTCACTTCCTTCACAGAGTAAGGCTAGCCTGATCCACATCTCCTTGGCTGATGTGCAGCTTATCACACTTCCACACATGGCTTTATCCAGCGTGAGAGAATCGAGCAAGATAAGTTGCAAATGATCATCTAGCACCATTTTCTCCTTTTCAGGTTCCAAGATTTCTAAGGGATCTTTGGGAACCCAATGTGCAGGAATAATCTCACCATTCACTGTTGTGGCTTCAATTTCCTTTCTTGGTACGAAAGGACCATTCTCGAGTATACCTGGGTATAGTGGATTCGCATCTTTGATAAACAACAAGATTTTTCTTTTCCAAATGCTGTAGTTCTCTTTATCAAATGCTGGGATCTTGATACTGTTTGATTTCTGCATTTTCTTCGGGATCTCAGATATGTATGTTAATCTGAAAGCTCTGATACCAGTTGTTAGTCCTTGTGTATTGCAGAAGGGGGGGGGATGAATGCAATACTGATAAAATTCAATCTAAATTTCAACAACTAAAATCAAGATTAAACGTTATCAGCAATATACGCAATCACGAACAGTATACAGTAAGAACAAGATTCACAAAATAAATGTTTTATTTATTTTGCAAAGTGTTGCTACAACCTCAAGAAAGAATTCTCGAGCTTCGGTTTTTCTTCGAAGCACTTACTTGTCTTCGTTACTATTCCAGAATGAATTGATAGTAGGTATAAGACTAATCCTATCACTATCAGTCACGGGTTTGTGAAGCTGCTGTCACTGTCAAGTGGCAGCTTCTTACAGATTGTCTTACCCATGTGACTTTCCTAAATTGCTAACATGTCAGATATACATTACAAAGAAAGCAACCTAGATTCATTCCATTTCCAGCTAAAACAATTCAGCAGATAAAGACTTGACCTTGCTCTTGAATTGATTCGCTTTTGTTTTGTAGTGCTTGAAGCTTCTGTCGTAGTCTTGCAGACTTGGTGCAGCTTAGGGATACTGCATCACGCCTGTTTCTTGAACATTTAAACTGTCACGGGATTTGACCGAGAAAGATACCTAGAACAAGGATCTTTATCGAGACAGTTACTTTTGCCACAAAGCTTGTTGTCACAGAAATGATCTTTTGGTGACAGTATGAGTTCCCCGCATAGAGTGCTGTCGAGGATCCCAAACTTGCTGTCGAGGGCAATAGTTGCTGTCGCGTAGTCTTCCGCCAATGTTGCTGTCAGAGTGAATATGCTGTCATGACTTGCAACATTCTGTCTTCTTGTAATCTTACTGTCACGGCTTTAGGACAGTAACCTTTATTTATGTTGTCATCCAAAAAGGCATTCTTTGAGGCTTGAACACATAAGTGAACTTCTTTCAAATAACACAACTAGACTAACATTACATACTGATTACAAGAACATACTTTGGCTATGACAGTATGTTCCACTTAATTAAAGAATTAAGTACATTCAAGGTTAAGTTGTTTCTATGCTATCACCCATAAATCCCAACACTTATGCAGTCAAGATATCAAATGAGCATGATGGGAGAGCTTAGTTATTTTCTAGGCTTACAGGTCAAGCAAACAGATGATGGGATTTTTATCAATCAAGCAAAATATACCAGAAATCTTCTCAAGAAATTTGGTATGCTTGATAGTTCATCTGCTACAACTCCCATGGCTACTGCAACAAAGCTAGACAAAGACATAGGAGCCTCAGTAGATATGACAAACTATAGAGGAATGATAGGGTCTCTTCTTTATCTCACAGCAAGTAGACCTGATATCATGTATGCAACATGTCTTTGTGCAAGATTTCAAGCAGACCCCAGAGAGCCACATCTAACAGCTATTTTGTAGGCTGTAAGATAGACAGAAAAAGCACAAGTGGAAGCTGTCAATTTTTAGGTGACAGATTAGTTTCTTGGTACAGCAAGAAACAGAAATCAATTTCCACATCCACAGCAGAAGCAGAGTATATAGCTGCTGGTAGCTGTTGTGCACAGATTTTATGGATGAAGAATCAATTGTTGGACTATGGATTAAGGGAACATGTGGAAGAAGGAGATATTGAGCTTCATTTTGTGTCTACAGACCAACAGCTTGCAGATATTTTCACCAAACCTTTGAGTGAAGCTACCTTTACAAGGCTGGTAAACGAACTTGGAATGGTCTCTGGTTTTGACTAGAGATACTGGTTAGATTCAAAATCAATACTTAATTGATTTTATGCTCATGGTTCTTTGCATGTGTTAACTGTTATTTGTACCAGTATGTTAAACTCTGATAGTAAACTCTGTTAGTCATAAAGTGTCAGTCATACTCTGTCGGTTAAAGTCTGAGGATAAACTCTGATGTTAAACTCTGATTGTGATTTTTGTCTGAAACACAAAGACCAATGAAGAAAATTGTATGAAGCATGATTTTCAGTAAGTAATCATGAATCCTTCTAAGTATTATAAATTCTAATTACAAAATGTGCAGAAATTTTTACACAGCATGATATTGTCTCTATATTTATAGCATCTCTTAGTTTATTGATCCTATACACTGAGTCTGTATTAGCTGTTTGCATTTTCTCTCATAAATTAATTGTATTAACTGATGAAAAGTCTAAACTGTTAGATATAATTGCTGACGTTTGTTCATCAGTGTTTAAGTACCAGGTACATATCATAGTTTATCTAGAAGCCAGTCAGAGTTTGATAAAGTCTGACTGGGTGAAGAGTTTACATTGAAGCCAGTCAGAGTTTGATAAAGTCTGACGTGGTGATAGTTGACTTAGCTGTCGGTGCAAAGATAAAGATTCTAGAAGCAATATATTCTGAAGATGGAAAGAAGCAGAATATATTGATACAGCTAAGGAAACGGAATAGAAGACTGAAGCAATCCTTAATTGATATGAATTGTATAGCTAACTTGTAGGAATATCAATTAGAGAAGGATTGTATGTAGCTGTGTACTATATAAACACAGATAGGTTATCCCTAGAAGGGACGCGATCATTGAGATATTATTCTTGTAACCTAGAAGCTCTTTATGATTCATTAACATCATAAAGAGAGAAGCTGTTAATAAGATTACAGTTTTATTGATTCATAAACAGTGTTATTAATTATTGTTATTCTCATACATACTTGATTATATTGTGTATTCGGCCTAACAATTGGTATCAGAGCCAAGGCTGTTTAATATATACAGTTTTACGATTAAAACACAGTAATAATCATGTCTGAAGAAAATCAAAATCAAGTTCCTCCTGCGGCTGAACAGGTTAAGCCAAATTCTGTGAGTCGATATGAAACTATCAGGGTTCCAATTCTCAGGCCAATAGAGTATCCGATATGGAAGGTGAAGATGACCATGTTTCTGGAGGCTACAGATCCAGAATATCTTGACAGAATCAATAATGGTCCTCATAAGCCAACTAAATTATCTCCTGCTGTTGGTGATAAAGAACAGACACTGATTCCAAAGGAAAAGAAAGATTATACTCCTGAAGACATCTCATCAATTGCAAAGGATGCAAAGGTTAGACATCTACTCCACAGTGCTTTAGATAATGTTATGTCTAACAGAGTAATTGGCTGCAAAACGGCAAAGGAAATCTGGGATGCTTTGGAAGTAAGGTGTCAAGGAACCACTGCTATAAAGAAGAACAGGAAGACAATACTCACACAGGAGTATGAGCACTTTGATTCAAGATCTAATGAAACCTTGACTGAGACTTATGACAGGTTTTGTAAATTACTGAATGATCTGTCTCTGGTTGACAAAGAATATAATCTTGAAGAGTCAAATCTCAAGTTTCTCTTATCTCTACCTGAAAAATGGGATCTGAAGACGACCTCAATCAGAGATAATTATGATCTTGATGATACAGATCTTGATGAGATTTATGGCTTGTTAAAGACTCACGAACTTGAGATAGATCAAAGAAACAGAAGATCAAGCAAGAAGACAAAATCTGTTGCTCTCAAAGTTGAGGAGAAGCCCATTGAAAAGAAGGAATCATCAAAGAAGAAAGCCAAGGGAAAGGCTTTAGTCATTAAATCTGAAAGTGAGTCATCAAACTCTGATGATGACTCAAACTCTGATGAAGCTTCTGACTCTGAGGATGATGAAGAACAGTTGATGCAAATGGCGGCATTGATGGTGAAGACCTTCAAGAAGATGGGATTCAAGAACTCCAAGAAAGGAAAGAGATTCTCAAGGAGAGATTCAAATTCTGAGAAGAAGAATTTCAGAAAGTCTGATGGAAAAGATACCAAGTCTGGAAAGAAGGACAAATCTGAGATCCAGTGCTACAAGTGCAAAGAGATGGGTCACTATGCTCCAGAGTGCAAGAAAGGAAAAACTGGAAAAGCACTCGTCTCTAAAGGCAAAGACTGGGCAGATACTTCAGATTCTGATGATGGAGAAAATTATGCTCTTATGGCAACTGTCAAAGATGAGACTGAATCATCAGAAAATAAGGTACCCCTAACTACTTATGCGTATGATACTGATAATATTTCTGAATTAAGAATTTATCTTAAGAACATACATGTTAGTTATAGGGATCAGACTTTAGAGAATGAAAGGATTAAATCTGAGAATCTTAGTCTTAAAGAAAGAAACAAGTTTCTTGAAAGAGAACTTGAGAATATGAAGCAGACTCAAAAAGAAAGAGATGATGCTGTTTATGTGGAACAGGAGTTGCTTAAAAGGTATAGGCAACTAGAATCTGATTTAGAGAAGGAAAGAAAAATAATTAAAACTTGGACTAATTCTGGCAGAGATACACATCAAGTTTTTCAAACAGATGCTGTAGGTTTAGGATACAGTGAGGAAGATGAACTTAGGTTTCAAGATAAAATTAAGTTTAGAGCTTTCACAAGTTCATATTCAACTCCTGTAACATTTGTTCCTGAATCTGGAAAGTTAAAATCTGCAGTTGTGAAAGAAACTGTTATGGAGCCAGTTGAAACTTGTGTTGAACAAGTAGATACTGAATCTAAAACAGAGAAGCCTGTTGAGATAGAAGCTGTTAAAGAACCAATAAGAGTCTGTGAGAAACAGGTTAATGTTGGTTTAATGACAGGAAAACAGTTTAAACATAAGCTCAAAGAGGTTAAGTCTGCCATGAAACCTAAAGGGTCCAAGAGAAATAGGAATGGAAAAATAGGCATAAACAATAGAAATAATCATTTGCCTAATGCTGGTGCTTTAAGGAAAACATGTTACAGTTGTGGTAGTTCTAATCATCTTGCTAGATTTTGCACTAAGAACAAGCATATTAATTCTTTACCTTCTACTTCAGAAGTAAAGAATGATTATGTTAGAGTAAAACCACAGACCTTATGCAAACATTGTGGGAGCACTTGGCATTCTATTTACACATGTAAGATTTATCATGCAATTTATCATAATTACTATGAGCTAAAACCCAACTTGAAGTGGGTTAGAGCAAACTCTGCTAGTGTAAAATCTGACAATGTTAGTTTAAACTCTGAGAAAGTTGATTCCGCTGCAAAAGCTAACACTGTTAAGAAAGGCAAAGGATCCAAGCAAGTCTGGATCCTTAAAACTAACACTTAGTGTTTGTTTGTGATTGCAGGGTATAATAGAGAGCACACTTATCTTGGACAGTGGATGCTCAGGACATATGACTGGAAATAAAGCCCTGCTATCAGACTTTGTGGAGAGGGATGGCCCAAAAGTTTCCTATGGAGATGGCAACGTAGGACATACTCTGGGATATGGCAACATTAATCTTGGAGGTGTCATCATCACTAATGTAGCTCTAGTCTCAGGACTCAAGCACAATCTGTTATCTGTGAGTCAAATCTGTGACAGAGGAAACCATGTAGATTTTCATAGTGAATACTGTGAAGTTATCAGTAAATCTACTGGAAAAGTTGTTCTAGTTGGACACAGGCGCAACAATATTTATGAAGCAAGTTTGGTAACAAACTCTGATGGAAAAACAGTGTGTCTGACTGCAAGAATGTCAAATGAAGAGAGTTGGAATTGGCATAAAAAGCTCTCTCATCTCAATTTGAACAACATTAATGAGCTGATAAGAAAGGATCTTGTAAGAGGACTCCCAAAATCAACACTCAGTCTAAATGGCCTATGTGATTCCTGTCAAAAGGCCAAACAAAGGAAGTCATCTTTCAAGAGCAAAACTGAATCTTCAGTAGTGGAACCTTATCATCTTCTACATGTTGATCTTTTTGGACCAGTGAATATAATGTCAATGGGCAGAAAGAAATATGCTCTAGTAATTGTTGATGAATATACTAGATATACATGGGTGTATTTCTTGTCAAAGAAGGATGAAACTGCTCAAATTCTAATGGATCATGTAAATCTACTGGACAAAGGATCACAGCACAAAGTCAAAATAATAAGGAGTGATAATGGAACTGAATTCAGAAATTCATTCATGGAAGCTTTCTGCAAGGAAAGAGGGGTGAAACAAGAATTTTCTGCACCTGGCACTCCACAGCAAAATGGTGTAGTTGAAAGAAAGAACAGAACTTTAATTGAAGCAGCCAGAACTATGCTTGAAGAAGCAAAATTACCAACTTATTTCTGGGCAGAAGCTGTTCAAACTGCTTGTTTTACTCAAAATGCTACACTGATCAACAAGCATGGGAAAACACCATATGAGATGGTGAAAAATAAGAAGCCAAATTTGAAATATTTTCATATATTTGGATGCAAATGCTTTGTGTTGAAGACTCATCCTGAACAGTTGACAAAGTTCGAGTTAAAAGCTGATGAAGGAATTTTTGTTGGCTATTCAGTGTCAACAAAAGCATTCAGAGTTTACAATCTAAGAACTAAAGTGATCATGGAATCCATACATGTGTCATTTGATGACAAGAAAATAATTGGACTTGAAGACAAGGATGGATATGATCAACTACGTTTTGAAAATGAAGATCTACTCTCTGATGATATAAACTCTGATGAAGCAGGGTTGACAAACTCTGACGAAGCATACTCTGAACCTCTACTGGTAAATACTGGAGAAACTGATAATTCTCAAATTGAACAAAATAGAGAACCAGTTGAGGGGGAGCGTGAAGAAGCTCAACATGACACAGCAAGTGAGTCAGTTGAGGAAACTGATTCAAACTCTGACAATTCAAACTCTGAGTCATCAAATTCAGGGGGAGCCTCAGAGAATGTAGAAAGTCAACATATGAATCAGGAGAGCATGGATCAAGGGGGAGGATCCAACAATGATGCAAGAAACCACTTACCATCAGCAAGAAAGTGGACACAGGCACACACACCTGATCTCATAATTGGAGATCCTGATGCTGGTGTAAGAACCAGAAGTGCAACAAATAATGAGTGTCTGTATCATGCTTTCTTGTCTCAAACTGAACCAAAGAAAGTGGAGGAAGCTCTTCAAGATGCTAATTGGATTACAGCAATGCAAGAAGAGTTAAATGAATTTGAAAGAAATGAAGTCTGGACACTTGTACCTAGACCAAAGAACAGATCAATTGTAGGTACAAAGTGGGTTTTCAGAAACAAGACTGACAGTGATGGTGTGATTACAAGGAATAAGGCTAGACTTGTGGCAAAAGGTTATTCACAACAGGAAGGAATTGACTATGATGAAACCTTTGCTCCAGTTGCAAGACTGGAGGCCATAAGGATTTTTCTGGCCTATGCTGCACACAAGAAGTTTAAAGTCTTTCAGATGGATGTGAAAAGTGCTTTTCTCAATGGGAAGCTTGAAGAAGAGGTATTTGTTGAACAACCACCAGGATTTGTAGATCCCAAGCATCCAGATTATGTCTACAGGCTTGACAAGGCATTATATGGACTAAAGCAAGCACCAAGAGCATGGTATGAAACTCTTGCTCAATTTCTTTTAGAAAGTGGGTTCACAAGAGGTACAATTGATAAAACTTTGTTTTATTTCAATTCTGGTGATAATTTGCTGTTAGTTCAAATTTATGTAGATGATATTATTTTTGGATCTACTAATGACAAACTTTGTAAGAAGTTTGCAAAGCTTATGCAATCCAGGTATCAAATGAGCATGATGGGAGAGCTTAGTTATTTTCTAGGCTTACAGGTCAAGCAAACAGATGATGGTATTTTCATAAATCAAGCAAAATATACCAGAAATCTTCTCAAGAAATTTGGTATGCTTGATAGTTCATCTGCTACTACTCCCATGGCTACTGCAACAAAGCTAGACAAAGACACAGGAGCCTCAGTAGATATGACAAACTACAGAGGAATGATAGGGTCTTTACTGTATCTTACAGCAAGTAGACCTGATATCATGTATGCAACATGTCTTTGTGCAAGATTTCAAGCAGATCCTAGAGAGCCTCATCTAACAGCTGTAAAAAGGATTTTCAAATATCTCAAAGGCACCATAACCTTGGGTTTGTGGTATCCTAGAGAATCAGAGTTTAAGTTGATTGGTTACTCTGATGCAGATTTTGCAGGCTGTAAGATAGACAGAAAAAGTACAAGTGGAAGCTGTCAATTTTTAGGTGACAGATTAGTTTCTTGGTATAGCAAGAAACAGAAGTCGATTTCCACATCCACAGCTGAAGCAGAGTATATAGCAGCTGGTAGCTGTTGTGCACAGATTTTATGGATGAAGAATCAATTGCTGGATTATGGGTTAAGGTACTCTAAAATTCCTATTTTCTGTGATAACCAAAGTGCTATTGCTATGACAGGAAATCCAGTACAGCATTCCATGACCAAGCACATCAGCATAAGATATCATTTTATCAGAGAACATGTGGAAGAAGGGAATATTGAGCTTCATTTTGTGTCTACAGACCAACAACTTGCAGATATCTTCACCAAACCTTTGAGTGAAGCTACTTTTACAAGATTGGTAAATGAACTTGGAATGATCTCTGGTTCTGACTAGAGATACGGGTTAGACTCAAAATTTATACATGTTTAATTCTTGTTGCTCATGATTCCTTGCATGTGTTAACTGTTATGAGTACCAGTGTGATAAACTCTGTTGGTTAAATTCTGATGTTAGTCTCTGTTAGTCATAAACTGTTGGTCATACTTTGAATGTTACAGATTAATGCTATTCTCTGATTGTAATTTTGTCTGGAACATAAGGACCAATGAAGAAATTTGTATGAAGCATAATTCTCAGTAAGTAACTGTGAATCCTTAAGAGTTGTATAGATTCTGATCTCAAAAATGTGCAGTAAGCTAACACAGCATGATACTGTCTCAATATTTATAGCATCTCTTAGTTTATTGATCCTATACACTGAGTCTGTATTAGCTGTTTGCATTTTCTCTCATAAGTTAATTATATTTACTGATGAAAAGTCTAAACTCTGATTATTAATTTCAAATAATTCACCCTCAAATTCAAAAGATGCCAAACAGAGCACAAATTCCTTTGAGATCATGTTGTGCCTAGGAAGATCCAGGAACTTATTGTATGAAATAAGGGCTAAAATCTTTGATTTTTGGTGACTAGTGCCAACCACTGATTACTGGAAAAATAAATAAAAAATATATATTGAAAAATAAAAAATTAATAAAGGGGGTGAAAAATAAAAGACATATCCAAATGAAAGGATATCAGTAATACAGAGTTTAGATATAAAATCAGATTTTATGTTATACATGAGAGTTTAGGCAACCAGTTTTTACTACTTTAGATTGTGGATTTTATGCACTTTGAGATGGTCTCAATACTGATTTCGGTAAACTCTGCTACTACACACACATATTTTCACAACTGTACAGATTGAGAAAAGAGTTTATTGACAAAGAAGGACAAATGGTAAACACTGATGTTTTGTGTGAAATACGCCGAGGTTACTTTATTTTAATCTCTGATGGTTAAAATAATTTTCTTGTCTCAGACAGTTTATGATTGTGGGATTAGTCATTTGTTCTTAGGCAAAGTATGATTGAACAGAGAAAAGAAAGAGTTTGCTTGATAAGTACTGATAGTGATCAGTAGTACTGATGAGTATGTTAGTTTATTGTTTTAAGTGATATCATGTCTTTCACTTTACAATTACTAGGTAAAATTGATAATACTGAAAGTAAAGCAATAAAATGAGTCTTTTTCATTAATTGATTCAAACTCTGTTTACATTCAGTCAATTACATACTCATGCTTAGCTAATCTTTCTGGTAAATATTAATTTCTATGGTTACAAAAGTGAAGATCTATTTAACCAGGATAAGTATTTGAATGCTATCCAACATCGAAGCAGAAGAGCTAGAGCCAGAAGCTATTGTGCTCTACTACTTCTGATGATAGCTACCCAGTTGCTCATCTGGTCATTATACCATTTGGGATAGCTTGAAATCCTCCTAATGATGAATCATCATCATCATCTTCTCGGGATCTCTTTCTGCTTTGCAGCTTGCAGGATTGTAAGAAGAGGTTTTCTTTTGAACCCGACAAGAAACTCAGTTGAAAAAGCATAAAGCAGATCTCCATGGCATCTTCATCTGCGAGGATTGGTGCATCATATGGTCCTGGACGGAAGATGTATACATGAGGGTTGGAGAAAGGTCCTTCGGCTATTTCATCATCTACGATAAGGCCTTCATCATTCAAGAATGAGCAAGAACTGCCTCCTTCAACTTCTGTTAAACCTAAAAGGGGTGGTAGGACTAAGAATGTTGGTACTAAACCTGCTAGGGTTGCTAAGTCAAATGCTGAAGCTGGGGTATCAAGAACTGAAGAGCTGCCTCAGAGAAAAAGAATGAAGAAAAAGAGAGCTCAAAGAGCAAAGTCTGTAACTGCTGATTCTGTTGCAGAATCAGAAACTGAAACTGATGAAGAAAATCCTCATCAGAGAAAGAGAAGACAAGTTGCTGAATATCTTTTTGCTGATATCATTGCCAATATGGACAAAGTTCCTGAGGAAACTGAAGCTCCTGAAGCTTTTGTTCAGGAGGAAGCTGCAAATCCAGAAGCTGTCAATCAAGACAGGCTAAATACTAATGATATTGAAATGGATTTTGATAGAGAAGCTCCTACATCAAAGGCTAATGATGTAGTTGAGGAAGCTGCTGCTCATTCTGACAGCAGAATTTTTGATCTTGAAGAAAATGTAAGAGAAGCTGATCAAGCTACTACAGAATTGGTAGAAACTATTGCTTCCCACACAGAAATCATTTCTCTTGATTTTGAGAAAGGTGAGGAAGTTGATCAGATTAGAATTGATCATCCTACAGAAGCTGTTGCTGTACCTGCTGATGCAACAGAGAATGTTCCTGTAGCAGCAGAGTTTGTTGCAAACTCTGAAGATGCTCTTGTTCTTGAAGCTCTACAACAATCAGTTGTTGAGATTGTTCAGCGAGAAGCAGAGGTAATTGCTAAAGCAAACTCTGATATTCCTGAAACTGTTGCAGAGAAAGTTAATGATGAAGCTGCACAGTTAGAACATGAAATCACTGCTGAACATGTTCCTGAAGAGATTGCAAGAGAGGATGACAATGTTAATGCTACTCCTGCTCATTCACCTTCACATATATCTGACATTCAAGCCAACTCTGATGAAGAAAGAGAGTTCAATCGGGCTACTGAAGAATATTTTCAAGATATGTACTTCAAGAACTGGACAGAAGCAGATTGTATTTTTACTTCACAAAGAGCTGCTGATTTAACTGCTAACTCTGTTAAAGAGATTACAAATCCTGAACTTCTCAGTCATCTCAAAGCAACTGTTGTTCAAATCAAATCATTAAACAATCGTTTTGATGCTTCTGATAAGGTGATTGAAGGGTTAAGGAATGATATAGCTACAAGAGAGCTTACACAGCAAAGGGACAAATCTCTATACATCTCTTTGTGTAAAGAGCAAAAGACTTTCAATTCTAGATTGTCGAAAGTTGAGGAGAATCAGACTGCTATGTCTGCTCAACTAACTTCAATTTCTAATGCTCTGGCATTGCTGACATCAGTACTTCTTTCTGATGATGTCAAAAAGGGGGAGAGTGTACCAAGTGACAAATGCAAAGACACTCAAGCTCTGAGACGGAGGGATGATGGTAATGATGGTGGAAGCAAGGGAGGTGAATCTGAAAAGAGTTTAGGCTTAAGACCAAGATCAAGATCAAACTCTGAGAGAAGATCAAACTCTGGTAAGGGAAAAGTAATTTCTGCCAGTGGTTCAAGGCTCAAAAGTTTGATAAACACTGATAAGCCTAGCACTGATGAAGAAGTTGCTGCTAAAGTATTTATAGCAGAACATGGAAAAGATGTTACAATTGAAGATATCCAAGCTGAAGAGCAAATGCTTGCTGAAGAACACAGGAAGAATCTTGAAGCTGGGATATACAAAAAGAAAGAAATCAAGGCTCCTAGGAAGAAAGAAACTGGAATTATCATTAAAGAAAATACTCAACAGAGTATACAATACACCAGGAGGCCTATGATTAGAAACTCTGATAAGGGTAAAGGCAAAATGATTGAAGAGCCTAACCTGAAGGAGAAAGAATATTCAACCTCTGACGCTGCTCAAGTTGATGATATTATTGAAGTTAAGCCAACCACTGACAATGCTCAAGTTGTGCAAACTCAGCTAGCTCCACAACTCCAAGGTATTTTTAGAAGACCTGTACTATCTGAAGCTCTGACACTTCAACCTGTGGATTTTTCTCAAACCAGGACTGTACTTGGAAAAGAAACTTTTGATAAAGCTGGTTTAGGTTCACATAGGGAGAAGAGAATAAACAACAGATCTGGAGATCAATCATCATTGGCAGTATCTGGCATTATTACTCAAGAGAATCTTGATATGCTAGACTCTGTTCAGTTGATATTTCACAAGGGTTTGAAGAAAGATTTTCTGTTGTATTTTATGAATGATGGAAGAGTCTATAGAATTGCAGAGTCTGATATAGATCTTAAGTCTTATCAAGAATTGGAGTATGTTCTGTACTTGTTAAAAGTCAAAAACAGAAACACTCACAATGTTGCTACATTTATCAGACAAAAGATGCAAAGATCTAAGGTGATGCTTGGAGGAGGAGTTTCAAAGGTATACATTCCTAAGTATAGAGATGCTTATGGAAATGTTATAGAAATGAAGAGAAACAGTGCAAGACTAAGGACTGATCTGGGAGTTAAAGTCTTAGAATTCAATCTAGAATCTGATAAAGCACATTTTATTAGGCTAGGGAATGAGATGAGGAAGAATTCCATCTATTCTCTGAGAGCTGCTATTTATCAGACTGGTGAATCTGATTCAGAACTCAAGGAACTGAAAGAAATCATGGTTGAAGAGCTGGAAAAGGCTGAAAGAAGACTTCTAATTGATTATCTCAGGACAGTGCCTGATATTCAAGAAATCAAATAAAGTCTGACTGTAAGTTTTTAATATTTTCTATTCTAAGTCAAATTTAAACTCTGTTTTAAATTAAACTCTGTTATATGTTAAACACTGCATTTGTTAAAAGGTTTTGACATCATCAATTATATGTTTAACTTGTACATTTTATTATGAACAAGTTGGGGGAGATTGTTAGATATAATTGCTGACGTTTGTTCATCAGTGTTTAAGTACCAGGTACATATCATAGTTTATCTAGAAGCCAGTCAGAGTTTGATAAAGTCTGACTGGGTGAAGAGTTTACATTGAAGCCAGTCAGAGTTTGATAAAGTCTGACGTGGTGATAGTTGACTTAGCTGTCGGTGCAAAGATAAAGATTCTAGAAGCAATATATTCTGAAGATGGAAAGAAGCAGAATATATTGATACAGCTAAGGAAACGGAATAGAAGACTGAAGCAATCCTTAATTGATATGAATTGTATAGCTAACTTGTAGGAATATCAATTAGAGAAGGATTGTATGTAGCTGTGTACTATATAAACACAGATAGGTTATCCCTAGAAGGGACGCGATCATTGAGATATTATTCTTGTAACCTAGAAGCTCTTTATGATTCATTAACATCATAAAGAGAGAAGCTGTTAATAAGATTACAGTTTTATTGATTCATAAACAGTGTTATTAATTATTGTTATTCTCATACATACTTGATTATATTGTGTATTCGGCCTAACATAAACTCTGATAATTAGATGCAAATATTTCACCCTCAAATCAAAAGATGCCAAAAAGAGCACAAATTCCTTTGAGATCATGGTGTGCCTAGGAAGACCCAGGAACTTATTGTATGAAATAAGGGCTAAAATCCTTGATTTTTGGTGACTAGTGCCAACCACTGATTACTGGAAAAATTATAATAAAATATATATATATATATATATATATATATATATATATATATATATATATATATATATAAAGGGGGTGAAAATAATAGAAATATCCAAATGAAAGGATATAAGAAAACAGAGTTTAGATAAATATCAGATTTTATTTTATACATGAGAGTTTGAGCAACCAGTTTTTACTGATTTATTTTGTGGATTTTATGCACTTTGAGATGATCTAAATATTTATATTCAGTAAACTCTGCTAATTCACACACAAATGCTCACACCTGTACAGTTTGTGAAAAGAGTTTAGTTATAAAGGAGGAGGATTGGTAAACACTGATGAATTGTGTACTCTACGCTGAGGTAATTTTATTTTAATCTCTAATGATTAAAATTAATTTTTTGTTTCAGACAGTTAACAATTTTGAGAAAAAATTCTTGAAAATAAAAGAGTATGATTGGTAACAGTTCTAATTTGTATTAAACAGAGGAGAGAGGTTGAGTGTCTAGAAAACTGTAAAAGGCGGTAATTATTGCTGTTTTTACTGCGTATGCGCATTGGAAACTGTCAATTACTGATGTCAGTCATTGCATGTGTGCCACGTGTCCCACTCACACAATTAACGGAGTAAGACAGTTGTGTATTAATGATTAAAAACTGTTCAGTTTTTAATTTTGAATTTCATATTTAAACAATACACACACATACGTCTAAACCTTTCACATCTTACTCCAATTCACATCTATTGTCACACACACATATTCGCAAACACTTTTCTACTTTCAAACTCTTTCGAGCTTTTGCATCTGATTCTCTGTTATTATTTCAAATCTTACTAATGGCGACAACAGCGTTTGTATCTTCTGGGTTAGAGTTCGTTCCAAACAATTATGCAGCACCACTAAACACTGCCAATGCACCAGAGGCGTTTCATATGATACAAGAATTTCTTGCTCAGTCAGCGATTGGGCGTGCTTTAGTAGAACCAACAGTACTTTCTGGTTTACAAATCAAGGCCTTCTGGGAGACAGGTATGTATGATGATGGTGGTGAATCAGGTAACCCATCAATAATCTTTGAATTTGAAGAAGCAGAGTATGTAATTACTTCTGGTACCATTCGGGCTGCAATGGGGTTTCCTGAGTTTTCTTGGTATACAACTGGAATGGGTGACATTGATTTGCTGAGGATGATGCGAGAGATTGGGTATTCTGGACCCTTGACTAAGATTGGACAGTTGAAGCGACCGTTATTGAGGAAGGAGTGGAGCTTCTTCTTTGATTGCATCACAAGAACGTTTGGAAAGAAATGCACCAACTGGGATGCTATTCCTACTGACAGTCTGCAAATCGGGTATTCTCTGTTATATGATAATCATTTTGATTTTGCACGACTTGTTTTAAATAATTTAGGGGAGAAAATGACAGAGAATAGAGGGGTAGTATACTTTTCTAGATTTTGTCAGATTTTATTCTCTTACTGTGTTCAAGGGGTAGTAATAGTTGATGAAGATGTCATTTCTTGTTTTAAATTACACAAGAGGATATTCTCTGATCTTATCAACAAAGATGTTAAGAAAGGGGTTGTTGGAGATTTGCTACTGCCTGCATCTGTGCAACAGTTTGTAAATGATCAAGTTAATCCACCAACACAAGCTTCTTCTCAATCAGAACCTCAACCTGAACCTTTACAAACAGAGCTTCCTCCATCCACATCTGTCAAACCTAAATCCAGTGGTAGGACTAAGCATGTTGGTACTAAACCTGCAAGGTCTGTTAGACCAGCTACTGCAGTGGGGGTGTCCAAGTCTAATGATGAGCCCAAGGGTCATTATAAGAAGAGGAGAGCCAATAGATCAAAAGCTAATGATGAGGATGATGTTGAAAATGAAACTCTTCATAAAAGAAAAAGAAGATTAGTAGCCAATTATCTTTTTGATAATTTGGATGAGTCTACACCAAACTCTGAAGCTGTCCAGGATGAAGCTCCAGAATTTGTTGCTCAGGAGCCTGCTGTAAATGCTGATAATGAGGACAGGGTTTTTGTGGATAATGAAGCTCCTGAAGTTATTATTCAGGAGGCTACTGAAGATTTTGAAGCAGCCACTGTGCCTGACATGGCAAATGCTGATATAGAGGCTGAAATTTTTGAGCAACATGCTTTCAATGATGATTTTGAAATGGATGCAAATCTTGAAGCACATCCTAGTATCAGTGTTTGTGATACTGAGGATGTGGCAGCTGATCAACCCACCCAAATTATAGATGAGTCACTTGCAACTCATACAGAGATTCTCTCTGTCAATAATCTAATTCCTGAACTGGGTGAGGAGGTTGATCAGGTAATTGAAGCTGCTGTCGAGAAATTAGATGAAGCTACAGCAGAGACTCTAAAAGAGTTTGTTCAAACAGAAGAAATTGTTGCAGAGTCTGTTCCTGTAGAAACAGAGGTTCTTGCAAATGCAAACTCTGAGATTCCTGAAGCTGCTCAGATAAATGCTGAGGCTACTGCAGACAATGTTGATGAAGAAATTGCAGAGCAGATAGAAGACAATGCTAATGAAGTTAGAGTTGATTTTGATAATGCTGATCACACATCTGTAAACTCTGGTCATGTAAACTCTGAGATTAATCCTGAACTTTCAAACTCTGATGATAATGAGTCAATACCTTTTCTAAGGGATCCAGAGTCTATCAAAGAAACTCAAAATGCAACTGAAGCTCATTTCAGAGAAATGCATTATGCTAATTGGTCAGGAGCAGACTGCATTTTCTCTACACAAAGGGCTGCTGATTTTGTACAAAAGTCTGCTGACGAAATTTCTAATCCTGAGTGGCTAACACATTTTAAGGCTACCATTGTTCAAGTCAAGTCATTGCACAATCGCTTTGATGAGACTCATAAGGTTGTTCTTGGATTGAGTAATGACATTGCTCTTAAGGAGTTAGCATTGAATAAAGATAGAGCTCAATTTACATCTCTGGTCAAGGATCAAGAAGATATCAAGCTGAGGCTAACAAAGGTTGAGAGCAATCAGGCTGAAATATCTACTAAGATTGATTCTATTGCTGCATCGCTTGAGTTGCTGACATCAGTTTTTATTCCTGATGATGTCAAAAAGGGGGAGAAGATACCTAAAGACAAATGCAAAAGGACTCCAACTTTGAGACTAAGGGATGATTCCAATGATGGTGGAAGCAGAGGAACAGAGAAAAGGTCAAAGTCTTCTCAAGAGCAAGGGAGACTTAGGTCAAACTCTGCTAGACAGACAAACTCTGAGAGGTTAAACTCTGGTGGACAATCTTCTTCAAGACTTAAGAGTCTAGTGATTTCATCAAATCCAACTACTGATGAAGAGATTGCTGCTAAGCTTTTCATGGAAGAACATGGTGGTGAAGCCACAATGGAAGATATAGATGCTGAGATGAAGCTTCTTGCTGAAGAACACCAGAAAAAGATTGAAGCTGGTACTTATAAGAAGAAATCTGTAAAGGCTCCTAGGAAAAAGGAAATTGCACTTTCTATCAAGGAAAATACTCAACAGAGTATACAATACACAAGGAGGCCTACAGTAAATGTTTCTGGAAAAGGAAAAGGTATACTGGTAGAAGAAGGGCAGTTACCAAAGAAGAATTATTCAACCTCTGACGTTGCTCAAGTTGAATCAAGGATAAATAAATCAACCTCTGACGTTGCTCATGTTGATATTTCTACTAAAGTTGTGACAACCTCTGACAATGCTCAAGTTGTACAAACTCAGCTAGCTCCACAACTCCAAGGTTTCTTAAGACCTGTACTTTCTGAAACTCTGACGCTAGAAGCTGTGGACTTTTCTCAAACCAGAACAGTGATTGGAAAAGAATATTATGATAAGTCTGGTTTAGGTTCACACAGGGAGAAGAGAATAAATAACAGACCTCTAGATCAAACATCACTGGCAGAACCTGGTGTTGGGGTATCTCAAGAGAGCCTTGATAAACTAGAATCTGTTCAGATGGTCTATCATAGAGGATTGAAGAAAGAGGTTATGTTATACTTTATGTCTGATAGAAGAGTATACAGAGTAGGAGAAGCTGATGTTCAATTGAAGCTATGGAAAGAGCTTGAGTATGTTCTATATCTTCTCAAAATCAAAAATAGAAGTACTCATGATGTTGCTCTAGTTTTAAAAGACAGAATGATGAAATCCAAAATTCTTCTTGGAGGAGGTGTTTCAAGTGCATATATTCCTAAGTACAGAGATACTTATGGAAAGATTGTTGAAATGAAGAGAAATAGTGCCAAGTTCAAGACAGCACTGGGTATAAAGGTCTTGGAATTCAACTTAGAGTCTGACAAATCTTACTTTATCCGGCTAGGGAATGAAATGAGAAAGAACAGCATTTATTCTCTGAGAGCTGCTATCTACCAGACTGGAGAAAGTGATCCAGGGCTTAAAGAACTGAAACAAATCATGGTGGAAGAGCTAGAAAAAGCTGAAAGGAGGCTTCTCATTGATTATCTCAGGACAGTGCCTGATATTGAAGAGATTAAGTAAAGTCTGACTGTAAGTTTTTAAAGTTTTCTGTTCTAAGTTAAAGTTAAACTCTGTTATATTTTAAACACTGCATTTGTTATATGTTTTGACATCATCAATTATCTTTTAACTTGTACATTTTAGTATGAACAAGTTGGGGGAGATTGTTAGATATAATTGCTGACGTTTGTTCATCAGTGTTTAAGTACCAGGTACTCATCAGAGTTTACTGGAAGCCAGTCAGAGTTTATTAAAATCTGACGGGGTGAGAGTTTACCTTAGCTGTCGGTGCTGATATAAAGATTCTAGAAGCAATATATCTTGAAGATGGAAAGAAGCAAGATATATTGAGACAGTTAAGGAAACGGAACAGAAGACAGAAGCAATCCTAATTTGATATGATTTGTATAGCTAATTTATAGGAATATCAATTAGAGATTGATTATGTAACTGTGTATTATATAAACACAGATAGGTTAACCCTAAAAGGGATGCGAATACTGAATACATTATTCTTGTAACCTAGCAGCTCTCTGTGATTCTTTAACATCACTGAGAGAAGAGTTATTTATATAATTCAGTTGTTAATTCATAAACAGTGTTCTTGATTGTTATTATCATATTTATATTGATTATATATTGTGTAATCGGCCTAACAGGATAATATCAAAATATTATTAAAATGTTGAGGGTTTCATATTCATAAACGATAATTTTGAATATAATACTTATATTAAAATGTGTATTTGATTAAAGGTAGGATTATATTTAAATACTAAGAAGTGTGCTTTGATAATTTAAACCAATTATAAATTGGTTTTCTATATTGAATTGAATTCTTTGTGTAAAACTTCTTAACCATCTTTTCTTTTCAGTTTATTTTATTTTTATGGGTAGGTCAACTGGTCAAGTTAGATAATAAATATTAAACCATCATTAAATTAAAGATAATTTCGTTAGTTTCGCATGAGTTGTAAAATTATCAAAATTCAATTTCTAAAACTCAAGATAGAACCCCCAAATATTAAAGTGAGTATCTAAATTTTAATAAATATATTTTTTTTATTATTTTAACACCAATTTATTTATTTTTCCACTAATTCTTTTAAATATAGAAATTTTATGTTTCTTTCAATAAAGTATCAAAATTAATTAAGAACAAATTCAAATCGATAAAGAATATAATAATATGAGAATAAAATTTTATATAATCATAACATAATTTTTATTCTATTTAATAATTTTTAAGTAATAATGTATTTTAAAATTTTATTTACACCGTAAATAAAACCGAAACATTAAAAGTAAAAGCAGTTAGTAAGATACTTATTCAGTATATACTTGATATCTTTATTATATTAAATCTTTATATATAATAATCATAATAAGGATCTTATCCCAAATTTTGGTGGATCATTAGATCTTAACTAGATAAATGAAAATCGTTAGATCAAATATTAAAAAAGTTTATTTTATTAATAATAGGATTATATTTAAATTCTAAAATGTGTATTTTGATAATTTAAACCAAATATACCAAATATAAATAAGTTTTCTATATTGAATAGAATTCTCCATGTAAAAAATTCGTGACTTTTTTTTCTCTTTCATAGACAATTCCACCTAGATAAAAATTGTTAAACCATCTTTTAATTAAAGATAATTTAGTTATCTTCATGTGGGGTGTAAAATCGTCAAAATCTGATTTTTAAAACACAAGATAAAGCCCAAATTAATAAAGTGAATATTTAAATTCTAATAATAATTATTATGTCATCATTATTTTAACACCAATTTAATTACTTTTTTCTAACTATTTTAAATTTAGAAATCTATGTTCAAATATTAAAATCAATCTAAGAAAAATTCAAATCAACAAAGAATATAATAATACGAGGATAAAATTTTATAAAATTGTGCATATTTTTAATCCTATTTTATTAAGTTTTATATCATAACTAATCAAGTATGATTTATTATTAAATAATAAATTATACGTAAATGGTGATTTTGTTTTATAAGAACTATATTCATATTAAAAAAACCTTATTTTGAAATTTTAGACTTAGCTAGGCCAAACTTTTTAAACATATATACATTGTAAATTATTAAATTCGAAACTTTAAAAGTTTGTTAATCAATTAGTATAGTACTTTTCTGAAAAATAGTACTTTACAAAAAATATATTATCAAATAACATATGTGTGCAAGAAAAAATGAATTTTTTTTTTTTTTCAAAAAAACCTATAAATTTTAATATGTTGTTGGTAGATTCAAACCTTAGATCATTCTACAGGATAATTTTACTGTTATATCTAAGCCCTTAGATTAATCTAATCTAATGGCCCTCTACTGCACCACATACAGTTAAAATACACCCTCACATACACAATCCCACATAATTCCCTTCATTTTTAATTTGATTTTTCCCGTGAATCGGTGAACTTTTTTTGAAAATCCGACTTCACTATATTTTTCTCCATCTTCCAACGATCAATATGCATATCATATGTGCTATATTATGGAGTACTAAAATTTTAGTGATTTCTGTAATAATAAATAGTGATTTCAGCATAGATCTAGCGATTTATTTTTATATACGTATAAATTTAGTGATTTTGCAGTACAAAATTTGTAATTTACGTATAGGTCTGGAGAAAAAATCACTACATTTACACAGAAATCATTATTTATTCTTACATGAATCACCAACATTTTAGTGATTCTCGCAAGCATAAATAGTGATTTATCGTCGAAATATATCAAATATGGTATGCAAAATAATTGTTGCGAGATGAAAAAAAATACAGTGAAGTCAGATTTCAAAAAAAAAAATCACCAATTAACGGGAAAAATATAATTACGAATGGAGGGGATTATGTGGGGTTGTATGTGAGAGGGTGTATTTAACTGTGTGTGGTGCAGTTTCTAGTTTTTAATTAGTACAAGTTTTTAGTTGAATAGGACCCTATATATATATATATATAGGCTAGTGATCAAATACAAACTTTTTTTAAAATACAAACTAAGAACCAATCTAAACCCTTAGATTAATCTAATCTAATGGCCCCCCTATATGCACAACACACAACTAAAATACATCCTCCCACACACAATCACACCTAATCCCATCCGTTTTTAATTTGACTTTTCCCGTCAATCGGAGAGCTTTTTTTGAAATCCGACTTCACCGTATTTTTCTCCATCTCCCAACGATCAATTTGCATATCATATTAGATATATTCCGACGATAAATCACTATTTATGCTTGCGAGAATCACTAAAATGTTGGTGATTTCTGTAAAAATAAATAGTGATTTCTGCGTAAATGTAATGATTTTTTCTCTAGATCTATACGTAAATTATAGATTTTGTACCGTAAAATCACTAAATGTATACGTATATAAAAATAAATAGCTAGATCTATGCTGAAATCACTATTTATTCTTACAGAAATCACTAAAATTATTTAGTTTGTAATTTGTAGTCTAAGAGTGGTTTGTATCGGAGTAAACCCCTGTATATATATACACGGTATAACGTGTATAAAAGTAATGGCAAGTTACTATAATATGTGAAAAAGTAGGAGGGCATTTAAGACTTTTAACGGCATAAAAGCCTTCAGGTGATATAAATTAAGGTGATAATCTACAGATTTCCTGTCCCCGGAACATCTCCACCAAAGGCAAAAATAATTATGGAGGATTAGCAGCTTATTAGTTGGCCCCTCAACTTAATATTTCCTGCTTACGCTGCTAACATTAACTTGCTTTGAAACGGCAACACCATTATACCTTGATTAATAGGAGCTTAGTGTAGAGGAAAATAAATCAATCAAACTCATGGAAACAAATGAAGATTATATTTGAAAATGAGTTCAACAGAGTTTTGGCTTAAGAGTTCATAATTGAAGATTAAACCAAATTGTTAGTATTTTTATTTTTAAGTAATGTTTGAAATCAAGATTAAACCAGTTGATACAACTTTCCCAACACAGCATGGTAAGCAAAGTACCCGTAAGTACTGGACAGTAACTTTAATAAGAGTTTAGTTTAATTACATGTAGTTTTGTTGAAAGGGATGATGAAGTAAGGAGCCTTATCATATGTTGTTACTGTTCCCTGAAATCAACAGTTGCAATATCATACTGCATAATCAGGAGTAGTGAAATACTAGCTAAGTGGAACACATGGATTGTCTTTGCTTCACAAGTGACTGCTTTAGATCTTTTATCCGCTGTGGTTTTGAGCACATATAATCCTGGAATGATTTTCTTATACTTCGTAACAACTCAATGTGATCGTCGTCAGGACTAGTGTTGAGCAGCTTCTCGAAAAGGTTCTTCCAAAGGTCAGTTTGCCAATATCTGAATGTTAGAGAGGCATTGATTACAAATGGAAACTAGTAAAAAGAACTGATTACATATAAGAATAGCTGGATAAAATAAGAAGTCACTAAAAGCTAAAATTAATATATTGGGAGGTTCTTATCAACACTTTGTCAGTAAGATGTTGGGACAGTGTAGTCTGTGTGTGTATGGGGAACTTACCGCTTGAAAGGTGCTTTCGGTAAATAAATATAGATTCCATCAGACGACATTTTCTTTTCAGTTTCCATATATGAGTTGTGAAGCATCATATGAACAATGACACAGAGACCGTAGATATCTACCTGGTGGAAGTCAAGGACATTGTCAATTAATACTCGTGTGAGTCGTACCTATAATATTAATGCAGTGTAGCTATTTATGTATTTTTCGCTTGAAGTAGCAATATTTAGTATGCAAACTAGCCTGAAATGTCCATGGCTTATTTTCTTGCATCTCAATGCAGCGAAATCCAGAAGTTCGACAGTCTCCCATAAATTTTGTCTTCTCAGGAAAGAGACTTAGGTCTATTCCCCTACCCCAGTCCACTAAACAAAGTCCCTGCACAAAACAGTTTAATATTCATTCTGAATTTCCTTAGAAGCTGTTATTTAAACTGCAACTCTAGAAAAACCTGATCCTCCCAAGGGCCAGTACGGTCAAGAAAATCATCTTCTGTAAGATCATCCCTGCCAAGAATCGAAACAACATGCATAAAATTGTTGAGTATTTAAATCTTATATATGACACTAGTTTTAGACCAAACAAAATGTGAACTTAAAAGAATAATTGAGAAGAAATATACAAAGTCTCAAGGGAGGGAACTCTAGCAATTCAACTCACTGTGTAATTTGAGATAAAGAGAACCTTTTATAGGGCAAAGCAAGATTCAACAGTAAGAATGATATCAAGATAGATTATATAATTTTACATGATATAGATTACATGGAAATAAACATAATAGCAGACGCCAGACGGATACTAAACCCGGCGGTTAAACCTGGAGCTCTGAAAAGTTTTTCTTGATGTAAACTGGATATTATCTTATCCCTACAACAGAATGAATGCAGGGGCATGTGCAAGGGCCAGTACGTGAATCATGTAGGTTTGAATCAAAGTTCATGTTGGACAGTTCTTTCTGGTAACGCATTACGAATTACGCTGATGGCAATTCCATAATAACCATTTATACTTCTGAGCATGCTGTTTCAGTTATCTTTTTTTGAGTTAAGCAGTAGTCAAACCATGCAACAACGATAGGAAATGATAGTTTTTTAGTGATCTTTTTTTGGTAGGGAAATCATGCAACAATATGCTTTCAGACATAAAACAGTTGACAAGTCAAGTAAACAGCGACTTTTGGATTTAGGAACTTTCTATTCTACAACTACACTTGTAAAGCAAAAAAAAATTGATTTGTGTATCAATCACCATAAGTAAAGACTAGTTGAGGGGTAATAACTAAGTACGACCTGTTTATGATGATCAAAACAAGTGCAGCATAAGGCAAATTAGAGCTACGTTTTACATGAACTGTTTTTAGTGTACCAAAAATGATGGCATGGTAATGTTCATGGTTTATGAAGGTGAGCTTGAATACCTGGCATAACGAATAAGTAAGTTATCAGGCTTAAAATCACCATGAACAATTCTTGATCCATGCAATGTTTCCAGCATGGAGAGGAGCTCAATGGTGTAATAAATGCATAAGACTTCAGCCATGCATCCTCCAATTACAGCATTAGAATTAATTGCATCCTGCAGAATGTGCAGTATCGAGGTAAATTCATTCCAGTATACAAATATTGTGATTAACTGAAAGATGAACACATATATCAGATCTACCTGAAGCGTTCCATGAGAGAGAAAATCAGAGACAAGCATACTATAATCAGAATAGAGATCTACTCTGTGCACAACCCCAAAGCTCGACCTCTGTTTCAAAGTACAAGATATATTTAAAAACAACTTATAACCAACAAATACAGATAAGCATTGACATCATCATTGGTGCCATACTTCTTTGCCGAGAATCCTCATATCAAGTTGCCTATACATGTAAAACTCCCAAGGAAAAGCTGGCTTTTGTATCTGCAAATATTCTCCAAAATCACAAGGCAAGCAACAGAGATTGGAAATGACACATTCGCTGAAAATGGAAATACCTTCAAGGCAACAACATCTTCGGGATTGCTATTGACATGTGCTTTAAATACTTGTGCAAATCCACCCTGACCAGAACACCCTATAATCTGGTACTTCTTGCCACCTGCAGCTCACAAGTTCAGAAAAAATTATATCACAAGTCTAAGAGTTCTTCAATTTAATCTAATGTTTAGAAAGAATCATAAAATTTCGTCAATGACTTGAAATTGAAAATTAGAATGTTTGATATAATTACAAAGATTCACATTTAGACGGGATCATGCCTAATGTTACAACAGACCTTAAGTTTTACAGTTTTAGCAGTCAGCATCCTACATATTAAGACACCATTGGAAATGACATTGCTACCTATAATGCTAAACTTAACTTAATATTAGCATACAGAAGAGCCGTTATAGAGAGTTATGTACTCCTGGCACTGAAGGAGAAATATAAGTCTGGGTACGTCCACTAAACACTGATCAACAAAAGGGACAATGTACTAATTTAATTTTTATGCTCTGTTCTGTGGTCCTTTTATAAAAAATGTCGGTCATTTTATAAATAATGTCTACAAGGAAAGGCCTCTCTTTTGGTTAGAGGACTTACAAACAGTAATGATCACTTCATTTTATGCTAATATATAAACTAGAAATGGACAAGCACACGCGAAGATATTTTTGCATCTGAGATAACAATAATAGAGTTCTTGTGGCAAATGGCAATATTATCTCAAGTACCCAAATAAATAAAAGAGTCCAACTAGAGATGACACATTCTACAGGAAAGCAAAAAACATTTACTAATAGTTCTTGAACAGTTAAAAGTAATTTTAACAAACATTCCACATATCCATGGAAGACTGTCCAAAGTAAGAGCAAAACAAAATTTGCACATCATATTTACCTATATCAATAATAACCTTATTCCTCCTAACTGACTTTTCCAGAGTAGATAATGCAACTTTCCCTGGATATGCTTTAGCGTTCGAATAGTATCCCTGAAATGTTATATATTGCAGAAAATGTAGCAAACTTAGCATTATTTATCATAAGAGGAATCAGTGAAAGGTAATTAATATCCCTTACCTTATATTTTGAGAGTTTGGCCTTCATCTTCTGCAATAAATTTGTGATGGTACTAGTTGACCATGGATTGACAAAAATTTCTCCGCACTTCAACATAACAGTGGAATCTATCTATTAGATGAACATTCGTAATGAGTTATTATATTTCACTAAAAATACACAGCTTAGTAGTTAATATTTTGAGACAACAAACAGAAATTGTTCAACTTCTTATTTACAATTTACAAATAATATAAACAAGCGTGTGCAACTTGTATTACCAGTGACTCCCCACTTCTCATACATACAAACATCTAAATTACACATGTTATATAGAAAAAGCTAAAGAACTCCAAATTTACAAAACCTCATACAATGCTCATTACAATTGAATATGATCTTCAAGTTACAGTTTTCAATTAGTAAGCATCCACGAGGACAAGATTATTGAATATAAATTAAAAACCAGCAAAGTGCATACTTCTTATCCTGTCTTTTAAAAACAAAGAACGAACCGATAGTAATTTAAATGAACACAAGAAACACATACAAAGTTCAAGATCACAAAGAAGCATACCTTCTTCTTTTCCGAACCAGCATTCACAATTGCGGTCATTCTGTCATAAAACAAAGCCAATCCTTTCTTCAACCTCTCAACAGGTTCAGCATTCCTAACACAACAATTTAGTATCATTAAAATCCCTAATAAACACATATACAAACATACACAAAACTCACAATACACAATCAAAACCTTGAAATGCCTAATTGATAAACATAATGAGCGTCACGCAACATCTCTTTCGCTTCCAAAAACAACGCATACGACTCGTAAAGCATAGCATTCTGTACACAAATATTGCATTGCTGCATTTCTCCGAAAATAGTCTTGAAATCCGAACTGCCATCCATCTGTACCAATCATTTAAAATTTGTAAGCATTTTTAAACTCTCGAAAACCTAAAACAAAAAGTCTAGATAATTCGATAACTACTCGATTGCGAAAGACGGAAAAAGGAAAGGGGGGACATTACATAGAGAAACCAAACTTTGAGGAATCTGACGTCGTTTTGGTACCGAACATCGTTCTTAAAAGTACGAGTACAGTCGATTGCGAGCTGGTGAAGTTGCGAAACGGCGTCGTTGGAGCTTGATTTGATATTAATTAGTAGTTTCGCAATTGACCTGTTGAAATTAGGGCACTAAAAAATTAATTAAAGCGTTGTTGTGTATGTGTGTGTGTAGAGAGAGAGGGGAAGTTACCGGAGCCAGGGGAGGAGAGGATCGGCGGTGGTATCTGCCGGAAAATCGGAAACGGCGGTCATTTTGACGGAGAAGCTGCCGGAGGAGTTGAATGAGGCTGAGATAGAGATAGAGATGGATAGTAATTAATGAGAGAGAGCGGGGAAATAAAAATTTTGAATTTTAAAACCCACATCTTAGAGTAGTATGTCGAATGTTAATATTAAAATTAATATAATTATTATTGTTATAATATAAAATTTAAAAGTAATTATTGATGTTAAAAGAAAATTTGTAATCAAATGAATTATTTAAAAATAACATCAAGTAAACTCAAATATGGATATAGTTTAACCCCAACCTTTAGAGGCACAATTATATTTATTGTCATTATTCAAATTATTTATTTCTTTTAACTTTACCAAAAATAACAATATTATAATAAGGTTATTATTGTAAAAAGGGTACATTGAGTATATGCATCAAGAAAAGTGATGTAAATTTTTGTAGTATTCTCCCCTTTTGTAGGTACAGTAGAACCTCGATAAATGAATACACTTGACATCAAAAAAAAATATTCGTTTAACGATATTATTTATTTATCAATTAATGAATATTTATTCATTTAGATAATATTTTTATTTTTTTTAATATGATAATGATGTTTTAAAATTTAATATTCCAATGTATCTAGAAGATAATAGTTAAAAATTTAAAATTCTTACCATATATTTTATTCAATTTCAATAATATGCATACATGAATTATACATATAAATTAAGTATAGTATGTTTGTGATATGGGTTAAAAATAACCCTAAAGACATAATTAATATTCCATTAATTAAACCTAGATGGTCCACAAATAAGACCCATTAATAAGGCCCGAAACTTTAATTAAATATTAATTTCATAATTAATATTTGGGCTAGAAGTACAACCTGTATTAGGAGACGTCCAATACATACTTGTTCTAATACAAGTGGGCTTGTTTCAATACAAGTCTGTTATGATATGGAAACAACTCCTACAAAAAAAGGATCTAGAATTTATCCTTATCCACTGTCAAGGATAAGACTTATCCTTCAAGAAAGTCAATACTTATCCACCGTCAAGGATAAGACTTATCCTTTAAGAAAGTCAATACTTATCCACCGTCAAGGATAAGACTTATCCTTCAAGGAAATCAATATTTATCCACTAGGCTTCTAAACGCCTATATAAAGGGTCTGACACCTCATCTCAGAACTACGTTTTGGACACAGCTCCATACGTCATCTACAACGTTTTAGACTTCATCCTCGAATAAGGACATACAAGTCACTACGTCCTTGGTGTGCCCCTGCCGTCATAGCCCCAAGGGCAACACCAAGAACTACGTTTTATTGGCTTGATTCTCTAAACACTAGAGATACGTAGGCATCTTGTTAGGACCGAGTTAGTCCCCGACAACAAGAGCAGCCATTAAAGCTCGAAGCTCTCTAAACCCTAGCATTAATTATATCCTAAATTTTATTCCATAACATTTGGCGCCGTCTGTGGGAAAACAACATCAACCATGGCAAACACGCGAAGAACGACTCGAGAAACTCAGACTCTGAAGGACTTCCTCTTACCTCTGAAACGGAGACTCATGGAAGCCAACCACCGCCAACCACTGGCACTCGAGGGGCAAATATCCCCCTCACCACCACTCAAGGACCGGAAATCCCAATTTCGGTTGAAGGGACGAATCCCCTGCAAATGGTCGTTCATGGACCTAATCCACAAGAGACCACTCTCCAGCAACCAATCACAACCTCCCCACTGCTCATGAATGTGCCACGTGGTCTTCAACTTCATACCACGGATCTTCCCCAATACGCAACTCAAACTCTAGGGATGCCAACTTATGGTATGCCACATCGACCCGCGGTGGGCAGCAGTGGTATCAATCCAAACTACCATGAAGCATATGTCCTCCCTTTACATTCAAGGTTTGGGACCCCAAAATCAACAAACTCAAACTCGGTAGACCCCCTTGATTTAAGACTACTCGGGACCCTATACTGAGGATGATAATTACTTAACTAGAGAAGAGAGGGATGTTTCTCCAAGAAGAAGACGTTCTTCCCAAACGAATCAGGAACAACCCCAAACCACTAAGGAAAGGATTGCGGCCCATGAGGTGGAGGCTGCAAGACTCAAGAAATTACTGGCAGAAGAGGAGGCTGCAAAAGCACAAAGCCAAGCAACTGGAAGAGTCCCGGTGATCAATTTGGATCCGGCACCGAAAAGAACCAAGAGGGCTGAAGCCCCAAGGGGTGATCATAATGTTTTGTTACCTCTAGGAGATCCTGATGATCCTACACCACCTTTCACTCAGGACATCATGAAAGCTAATATATCTAGAAAATTCAAGATGCCAACGATCAAAGCTTATGATGGAATAGGAGATCCCGCGAATCACGTGAGAACTTTCTCTAATGCACTGCTGTTGCAGCCAACCAATGATGCGGTTAAGTGCAGAGCGTTTCCACAAACCCTAGCGGGCATTGCTCAACGTTGGTACAACCGTTTACCTCCCAATTCTATTGGATCCTTTAAGGAGCTGAGCAAGGCGTTTATCAACCAATTTGTTAGTGAGAGGGTGCATGAGAAGAGTTCTGCATCGCTCATGGGAATCCAGCAAGGAACGAATGAAGCTTTGAGAGATTATATAAATCGATTTACCATGGAGGCTCTTAAAGTCCCGGATCTGGAAGACAAAGTGGCCATGATAGCCCTGCAACAATGAACCACTGACGACCACTTTAAAAGGTCTTTGGCAAAGCACCCCCTTGAAAGCATGTTGAAGCTATAAGACAGGGCTGGAAAGTACATTAAAGCTTAGGAGAGCATGAGGAAATATGAAACAAATACTGAGGGTAATGGAAACGGAAAGAAGAGGAAGGAGACTCAAGAGTATGATGCAAGGGACAAGTACCCCAGAACAACAAAGGATTCTGATCCTGCACCAAAGAAGGTTAATCCCGGACAAAGATTCATGGAGTATGCAAGATTGAATGCTCCTAGAAGTCAAATTCTGATGGAAATAGCAAAGGAAGAAGATCTCCGATGGCCGAAGCCACTGAGGACTCACTTGTCTAAAAGGAACCAGAATCAATTATGTCGTTTCCACAAAGAAGTTGGTCATGTAATATCCCCAAATTTTGTACTTATTTAAGAACCACTGATGAATAGTAACTTTTTCGTTTAGAAAGTTTTCAGACCACCCTATGTACGGGACGGTATAATGAACTTTCAAAGTCGTATTAGTGATCTTCTATGTAAATGATTGAATGCAAAAGCTGTCAGAATCAGAAAAATAGCATTTTCTGTTTTCTCCGAAATTTCACCAATAACTGATGGATTAATCATTATTTGAAAATATTAGAGGATTTAAATTATCAATTCCATGGATATGGATTTAATAAAAGAATTAGTGATGTCAAGAACGTTTATGGTAAACTACTTCGATAGAACACTTAAGAAACCCTGCGAACATTCTACGAGATTAAGCGGTGACGGAATAACGCGACACTTACAAGATTAAATATAGGCATGGAAGTAACATGTAACAAGATTAATCCAAGGAATGCAACAATTGTATCATCCATGTGAAAAGGAACAAACTAGTAAAGCTATCTTGCCACTATGATCTCCCATTGCTTGACATGTGTCCTGATGATGAGGCAAACATGCTATGACTCACTAAACCAAAGATGTGACAACAAAATATCAAGGATTGAACAAGTATCAAGAAAAGAAAAACCCCCCACTTGAAGAACTATACCATTCGGCCCAAAAATACACAACCAAGACACTTTTTCAAGAATCAATCTTCCAAGCTTCCATAAATCATGATGTTGGATTCAAAAGTTTCCTAATTCCTAGACTAAGGTATGCTCTAATTCCTAGCTTCATCCATGGATTGTAACATGCTTGAATATTAGATCAAAGATGAGAGTGAATAGTGAAATGAATAGTAATCTTTTGTATTCTTGATTTTGTTCTTAAAGATTAAGCTTGTTAAGGATAGTTTAAAACTCAAGGAAGGATTATAAGCTATTGTGGGTGTTTATAAAGCATCAAGGAAGGTATAACTCTTGAAACCCTTGGTTATAATTTGATTTATATGGTTAGTTTTAAGTGTAGAATAGTTAGTATGATCATAAGAATGAATGGTTGATTTTGATGAAAGTTTGACGTTGTTTTGATGGTAAACAAGTAGATGTTGGTTTTGACTATGGTTGATGATGATTATGGATTAGTAATTATGTTGAGGAATTGACTTGATGATTTGGTTGGATTGATCATGTAAAGTTTATGATTAAACTTTGGAATCATTAAGATATAGCCGTTATAATGCCCGATTTTCTTTAACCTTGTTTTGCTTGTGATATTCGAACCTAGTAACTTCTGCTTAAGGATCACCACTGCCATGATAGTTTAGTTCTTGTTACAAGGTTCGTTTTGGTGCGAAGATCATGTGAATCCGATTTACGGTTTAGGAGAAACAAGTGTTTTAATTAAGGATGTTTTGAGAAACCAAACTATACCACTTAGCCAACTTAGAGGCAATGATCAAACCCCTTAAGCGACTTATTGGAATGTGAAACTTTGTGTTAACATGCTAGGTACGTTTAGGAAAACCCTCGAAAAGATTTCGTGTTGAAAGGATTAAATCTCAATTTTATAAAAATGCGTGAACGAGCTTGCGCGAGTGGAAGTTCTCAAAGAGTTAACTTGAAAATGAACTTGTTACTTGAGATAGTACATACTTAGTTTCATGAAAGTGTTAAGTGATTAATCTCGGATGTTTTGACTATGTATAGATCGCCGGATCAACCCGAGGCACACTACCCCTACCTCACCACCAGGCAAGTTTTCGAAACCTATGCTTACTGTTGTTGTGATAATAAACTGCTTTCATATATGATATGCAAATGCGAGGTATGCATGTTTTATTCCCAAGTACATTGCGATATATAAATTGCATGCTTGTCTTCGAACTGCTATATATAGTGATACTCGAGGTTATGATTTGATTATGGGCTTCTAAGCTAGATATGGGATATTAGTTAGAAGCCAGGTTTTTATAAATGCCCTAGGTAAAGGGCGTATGATTTTATTCTTTAGGCCGGAAGTAGTTATATTTTCTGTATATGTTAAAGATTATTTTCCGATAAAGATATCGGGTAATTGTTATTCGATGATTATTTATTTAATGAATATTATTTTTGAATATTCATTTAAGGCTTATTTATTCAATGAATATTATTTTGAATATTCATTTAATCCTTATTTATTTAATGAATATTATTTTGAATATTCATTTAATCATTATTTATTTAATGAATATTATTTTGAATATTCATTTAATCATTATTTATTTAATGAATATTATTTTGAATATTCATTCAAGGTTTATTTATTTAATGATTATTATTTTGAATATTCATTCAATCACTATTTATTTAATTAATATTATTTTTGAATATTCATTTAAAAGTTTATTTATTTAATAAATATTATTTGATTATTTATTAAATACTTTTAACACATTTTTAATTTGAGTTGTATTATTTAAAGTTATTCTTGACCTTCAACATTTATGAAGGATATTCTAAGCTGTATTATTAATTATTTTAAATCAAGGAGAGGTTCCCAAAACACGGTTTTCCATTTGAATCTATCTTTTTTAAGAGGATTTAAATACTCGCTCCACTATCCAGAATATGGGAAACCTGAGTTAAGTGACTGCTACTCATTTTAAACTCTCAACTCAAAACTGTCAGGGGACGGATATTTTCTCTGAGCAATTTAATTGCTGCAAGTCAAATGTTGTGTTACTACCTCAACGATCGAGGGGTAAATTGATGAAACAAGTCGATATCCATTAACAAGCAATAGCTTGGGAAATATTGGTAAATTCTCCTTTCCAATTAGATACGACTACTTTGTGGAGTCCTATCAACGAGTAATATACTTGGGGAAAGGAGGACGAACTTTACGTTTCAGAGTCATGAATTTTATTCGAACTAGGAGCCGAGTAAGTGGCTGAGTGGCGTCGGTCCATCAATGGCCCAACCGTTGGCCGGGTGGTTCCACGAGGCGGTGGACAAGTAAATCCGTCGGCGGTGGACAAGTAAATCTGTCGGTTCTTCCTTCTACATGTAGAGAAACAAATGGTGAGAGGCACAACGTACGAATGATCATCGTAAAGGTTGTGGCTTCTGCGCGACAATGCTCCAGTATTAGTTCATCATCCAGTTATGGATAATTCTGCAACATGTATTGAAAGGTTTAGCGATCATTTTGGCAGGGGATTTGAAAAATGTTCAAAAATGAAGTTACAATAAATCCTTGCAACTTCATCTTTTATTTTATGAGTTATGACTCTGATAAACCCTTACTCAGATTATATATGCATAAGCGGATTTTGGGTTACGGAAACCTTATATTAAATTTTCCTCGTAACTTCATCTTTTATGTTATACTGGTATCTTATCCGTTTAATGCATAGCATGTGGTTACAAAGATATTTTCGAACTGTTATATACTGATGATCTGTCATAAACTATTTTGGTGGGCTCTATTGCTCACCCTTACTTTATTTATTTATATCACAACAACAGCTAGAGCAGATGGCCCGCAACAGGCACACTCAGCGCAAGCAGGTATCAACCGTCAGAGATTTACCCGTTGATGTCGTAGCCGCCATAGCTGAGGTAGTAGCAATCAGTAGTCTAAGCTACAGCTTTTGTGTATCAGACTTATTTATATTTATGATTAATGTAACAACGGCAAGAACTATTAAGTGTACTCTGTAATCATTTGGGTTTGTAATAACTTATAAATTGTGGATCCTATGACTAGATACTTATTCCAATTTCATCTCTGGGACTATAACTAGTTGTGTATGGTGTCGTTATTGCGGGGTCACAGTATGCAGTTTAATTGTTTTGATTCAAGTTCAAGTATTATTGATGGAAATTGAGACCGTAACGACCGGATCCCCGACCCCGGATCTGGGGCTGTTACAAGTTGGTCATGACACGGATGATTGCAGACAACTGAAAGATGAAATTGAGTTTTTGATTCGAAGAGGAAAGCTTAATAAGTTCACTAAGGATGAGAGTCAAGGAAATCAAAGAAGAAACTATGAAAGGAAGGATTACGACAAAAGGGATAACGATCAAGATCGCAACCTCAAACCCTGAGGGCCTGTCATCAACATGATATTTGGAGGACCGACTGTTGCTGGGTCCTCCCGAAACTCAAGGAAAGCTTATGCCCGAGAGGTAATGACTGTTGTAGGAGAAGCACCGAAACGTGCCAAGACAGAAGTATCTATTAGCTTTGATGATTCTGATCTTGAAGGGGTGAAGTTCCCCCATGATGACTCGTTGCTCATTATACCTGTAATAGGCAACTATAAAACCAAGAGGGTTCTGGTAGATAATGGAGCTTCCATGGACATCTTGTTTCATGACGCCTTCATCAAAATGGGATATACCGATTCAGAATTGACACCCTTAAACATGCATATCTACGGATTCAATGGAGTCGAATCAAAGGTAGAAGGCACAATCCACCTCCCCATGACTATAGGGCAAGGCTCGAAGACAACGACTAAAATGCTGAATTTCTTCGTTATAAAGGCAACCTCTACTTATAACGCAATCCTTGGAAGGACTAGCCTTCATGATTTTATGGATGTTGCCTCAACATAACACTTGAAAATAAAGTTTCCTACAAGGAACGGGGTTGGTGAAGAGCGAGGAGATCAAAAAATGGCTAGAAGTTGCTATGTAGCCGCACTAAGACCTAATGGAGTCGGGGGGCAGGTTCTCCCAATTGAGGACATGGATTCAAGGAATGATGAAGATAAAAGGGAAAGCCAACTGAGGATTTGATCCCTATCCCCTTAGTTCCAGGAGAACCAGATAAAGTCACTTACATTGGAGCACTTTTGCCTGAACCCTGGAAGGGCAAGATTATATCTTTCCTCCAAGAGAATGAAGATGTTGAATGAAGATGTTTTTGCTTGGACAACAGCTGATATGCCAGGGATTGATCCCCAATTGATAACTCACAAGTTGAACGTAGATCCCGAAAGGAAGACGGTGAAGCAAAAGAAGAGGAACTTTGCTTCAGAAAGGCAAGAGGCCATAAGCAAGAGGTAGATAAGCTCTTGGAAGAAGGATTCATTGAAGAGATTCAATTCCCTAAATGGTTGGATAACCCGGTAATGGTCAAGAAAGCCAATGGAAAGTGAAGAATATGTGTAGACTTTACGGACTTGAACGATGCATGTCCTAAGGACTGTTTTCCCCTACCAAGGATCGACACTTTAATAGATGCCACTGCAGGGCATGAAATGCTAAGCTTTGGATGGCTTCAACGGATGCAACCAAATCAAGATGCATAAGGATGACATTTGCAAGGTATCATTCATTACTGATTTTGGTGTTTACTGCTACTTAATTATGGCAGTTGGACTCAAGAATGCAGGTGCCACATAGCAAAGGTTAGTGAACAAAATTTTCAAACATCTCATTGGCAAGACCATGGAGGTTGTAATAACCCGAATTTTTGGTAAAATTAAAACTTTTCTTATTATGATTAAGTGCATCAGTGAATAGTGAATTTGGTGGATGAATAATGATTTTGAGGGTTAAGAAAATTTTTCATGCCACCTATGTACGAGACGTAGTGTGGATATTCCGAAGTCATATTAGTGATCTACGGAGTAAATAAGTGAATGCAAAGACGATCGGAATTCAGAAATTCCAAATTTTATTTTGGTATAGTATCTGACCGGGCATCGAATTATATATTATTATATTCAAGAAATGAGATATTAAAATTGAGGATTTGAGGATTTAATATTTTGGAATTTTATTATTTTATTAAAGTCGATTTAAGGATTCGATTGTTGAAGTGAATAGTGAATAGTTACTATTCACTGCGAGAATCACGTAGAGTTTTATTCGCTCTTTTTAGGAAATATTTTGAATCGTTTCAAGAGGAACAAAGCAACATTTACAGGATTAAATATAGACATGGAAGTAACATGTAACAAGATTAATTCGAGGGATGCAACATTTGGATCATCCATGTGAAAGGAAACGAACCAGTAAAGCAAACCCGTAAAGCTACTTTAGCCACCCTCCTGCATGCTTGACACGTGTCCACTGACTAAGCAATAATTTTAACCACAAAATATCAGCATCATTATCAAGTAATCAAGACAAAAAGAAAAAGGAGAATTCTCCACCTTTGAAGAGAAAACCGAGAGAGAAAAAGAGAGAAAATGGTGGAGAAAGAAATGCTCATAACTCGTGATTCCCTTGTCTGTTTTTGGCGTTCCACCACTCAAATCGAAGCTCTCGAGAAGCTCTACGCAACCATGGTAAGCGCTTGCCTCACCTCTGTGTTTTACCCATCTGATTTTAGTGATTAAGAAAGATGATGAATAGTAACTACTTGTTTTTATGGTTTTGTTTCCATGGGTTCAAGCTATATAAGGATCATCCAAGTACCCCAAGCCTATATTAGCCATTGTTGATGATTGGGAAGCTTCAATAAAGGTATAAAAACCTCTGCCCCTTTTTGTTTATATGAGTTTTGAAGTGGTTTTGATGTTCATGTAAAGTTAAGATCATGATTAAGTGATTTAGTGATTGTTTGGCTTTGTTTAAATGTGTAAAATGAGGGGTGTTGGATTTGAGCCTCGCCACTGATCTTAGAGGTGTATGATGGCTGTTTGTTGAGGTTGTGGATGTATGGTATGCCTGGTGTGGCTTGGTTATGTTGTGACAAAATTGGATTATTCGATTTTAAGCCGTCGTAATGCCCGATTTTCGGTAACTCTATAAACTGCCTAGAATCCGAAAACCTAACTGCCTCTTTTGGTTCAATGATGAACATGAGTGTGTAGAGCCTTGTTTCTAGTTTACGTGGGCGCAAGAATCATGTTAATCCGATTTACGGTTTAGGAGAAAAGTGAGTTTTAGTAAACGCCGTTCGGAGGAACAACTCATCTCTGGTCAGTCACTTTGAGGCTATATTTGGACCACTTAGAAGCCATATTAAAATGTGAAACTTTGAGGAATAATACTAGAGACAGCTAGGAAGGCTCACGAAAAAGATTCGTATTAAAAAGATTATTTTTCGATTTTATAAAAATGTCTTAGCCGAGGTTGCGCAAGTGAAAACCACTAAGAGCATGACTTAGAAACCAATGTTGTAAATGGTTAAGTATAACTTGTATTCGAGGATCGATTTCGGACTAAACCTACGACTTAAGTAATTGTCGATTTAACATGGACTTAGTATGAGCCTATAACGAGCTAGTAATTCCTTGGTTGTGTTTCGCTTACGTGTTTAAGCATTGAGTACAAGTGGATTATCCAGGGGATTAATCGTGCGTTTTCTTTGACTTTGTCTAGATTGTCCGGCATCGTCGCGAACCCCTATCACTTCTCGAGCATCAGGCAAGTTTTCTCATTCCATGCTGTATTTTAAAGTACCATATTCTGATGTAGGCATATACTAGATGCAAGTTTTCAAACCTATGCCTCTATAAACTGTTGTTGTGGTAAATAAAAGATATTGAGATATATGTTGTGTGTTCATGATTTCGAAACGATACTTATGATGCTAAGTAAAAGTTGTTAGTATAAGTTGGACTTATAAGCTATGGTTATGGCAATATTTATAAGCCGATATGTTAAGAAAAACCCTCAGTAGGGGGTATATACTTCGTAATTATACTACGGACCGGGATTGGTATCAGTTGCTATCTAGGGTTATATTATTATATTATTATAATTAATCCGGTTAAATAATTTATAAGGTGATTAATTTATTATCCATTCTTTTGTTAAGAAAGTATTTGGGAATTACTTCTAAATAAATATTCTTTATTAAATATAGTTTTCATTAATTATTTAAAGCCCTACTTCTTAAGGAAGTATTTTGTGAAAACTATTCTTTAACCCTAGATAATTAATAAAGTTTTATTCAGACAATTATAAATATAATTAGAGAAGGTTCCCAAATCTATTTCCCCTTTAAGTCTATATTCAGAAAGACTTAAATGTTCGCTCAAACTACAAAGACTCATGGGACCTTTCTCGAGATTTTATGTTTGTTCCAGGTGGACTGCCCGGTCCTAAATCTTTTTGAAACTATTAATTTAACAGCTTTGTATGCTACCATCAAACTGATTTTGATTACTTCCTCAAGACTCGAGGAGTAAGATCCGTGTAATAAGTGGTATCCATTAACAAGCATCAGCTTGGGAAATATGGGTGAATTTTCCTTTCCAACCAGATATGACTACTTTGTGGAGTCGTATACTTGGGGAAAACGGGAAAGGAACTTTATGTTTCAGAGTCATGGATTCACTCGAACTCGGAGAATATGTAAGGGACTGAGTAGCGCCGGTCCCCTAAGGGAATTACAATAAGACTGACGGACAATTGAACGGGTCTGTTCTTCCCTTAGATGATAGTAAGTGCCCGACCATAGGGTAAGAGGAGAGTAACAGACTGATGGACTATTGAACGGGTCTGTTCTTCCCAGAGGAGAGTAACAGACTGACGGACTATTGAATGGGTCTGTTCTTCCCACCTACAACCGCAGGCGGGGAGATAGGTCAGTGAGAGACTGTCTATTCTTCCCTTCTACGTAAAAAAAGACCATGGGGGATACATCTTGCGACTGATCATCGTAGGAGTATCTTCGGCGCCTAGAATCTCCATCTATAGTTCATCATCCATGAAAGAACATGTTTTATGCAAGTTTTCAGAGAAAGAAAGTTTACACAAGCTTATTCAAGTTTATACAAGCATATGAGTTATAAGAAAGCATATGAGATTACAAAAAGGTATATGATTTTATGGAAAAGATATATGGAATCAGATGAGTTTAGAAAATGGATTGGAAATATTTTACACTGTCTTTATTTCCAAATTATGATATGAGGTAAATGTTTGATATGAAAGATGATATTGAATTTTCCTTATAACTTCATCTTTTAAGTTATATGTTGATAGTCTTCTTATATTGTATATAGCAGATATTTTATGGAAAGAATATACTGAGTTATCTTGCTACTTCATCTTTTATATTATACTAGAACTTTGTTCATAGCATGAATATCGAAAGTTGCAGAGTATTATGGAAATGATATTTGAAATACAACAATGGTACTATTTTTTTGGAATACATTCCGATAAGAAAATGATTTCAGTATCGAGATATTTTGACAAATTATTGTCTTATACCCGCTTTATTTCTGGGTTGAATTAAAGGCAGAATTATGCCATACTTTCATTACCTTGCTGAGCTATCGCTCACTCTTGCTATTATTTTATATATATTATATAGCAACGAAGCAGGATGCCAATGGGACGGCACATACCTCGCAAGGCGTTTCCATAAACAGTTTCTAGCAGTGATCCCGAGAGTAGTACGAACCAATCGAATCAGGCTACGGCTTTTGGTATTCAACTTATGTATAGACATGAATGGTATTAGAGGATTGTGAGCATCAGAAGTCTAAGTTGGTAATGTAACAATACTTAGAAATTGTATCAATAACAGATTCAAAAGACATTTGGGTATTGTAATAAAAATTATTTATTCCGCAGTTGTTGTATTGTGTCGTTTCTGAGACTCTAACCTGTGTGTGTGTGTGAGAGACGTATATTGTGGGGTCATGAGCAGGTGAATTATGAATGGTGTGAGTAATACAGGTAAGGCAAGGAGTACATGGATCGTGACTACTCTAAATCCCTGACCCCGGATTTGGGGCTGTTACAGTAATGGTATCAGAGCATTAGGTTACAGTCCTCAGAAACGATAGGAGATCGAGTCTTACAATACCCTTAATAATGATAAGAACATCTAGAGCTCAAATTGAGTTCGTAGTCGAGTTAGAGGACGTGACCCTGACTGTTTAAGATGAAGCCCGAGAGGGGACTTCTTTTGGGAAACCGTACTTAGGACTTCATGGTTAGTCACCTCGATTCGTATGAGTTATAGATGGATGGGACTCCGAGATACCAGATCCCGAGGCCTTCGAGTAGGCAATTGATGATGCGTTCCTTGAAATGGACGGAGACCCGATAAAGGAAGATCCATAGGAGGATCTAGAGGAAGACCCCATGGTGGGTCAAGGGAAGAATCTTGTAGAAAATGTGCCGATTGATAAAGATGTGGTGTGTTACTTGAGGTCTAATAATAAGACCGGACGAACCTTCAAGGGATAAATAAGTGACGAGACGAGAGTTTAAGGATCGTTCATGATTCATCAAGAGGTATGACAAAGAAAATGGAGTAGAGTCTCCAAAACAGAAGAGGTAGAGGCAGTATAGCCAGTATCAGTGGATTGATTCGACTTGAACGAAACCTGTTACTCGTAGTCGGTTATAGTTGCCCATAAGGAGGCGGCATACGTAAGAACCAAGGTTTTCAGATTTTCACGAACGATTAAGGGTACTTAGTTGCCTAAGAATAGTGAAAGGAATTGCTTTGGCTACGAGGTTTCAATCCCCCACGACCAGCGATTCCACTGGAAATAGTGTCTATTACATCATTGAGGGATTTTATTATCTCAAGGAAAATTTTGGGTATATGTACCATGCAAACGTTATTGTAAGACAAGCACGCTAAGACGGAATCGAGAACGAGATTTACCACCCTCGGGAAACCAGGAAGGAATTATGAGGATAGAACAGAAAGGTCGGAAATCAGATCCGAGCATTACTAGTAGGTAAATAGATTGATCAAATTTCCCTGATTTTGGAAAGAAATTCAGCAAATTTGGCAAACCTTGTCTTTCTGATTACCAGAGGATGTCACCAAAGAGAGTGGAAATTAGAGCGAACCCTGTGGATTGGGTAAGATAGCCGTTATATGGGTTGGTGGACAGACCCTGATTGCTATAATTGATTGTAGAGATAAAATGATGAAGTTGAGATTGGACGGTAAAGGCGAAATATATTTAAGGACCAAGACGGACTGAGAAATTCCGGGATTGACTTAAATGAAAAGGCTATTGTGCCAAAAGTGTTAAGCTTATGTAGCGCACGGAATTGATATGGGAGAAGGAATATTGGGTATAAGGATGATTGAAATAGAGACCGGATTTAAGCCTGTAGATTCTAACGATCTTCCGGAGTACCGCCCAGTCGACATGAGGAATTGTCATTGCTATGGGCGACAACGGTATCGAAGTCTTCTTATAGAACAGAACGCTTACTTGAGATGTTTGCGCCAATTCGAATAGAATTCCCTGCGATTGAAAATGTTGATGGTTGAATTCTTAGCGACTATTATAAGTCGGCAATGACGTAAGTATCGAACAACTTAGGGTGCGTGGAAAAGAAAAGCTTTGGAAATGAACGATTATCCATTAGAGGAGCCGACATTAAAGGCATCCGTAGAGACTTTGGTAGTACCCTCCCCATTTGCAAATTATGTGGGGTACCTCCCCAATCTATGATCTATCTTGACCTCTCTCCGGGAAAGAATTCTGATAAAGGGTATATTCCCTCTTCGAAGTTGTCTTATAACACTTGTGTTAAACCATATTCAGTTTCAATTGTGCCAGAGGCTATCACAATGCCTACTTTCAGGTTTTCGAAGCCCTGTCAAATGATGTTATTTAAGCTTTCACTTTTCTTCAAATAATGAATGACCCTATGGTGATACCTCACCACTTGTTTGTTGAATACCAGTATCTTTATGGTTATCCTTTTCTTGTAATCGCACCTTTGGAATCTGTTCAATTTTAATCCAAGGTGTTCCTTTAAGAAATATTGTCGAAAGACGATAATCATTAAATTGATATCGAACTGCTTTCATACTTTTCAACTTCCACTGAGACAAACAACCCTATACTTATATGGGCTACAAGGACTATCTGTCTGTGTGATAGAAGTCGGATGGGACGCCATCACTTGTAAGTTGTGAAATACAAGAAGGCTAATTACCTTTAGTAATGTCTCAATTGAGGCACACAACGTTGAGTTCTTATGATCATATTGATCTCTCGGTAAAATTCTCTTACCTCCAATAAGGTTACCTTAAAACTCATAACCTTATGATCACCAGTGTGTGACATTTTCTTTGATATGGGAGCTATCTTTCAAGGCCCCATAATTTTTGTTACCCTTATTGAATTTCAAGGGGAGGCCAACCAGGTCAAATAAGTCAAAATTCGCTGATAGGAATTAGATTCGCAACGAAATCGCCTATGACAGGAGCGAATCCCTAAGACGAATAGAATGTTAGTGACATATCGATGAAATTGGTTTATTCTCCCAAGGATATTATGATAATGGGAAGTGTGTCAATCGATATATGTGAAAGGAATAGCGATGTGCCGTGAACTCCAGTGACAACGGTGTTAGATAGATGCCCTATAGTGGAATTGAGATTTTGGAGGAGTTGTTTACGAATGGACACTACCTCTGGGTTAGCAAGATAAGTACTGACGATGGAGTCAGAGGGAGCTGGTATTGTGACTTGGGAGAGGTGCAGCGTGTGTGGTTCTAGAGGAATAATTTTCGGAAATATATGGAGACCCGGATGAAAATGAACGTTAAAGAGTTAAAACAAGAAACCATGACTGTGACCGAGTATGAGGCCAAGTTTTCCGAATTATCGAGGTTTGTTCCGGAGTTTGTGAACACAGAAGAAAAGAAAGCCAATAGGTTTCAACCAGGGCTACCTCCAATAAGAAGCCCACTGTCAGGACCTTTAAATAGCAGGTGCCCTTCTATACTGTTTAGACAGAGCTAATGTATCGTTGTATATCAAGAAGTTGCATGACAATTAAACCTTAAGCTCTAGCCACTAAGGGAATAATTACAATTAGAAATAGTCAATCGAGGGATTTTCCCATAGGACTGGTACATCTAGGTTGTGAACTAGAAATATGAGGTCGACACTTTTGATAGACCTGATTCCTTTCAAGTTGGGAGAAGTTGATATTATAATAAGGATAGGTTGGTTGACACCCAATGGAGCCAATTGATTGCAAAGAAAAAGAGTAATAATTAAAGGATGGAGGCAGATTTAGAGATTCTTGAATATAGTTCAGACTAAGAAACTATTACGTCAGAAATACGAGGCTTAATTAGCTCTTATGGTTGGCGCCAAGAAAAGAGATACCAAGTATAAAGGGAACTACAATGGTTTTGGGAGATTGTACAAGGTTTTAATGAGCTACCAGATATCGATTGGGATGACATGAGAATGAATAACGAGTATTCAGATTTTAGTGCCGCATCTCCTGTTAGCCTCAGTGGGAATGAAAGAGTTAGCGACTCAGTTACAAGAATTGCTGAGCAAGGATATGATAAGACCCAGTGTACCACCGTGCAGAGCCCGGTGTTGTTGTGAGAGAGAAAGATGTTAGCACAAGATTATGCATCGAACCTCGAGAGTTGTATGAGTTCGACATGGAGAATAGGTACCCTTGTAGATGATTGTTTGATCAGCGGAAGAACGCTGTGTATTCCAAATTTATTTAAGAACTGGATATCACCAGTTGGAAGTTAAATCCGAGGATATACCCGAGACTGTGATTCGTACTAGGAATAGACACTTCGAGTTTCAGCAAGGTTATTTTAGGGTTGACTAATTCACCCACAAATTTTTATGGAATGTAATGAATTGGCTTTGAGTTACCCGTGATAGTAGATAGCATGAGATGGAGAAATGGCTAGAATTGACCTAGGATTATGACTGTAAGATACACTACCATCCGGGGAAGGCCAATGTGGTGGCCGATACCCTTAATTAAAATGAGACAGAGATGGATTCCGAATGATCGGGAATTAAAGGATGAGATTTTACACAAAACCCAAGTTAGTCCAACAAACTAGAAAGACAAAAGATTTCACCAACAAGCGGCTAGTGACAACCAAGACAGACAGAGAAAGTATGCGGACTAAGCCCGCGAGTATAGAGATAGTACTGCTATTGATAAGCTAAATGGCATGTTGATGGATGACAAACAAGTTTATGCTGGTGTATTTCTGTACAAACAAGATAGAGAGTATGAGGTTAGCGATTCGTGATGCTAAAGGTATCTCCATGGAAAGAATTAATGAGATTTGAAAAGAAAGGGAAGTTGAGCCCGAGATTCATTGGGCCATCTGAGATTTTAAAACGCGTCAGGACGTTGGCCTACGAGCCAGCCTTACCACCCCCCCCAAAAACTTGTAGAATGGTCATTACGGGGTTCATGTGTCAATACTACGTCAGTATACTATCGATGCCCGACATATGTTAGAATACGAGCAGGTAGATATACAACTTGGTTTGACTTACAAAGAACAACCTGTGGAAATCACGGATAGAAAAGAGCAAGTGCTAAGTGACGAGGTTGCCAAGCTAGTGAGAGGTTTGTGGAAAATCAAGAAGTGGAAGAATCCACTTGGGAGTTAGAAAGTGCAATGGGAGAGAAGTACCCCCAGTCATTCCTAAGCTAATTCCGGGACGGAATCCTTTTAAGGAGGGGAGACTGTAATAACCCGAATTTTTGGTAAAATTAAAACTTTTCTTATTATGATTAAGTGCATCAGTGAATAGTGAATTTGGTGGATGAATAGTGATTTTGAGGGTTAAGAAAATTTTTCATGCCACCTATGTACGAGACGTAGTGTGGATATTCCGAAGTCATATTAGTGATCTACGGAGTAAATAAGTGAATGCAAAGACGATCGGAATTCAGAAATTCCAAATTTTATTTTGGTATAGTATCTGTCCGGGCATCGAATTATATATTATTATATTCAAGAAATGAGATATTAAAATTGAGGATTTGAGGATTTAATATTTTGGAATTTTATTATTTTATTAAAGTCGATTTAAGGATTCGATTGTTGAAGTGAATAGTGAATAGTTACTATTCACTGCGAGAATCGCGTAGAGTTTTATTCGCTCTTTTTAGGAAATATTTCGAATCGTTTCAAGAGGAACAAGGCAACATTTACAGGATTAAATATAGACATGGAAGTAACATGTAACAAGATTAATTCGAGGAATGCAACATTTGGATCATCCATGTGAAAGGAAACGAACCAGTAAAGCAAACCCGTAAAGCTACTTTAGCCACCCTCCTGCATGCTTGACACGTGTCCACTGACTAAGCAATAAAGGTGATGACTCACCCCCTTTTAACCACAAAATATCAGCATCATTATCAAGTAATCAAGACAAAAAGAAAAAGGAGAATTCTCCACCTTTGAAGAGAAAACCGAGAGAGAAAAAGAGAGAAAATGGTGGAGAAAGAAATGATCATAACTCGTGATTCCCTTGTCCGTTTTTGGCGTTCCACCACTCAAATCGAAGCTCTCGAGAAGCTCTACGCAACCATGGTAAGCTCTCGCCTCACCTCTGTGTTTTACCCATCTGATTTTAGTGATTAAGAAAGATGATGAATAGTAACTACTTGTTTTTATGGTTTTGTTTCCATGGGTTCAAGCTATATAAGGATCATCCAAGCACCCCAAGCCTAGATTAGCCATTGTTGATGCTTGGGAAGCTTCAATAAAGGTATAAAAACCTCTGCCCCTTTTTGTTTATATGAGTTTTGAAGTGGTTTTGATGTTCATGTAAAGTTAAGATCATGATTAAGTGATTTAGTGATTGTTTGACTTTGTTTAAATGTGTAAAATGATGGGTGTTGGATTTGAGCCTCGCCACTGATCTTAGAGGTGTATGATGGCTGTTTGTTGAGGTTGTGGATGTATGGTATGCCCGGTGTGGCTTGGTTATGTTGTGACAAAATTGGATTATTCGATTTTAAGCCATCGTAATGCCCGATTTTTGGTAACTCTATAAACTACCTTGAATCCGAAAACCTAACTGCCTATTTTGGTTCAATGATGAACATGAGTGTGTAGAGCCTTGTTTCTAGTTTACGTGGGTGCAAGAATCATGTTAATCCGATTTACGGTTTAGGAGAAAAGTGAGTTTTAGTAAACGCCGTTCGGAGGACAACTCATCTCTGGTCAGTCACTTTGAGGCTATATTTGGACCACTTAGAAGCCATATTAAAATGTGAAACTTTGAGGAATAATACTAGAGACAGTTAGGAAGGCTCACGAAAAAGATTCGTATTAAAAAGATTATTTTTCGATTTTATAAAAATGTCTTAGCCGAGGTTGCGCAAGTGAAAACCACTAAGAGCATGACTTAGAAACCAATGTTGTAAATGGTTAAGTATAACTTGTATTCGAGGATCGATTTCGGACTAAACCTACGACTTAAGTAATTGTCGATTAAACATGGACTTAGTATGAGCCTATAACGAGCTAGTAATTCCTTGGTTGTGTTTCGCTTACGTGTTTAAGCATTGAGTACAAGTGGATTATCCAGGGGATTAATCGTGCGTTTTCTTTGACTTTGTCTAGATTGTCCGGCATCGTCGCGAAACCCTATCACTTCTCGAGCATCAGGCAAGTTTTCTCATTCCATGCTGTATTTTAAAGTACCATATTCTGATGTAGGCATATACTAGATGCAAGTTTTCAAACCTATGCCTCTATAAACTGTTGTTGTGGTAAATAAAAGATATTGAGATATATGTTGTGTGTTCATGATTTCGAAACGATACTTATGATTCTAAGTAAAAGTTGTTAGTATAAGTTGGACTTATAAGCTATGGTTATGGCAATATTTATAAGCCGATATGTTAAGAAAAACCCTCAGTAGGGGGTATATACTTCGTAATTATACTACGGACCGGGAATGGTATCAGTTGCTATCTAGGGTTATATTATTATATTATTATAATTAATCCGGTTAAATAATTTATAAGGTGATTAATTTATTATCCATTCTTTTGTTAAGAAAGTATTTGGGAATTACTTCTAAATAAATATTCTTTATTAAATATAGTTTTCATTAATTATTTAAAACCCTACTTCTTAAGGAAGTATTTTGTGAAAACTATTCTTTAACCCTAGATAATTAATAAAGTTTTATTCAGACAATTATAAATATAATTAGAGAAGGTTCCCAAATCTATTTCCCCTTTAAGTCTATATTCAGAAAGACTTAAATGTTCGCTCAAACTACAAAGACTCATGGGACCTTTCTCAAGATTTTATGTTTGTTCCAGGTGGACTGCCCGGTCCTAAATCTTTTTGAAACTATTAATTTAACAGCTTTGTATGCTACCATCAAACTGATTTTGATTACTTCCTCAAGACTCGAGGAGTAAGATCCGTGTAATAAGTGGTATCCATTAACAAGCATCAGCTTGGGAAATATGGGTGAATTTTCCTTTCCAACCAGATATGACTACTTTGTGGAGTCGTATACTTGGGGAAAACGGGAAAGGAACTTTATGTTTCAGAGTCATGGATTCACTCGAACTCGGAGAATATGTAAGGGACTGAGTAGCGCCGGTCCCCTAAGGGAATTACAATAAGACTGACGGACAATTGAACGGGTCTGTTCTTCCCTTAGATGATAGTAAGTGCCCGACCGTAGGGTAAGAGGAGAGTAACAGACTGACGGACTATTGAACGGGTCTGTTCTTCCCACCTACAACCGCAGGCGGGGAGATAGGTCAGTGAGAGACTGTCTATTCTTCCCTTCTACGTAGAAAAAGACCATGGGGGATACATCTTGCGACTGATCATCGTAGGAGTATCTTCGGCGCCTAGAATCTCCATCTATAGTTCATCATCCATGAAAGAACATGTTTTATGCAAGTTTTCAGAGAAAGAAAGTTTACACAAGCTTATTCAAGTTTATACAATTATATGAGTTATAAGAAAGCATATGAGATTACAAAAAGGTATATGATTTTATGGAAAAGATATATGGAATCAGATGAGTTTAGAAAATGGATTGGAAATATTTTACACTGTCTTTATTTCCAAATTATGATATGAGGTAAATGTTTGATATGAAAGATGATATTGAATTTTCCTTATAACTTCATCTTTTAAGTTATATGTTGATAGTCTGCTTATATTGTATATAGCAGATATTTTACGGAAAGGATATACTGAGTTATCTTGCTACTTCATCTTTTATATTATACTAGAACTTTGTTCATAGTATGAATATCGAAAGTTGCAGAGTAATTATGGAAATGATATTTGAAATACAACAATGGTACTATTTTTTTGGAATACATTCCGATAAGAAAATGATTTCAGTATCGAGATATTTTGACAAATTATTGTCTTATACCCGCTTTATTTCTGGGTTGAATTAAAGGCAGAATTATGCCATACTTTCATTACCTTGCTGAGCTATCGCTCACTCTTGCTATTATTTTATATATATTATATAGCAGCGAAGCAGGATGCCAATGGGACGGCACATACCTCGCAAGGCGTTTCCATAAACAGTTTCTAGCATTGATCCCGAGAGTAGTACGAACCAATCGAATCAGGCTACGGCTTTTGGTATTCAACTTATGTATAGACATGAATGGTATTAGAGGGTTGTGAGCATCAGAAGTCTAAGTTGGTAATGTAACAATACTTAGAAATTGTATCAGTAACAGATTCAAAAGACATTTGGGTATTGTAATAAAAATTATTTATTCCGCAGTTGTTGTATTGTGTCGTTTCTGAGACTCTAACCTGTGTGTGTGTGTGAGAGACGTATATTGTGGGGTCATGAGCAAGTGAATTATGAATGGTGTGAGTAATACAGGTAAGGCAAGGAGTACATGGATCGTGACTACTCTAAATCCCTAACCCCGGATTTGGGGCTGTTACAGAGGTTTACGTGGATGACATGTTAGTCAAAAGCCTCGATAAGGCCGATCATATAGAGCACCTCCAAGAGGCATTTGAAGTGCTGAGACACCATAAAATGATGTTGAATCCTGCCAAGTGCGCCTTTGACGTAGGGTCAGGCAAGTTTTTGGGTCTGATGGTGTCTAAACGAGGAATTGAAGCCAACCCCGACAAAATTAAATGAATTATGGATATGGAACCACCGCACTCTATTAAAGATGTTGAGAAACTCACTGGGAGAGTGGCAGCATTGGGAAGGTTCATCTCCAAGTCAGGGGAAAAATGTCTACCATTCTTTAAAGCATTGAAGAACATGAAATTTTTTGAGTGGACAGCAGAAAGCCAAGAAGCCTTTGAGGCCTTTAAAAAATACATGACTGAAGTACCATTGTTGGCAAAACCAAAACCTGGAGAAACGCTCTATCTATACTTGGCAGTTTCAAACACCGCCTTGGGAGCTGTTTTGGTGAAGGAAAAATCAAAGGTTCAGAAACCCATCTACTATGTGAGCAAAATTCTGTACGGAGCAGAAGTAAATTACTCTCTGATAGAAAAGTTTGCTTTAGCCTTGATCATGGCCTCAAGAAAGTTACGTCCGTACTTTCAGGTGCATAAGATAGAAGTCTTGACTGACCAACCATTAAGAAACATCATGCATAGTCCTAAGGTCAGCGGAAGACTGGTCAAATGGGCGATTGAGTTGGGAGAGCTCGACATCAAGTATAAGCCTCGAACGGCCATTAAAGCACATGCACTTGCTGACTTCATGGTTGAGTGTACCATCGATAACCAAGAAGTTGGGGGGCAGGAAGTAGTACCTTTGGAGGGCAAAGAAGTTGAAAAACAAGATGAAGAGATGGTATTTAAGGAATACTGGGTGCCCTATTTTGATGGGGCATCAAAAAAAAAATCAAGCGGAGCAGATTTAGTGCTACAAAGACTAGATGGATTTCTCATTGAGTATGCACTAAAGTTGGACTTTCCGAACACAAACAATGAAGCTGAGTATGAAGCCCTGATATCCGGCTTAGGTTTGGCTGGGGCCTTGAGAGTTAATATTCTCAAAGTCTGTGGAGACTCGAGATTGGTAGTCTCACAAGTAAATGGAGAATTTGAGGCTAAGGATGAAACCATGGCCAAATATCTAAAGCTTGTGAAAGCCATCATGACCCAGTTTGATGAATGCTATATGGAACACATCCCTAGAGAAGAAAACTTGAAGGCCGATGCCTTGTCTAAATTTGTTTCTTCTGAGATAGAGAACTATGCCGGAAGTGTATACTTCCAAGTTTTGAAGACCCCGAGCATCAATGGAAAACTAATAGCACCTATTGACATAGGTGGTTGTTGGATAGAGCCATTAAGGCTCATCTTGAAACTGGTTGGTTACCAAATAATGTCTTGGAGGCACGAAAGTTGACAGTAAGAGCATTGAGGTACGCCTTGATCGAAGGAATCTTATACAATAAGTCTTTTGTCATTCCTTACTTGAAGTGTCTACGACCCAAGGAGGCGGAGTTAGCCTTGAAAGAAGTTCATGAGGGAATTTGTGGGCCGCACTTGGGGGGCAGGGCCCTTTCTCATAAAATCACCCGTCCAGGCTTCTACTGGCCAGATATGTTTGTTAATGGGAAAGATTATGTGAAGAAATACGAACGGTGTCAAAAGCATGCATATGTGGTTAGGCAACCGCCTGAGATGTTAACATCAGTTAACTCACAAATCCCATTTGTCATGTGGGGCATGGACTTACTTGGGCCATTTCCAGTGGCAAGTGCATAAAGAAAGTTCTTGATAGTGGTAATTGACTACTTCACTAAGTGGATTGAGGCTAAACCTCTAGCCAAGATAACCACCAAACAAGTATTGCAATTTCTATGGGAAAGTGTAATGTGTTGACATGAAATCCCACGAATCCTGGTCACGGACAATGGGAAGCCGTTTGACAATGAAGATTTCAAAAAGTACTGTGAGGAGAACAACATTGAGTTGCGATTCACATCAGTTGTTCATCCTCAAGCAAACGGACAAGCCGAGGTGGCCAACCGAATCATCCTAGATGGACTCAAGAAGAGAGTTGAACGCTCAAGGAACACTTGGGTGGACGAGTTGCTCCCTATACTTTGGGCATATCGTACCACTTGCAAGGTTACTACTGAAGCAACTCAATTCTTGTTAGCCTATGGGGCAGAAGCCGTGGTGCCAGTGGAGATTACTCATACCTCCCCAAGAGTAGGGGCCTTTGAGCCTGAATCGAACGAAGAAGGTATGAGGTTGGCTCTTGATCTAATTGATGAAGTCAGAGATGAAGCAAATGCCAAGATCGTAGAACATCAGAAGCGAGCATCTTTCTACTACAATCTGAGGGTTAAAAAATGGTTCTTTCGTCAAGGAGACTTGGTTCTCAGAAAGATTGAAGCATCCGGGGTTGGATAGAAAGGAAAATTAGCTCATAATGAGGAAGGGCCCTACAAAGTCAAGAATGTGTTTGGACGAGGCTCGTATAAGCTAGAAACCCTCGAAGGGCATGAGGTGCCAAGGACTTGGCATGCCTCAAACTTAAATGTTTATTATGTTTAGTGCATCCTAAAAGGATCCGCTAGTAGGACAAGTAGAAATAAGGTTTGATGAAATCATGAGCTTCCTAGAAAGCAGATGAAGGGTTGAGCCCGTTTTGATTGGTAGAAACATCCTCAAAGCTTTGCCAAGACAAACTACAAATGAATGCAAAGGAAAGCATACAAAATATGCATGTCAACTGCACAAATAGAGTTGAATACACGAACCCCGAAGGGTGAATTTTGCTAATAAACATACAAAAGAAAACCTAAGATGCCTATTGTTAATTAGCGAAAATTTCAAGATCAGGAGAAGTTTGATATGATAGACTTCAGAATGAATCACTACGAGTGGAGCCATCAGTAAGAACTCGTAAGGGTGAAGGGTTGAAACCCCAGAAACCTAAGACATTCAGTCCAAACCCCATCATTCGATATGGTCAATGAAAGGCTTGAAGCCAAAACAAGACGGTATAAGACATAAAAGGCTTATGCAAATGTCAAATTAGCCTCGAATAAGGCAAAATCGTCGTAAATGTGTAGGTCGCTCCACACTTTACACCAAGACGATACTAGTGAAACACTAGTGTATATTAAAATCCCCAAAAAGAGGGTAGTAAGTCCCAGGTAAGGGATAAAAAGACCCCAAGTCTCGAAAAAGACCGGTATAACTTCTATGAAATCCTAGTGCATTATCATAGAAGTTGGGGGGCAAATGATATGGGTTAAAAATAACGCTAAAGACATAATTAATATTGCATTAATTAAACCTAGATGGTCCATAAATAAGGCCCATTAATAAGGCCCGAAACTCTAATTAAATATTAATTTCATAATTAATATTTGGGCTAGAAGTACAACCTGTATTAGGAGACGTCCAATACAGGCTTGTTCTAATACAAGTGGGCTTGTTTCAATACAAGTCCGTTATGATATGGAAACAACTCCTACAAGGAAGGATCTAGAATTTATCCTTATCCACTGTCAAGGATAAGACTTATCCTTCAAGAAAGTCAATACTTATCCACCGTCAAGGATAAGACTTATCCTTTAAGAAAGTCAATACTTATCCACCGTCAAGGATAAGACTTATCCTTCAATGAAATCAATACTTATTCACTATGCTTCTAAACGCCTATATAAAGGGTCTGAACCCTCATCTCAGAACTATGTTTTGGACACAGCTCCATACGTCATCTACAACGTTTTAGACTTCATCCTCGAATAAGGACATACAATTCACTACGTCCTTGGTGTGCCCCTGCCACCATAGCCCCGAGGGCAACACCAAGAACTACGTTTTTATTGGCTTGATTCTCTAAACACTAGAGATACGTATGCATCTTGTTAGGACCGAGTTAGTCCCCGACAACAAGAGCAACCATTAAAGCTCGAAGCTCTCTAAACCCTAGCATTAATTATATCCTAAATTTTATTCCATAACATTTGGCGCCGTCTGTGGGAAAACAACATCAACCATGGCAAACACGCGAAGAACGACTCGAGAAACTCAGACTTCTGAAGGACTTCCTCTTACCTCTAAAACGGAGACTCGTGGAAGCCAACCACCGCCAACCACTGGCACTCAAGGGGCAAATATCCCCCTCGCCACCACTCAAGGACCAGAAATCCCAATTTCGGTTGAAGGGACGAATCCCCTGCAAATGGTCATTCATGGACCTAATCCACAAGAGACCACTCTCCAGCAAACAATCACAACCTCCCCACTGCTCATGAATGCGCCACGTGGTCTTCAACTTCATACCACGGATCTTCCCCAATACGCAACTCAAACTCTAGGGATGCGAACTTATGGTATGCCACATCGACCCACGGTGGGCAGCAGTGGTATCAATCCAAACTACCATGAAGCATATGTCCTCCCTTACATTCAAGGTTTGGGACCCCAAAATCAACAAACTCAAACTCGGCAGACCCCCTTGATTTAAGACTACTCGGGACCCTATACTGAGGATGATAATTACTTAACTAGAGAAGAGAGGGATGTTTCTCCAAGAAGAAGACGTTCTTCCCAAACGAATCGGGAACAACCCCAAACCACTAAGGAAAGGATTGCGACCCATGAGGTAGAGACTGCAAGACTCAAAAAATTACTGGCAGAAGAGGAGGCTGCAAAAGCACAAAGCCAAGCAACTAGAAGAGTCTCGGTGATCAATTTGGATCCGGCACCAAGAAGAACCAAGAGGGCTGAAGCCCCAAGGGGTGATCATAATGTTTTGTTACCCCAAGGAGATCCAGATGATCCTACACCACCTTTCACTCAGGACATCATGAAAGCTAATATATCTAGAAAATTCAAGATGCCAACGATCAAAGCTTATGATGGAACAGGAGATCCCGCGAATCACGTGAGAACTTTTTCTAATGCACTGCTGTTGCAGCCAACCAATGATGCGGTTAAGTGCATAGCGTTTCCACAAACCCTAGCGGGCATTGCTCAACGTTGGTACAGCCGTTTACTTCCCAATTCTATTGGATCCTTTAAGGAGCTGAGCAAGGCGTTTATCAACCAATTTGTTAGTGAGAGGGTGCATGAGAAGAGTTCTGCATCGCTCATGGGAATCCAGCAAGGAAAGAATGAAGCTTTGAGAGATTATATAAATCGATTTACCATGGAGGCTCTTAAAGTCCAGGATCTGGAAGACAAAGTGGCCATGATAGCCCTGCAACAAGGAACCACTGACGACCACTTTAAAAGGTCTTTGGCAAAGCACCCCCCTGAAAGCATGTTGAAGCTACAAGACAGGGCTGGAAAGTACATTAAAGCTTAGGAGAGCATGAGGAAATATGAAACAAACACTGAGGGTAATGGAAACGGAAAGAAGAGGAAGGAGATTCAAGAGTATGATGCAAGGGACACGTACCCCAGAACAACAGAGGATTCTGATCCTGCACCAAAGAAGGTTAATCCCGGACAAAGATTCACGGAGTATGCAAGATTGAATGCTCCTAGAAGTCAAATTCTGATGGAAATAGCAAAGGAAGAAGATCTCTGATGGCCGAAGCCACTGAGGACTGACTTGTCTAAAAGGAACCAGAATCAATTCTGTCGTTTCCACAAAGAAGTTGGTCATGACACGGATGATTGCAGACAACTGAAAGATGAAATTGAGTTTTTGATTCGAAGAGGAAAGCTTAATAAGTTCACTAAGGATGAGAGTCAAGGAAATCAAAAAATAAACTATGAAGGGAAGGATTACGACAAAAGGGATAACGATCAAGATCGCAACCCCAAACCCTGAGGGCCTGTCATCAACATGATATTTGGAGGACCGACTGTTGCTGGGTCCTCCCGAAACTCAAGGAAAGCTTATGCCCGAGAGGTAATGACTGTTGTAGGAGAAGCACCGAAACTTGCCAAGACAGAAGTAGCTATTAGCTTTGATGATTCTGATCTTGAAGGGGTGAAGTTCCCCCATGATGACTCGTTGCTCATTATACCTGTAATAGGAAACTCTAAAACCAAGAGGGTTCTGGTAGATAATGGAGCTTCCATGGACATCTTGTTTCATGACGCCTTCATCAAAATGGGATATACCGATTCACAATTGACACCCTTAAACATGCCTATCTACGGATTCAATGGAGTCGAATCAAAGGTAGAAGGCACAATTCAGCTCCCCATGACTATAGGGCAAGGCTCGAAGACAACAACTAAAATGCTGAACTTCTTGGTTATAAAGGCAACCTCTACTTATAACGCAATCCTTGGAAGGACTGGCCTTCATGATTTTATGGTTGTTGCCTCAACATAACACTTGAAAATAAAGTTTCCTACAAGGAACGGGGTTGGTGAAGAGCGAGGAGATCAAAATATGGCTAGAAGTTGCTATGTAGCCGCACTAAGACCTAATGGAGTCGGGGGGCAGGTTCTCCCAATTGAGGACATGGATTCAAGGAATGATGAAGATAAAAAGGAAAATCCAACTGAGGATTTGATCCCTATCCCCTTAGTTCCAGGAGAACCAGATAAAGTCACTTACATTGAAGCACTTTTGCCTGAACCCTGGAAGGGCAAGATTATATCTTTCCTCCAAGAGAATGAAGATGTTTTTGCTTGGACAACAGCTGATATGCCAGGGATTGATCCCCAATTGATAACTCACAAGTTGAACGTAGATCCCGAAAGGAAGACGGTGAAGCAAAAGAAGAGGAACTTTGCTTCACAAAGGCAAGAGGCCATAAGCAAAAGGTAGATAAGCTCTTGGAAGAAGGATTCATTGAAGAGATTCAATTCCCTAAATGGTTGGATAACCCGGTAATGGTCAAGAAAGCCAATCGAAAGTGAAGAATATGCGTAGACTTTACGGACTTGAACGATGCATGTCCTAAGGACTGTTTTCCCCTACCAAGGATCGACACTTTAATAGATGCCACTGCAGGGCATGAAATGCTAAGCTTTGGATGGCTTCAACGGATGCAACCAAATCAAGATGCATAAGGATGACATTTGCAAGGTATCCTTCATTACTGATTTTGGTGTTTACTGCTACTTAGTTATGGCAGTTGGACTCAAGAATGCAGGTGCCACATACCAAAGGTTAGTGAACAAAATTTTCAAACATCTCATTGGCAAGACCATGGAGGTTTACGTGGATGACATGTTAGTCAAAAGCCTCGATAAGGCCGATCATATAGAGCACCTCCGAGAGGCATTTGAAGTGCTGAGACACCATAAAATGATGTTGAATCCTGCCAAGTGCGCCTTTGACGTAGGGTCAGGCAAGTTTTTGGGTCTGATGGTCTCTAAACGAGGAATTGAAGCCAACCCCGACAAAATTAAATGAATTATGTATATGGAACCACCGCACTCTATTAAAGATGTTCAGAAACTCACTGGGAGAGTGGCAGCATTGGGAAGGTTCATCTCCAAGTCAGGGGAAAAATGTCTACCATTCTTCAAAGCATTGAAGAACATGAAAATTTTTGAGTGGACAACAGAAAGCCAAGAAGCCTTTGAGGCCTTGAAAAAATACATGACTGAAGTACCATTGTTGGCAAAACCAAAACCTGGAGAAACGCTCTATCTATACTTGGCAGTTTCAAACATCGCCTTGGGAGCTGTTTTGGTGAAGGAAAAATCAAAGGTTCAGAAACCCATCTACTATGTGAGCAAAATTCTGCACGGAGCAGAAGTAAATTACTCTCTGATAGAAAAGTTTGCTTTAGCCTTTATCATGGCCTCAAGAAAGTTATGTCCGTACTTTCAGGTGCATAAGATAGAAGTCTTGACTGACCAACCATTAAGAAACATCATGCATAGTCCTAAGGTCAGCGGAAGACTGGTCAAATGGGCGATTAAGTTGGGAGAGTTCGACATCAAGTATAAGCCTCGAACGGCCATTAAAGCACATGTACTTGCTGACTTCATGGTTGAGTGTACCATCGATAACCAAGAAGTCGGGGGGTAGGAAGTAGTACCCTTGAAGGGCAAAGAAGTTGAAAAACAAGATGAATAGATGGTATTTAAGGAATACTGGGTGCCCTATTTTGATGGGGCATCAAAAACAAAATCAAGCGGGGCAGATTTAGTGCTACAAAGACTAGATGGATTTCTCATTGAGTATGCACTAAAGTTGGACTTTCCGAACACAAACAATGAAGCTGAGTATGAAGCCCTGATATCCGGCTTAGGTTTGGCTGGGGCCTTGAGAGTTAATATTCTCAAAGTCTGTGGAGACTCGAGATTGGTAGTCTCACAAGTAAATGGAGAATTTGAGGCTAAGGATGAAACCATGGCTAAATATCTAAAGCTTGTGAAAGTCATCATGACCCAGTTTGATGAATGCTATATGGAACACATCCCTAGAGAAGAAAACTTGAAGGCCGATGCCTTGTCTAAATTTGTTTCTTCTGAGATAGAGAACTATGCCGGAAGTGTATACTTCCAAGTTTTGAAGACCCCGAGCATCAATGGAAAACTAATAGCACCTATTGACATAGGTGGTTGTTGGATAGACCCCATTAAGGCTCATCTTGAAACTGGTTGGTTACCAAATAATGTCTTGGAGGCACGAAAGTTGACAGTAAGAGCATTGAGGTACGCCTTGATCGAAGGAATCTTATACAATAAGTCTTTTGTCATTCCTTACTTGAAGTGTCTACGACCCAAGGAGGCGGGGTCAGCCTTGAAAGAAGTTCATGAGGGAATTTGTGGGCAGCACTTGGGGGGCAGGGCCCTTTCTCATAAAATCACCCGTCTAGGCTTCTACTGGCCAGATATGTTTATTAATGCGAAAGATTATGTGAAGTAGTGCGAACGGTGTCAAAAGCATGCATATGTGGTTAGGCAACCGCCCGAGATGTTAACATCAGTTAACTCACAAATCCCATTTGCCATGTGGGGCATGGACATACTTGGGCCATTTCCAGTGGCAAGTGCATAAAGAAAGTTCTTGATAGTGGTAATTGACTACTTCACTAAGTGGATTGAGGCTGAACCTCTAGCCAAGATAACCACCAAACAAGTATTGCAATTTCTATGGGAAAGTGTAATGTGTTGACATGGAATCCCACGAATCCTGGTCACGGACAATGGGAAGCAGTTTGACAATGAAGATTTCAAAAAGTACTGTGAGGAGAACAACATTGAGTTGCGATTCACATCAGTTGTTCATCCTCAAGCAAACGGACAAGCCGAGGTGGCCAACCGAATCATCCTAGATGGACTCAACAAGAGAGTTGAACGCTCAAGAAACGCTTGGGTGGACGAGTTGTTCCCTATACTTTGGGCATATCGTACCACTTGCAAGGTTACTACTGAAGCAACTCAATTCCTGTTAGCCTATGGGGCAGATGCCGTGGTGCCAGTTGAGATTACTCATACCTCCCCAGGAGTAGGGGCCTTTGAGCCTGAATCGAACGAAGAAGGTATGAGGTTGGCTCTTGATCTAATTGATGAAGTCAGAGATGAGGCAAATGCCAAGATCGTAGAACATCATAAGCGAGCATCTTTCTACTACAATCTGAGGGTTAAAAAAAGGTTCTTTCGTCAAGGAGACTTGGTTCTCAGAAAGATTGAAGCATCCGGGGTTGGATAGAAAGGAAAATTAGCCCATAATGAGGAAGGGCCCTAAAAAGTCAAGAATGTGTTTGGACGAGGCTCGTATAAGCTAGAAACCCTCGAAGGGCATGAGGTGCCAAGGACTTGGCATGCCTCAAACTTAAAAGTTTATTATGTTTAGTGCATCCTAAAAGGATCCGCTAGTAGGACAAGTAGAAATAAGGTTTGATGAAATCATGAGCTTCCTAGAAAGCAGATGAAGGGTTGAGCCCGTTTTGATTGGTAGAAACATCCTCAAAGCTTTGCCAAGACAAACTACAAATGAATGCAAAGGAAAGCATACAAAATATGCATGTCAACTGCACAAATAGAGTTGAATACAACGAACCCCGAAGGGTGAATGTTGCTAATAAACATACAAAAGAAAGCCTAAGATGCCTATTGTTAATTAGCGAAAATTTCAAGATCAGGAGAAGTTTGATATGATAGACTTCAGAATGAATCACTACGAGTGGAGCCATCAGTAAGAACTCGTAAGGGTGAAGGGTTGAAACCATATAAACCTAAGACATTCAGTCCAAACCCCATCATTCGATATGCTCAATGAAAGGCTTGAAGCCAAAACAAGACGGTATAAGACATAAAAGGCTTATGCAAATGTCAAGCTAGCCTCAAATAAGGCAAAATCGTCGTAAATGTGTAGGTCGCTCCACACTTTACACCAAGACGATACTAGTGAAACACTAGTGTATATTAAAATCCCCAAAAAGAGGGTAGTAAGTCCCAGGTAAGGGATAAAAAGACCCCAAGTCTCGAAAAAGACCGGTATAACTTCTATGAAATCCTAGTGTATTATCATAGAAGTTGGGGGGCAAATGATATGGGTTAAAAATAACCCTAAAGACATAATTAATATTGCATTAATTAAACCTAGATGGTCCATAAATAAGGCCCATTAATAAGGCCCAAAACTCTAATTAAATATTAATTTCATAATTAATATTTGGGCTAGAAGTACAACCTGTATTAGGAGACGTCCAATACAGGCTTGTTCTAATACAAGTGGGCTTGTTTCAATACAAGTCCGTTATGATATGGAAACAACTATTGCAAGGAAGGATCTAGAATTTATCCTTATCCACTGTCAAGGATAAGACTTATCCTTCAAGAAAGTCAATACTTATCCACCGTCAAGGATAAGACTTATCCTTTAAAAAAGTCAACACTTATCCACCATCAAGGATAAGACTTATCCTTCAAGGAAATCAATACTTATCCACTAGGCTTCTAAACGCCTATATAAAGGGTCTGACCCCTCATCTCAGAACTACGTTTTGGACACAGCTCCATACGTCATCTACAACGTTTTAGACTTCATCCTCGAATAAGGACATACAAGTCACTACGTCCTTGGTGTGCCCCTGCCGGCATAGCCCTGAGGGCAACACCAAGAGCTACGTTTTTATTGGCTTGATTCTCTAAACACTAGATATACGTAGGCATCTTGTTAGGACCGAGTTAGTCCCCGACAACAAGAGCAGCCATTAAAGCTCGAAGCTCTCTAAACCCTAGCAATTAATTTACAAGCACGTTTTTTAATCCATAACAGTTTGTATTATTTTAATATACTTGAGAGTGTTCATAAGATTGTATTAGTAATATAGTTAGAGTCTATTAAATTATATAAGAATTTATAATTTTTTTTGACTAGATGACATATATCAAAAAAATATATATTGTTTTAATTTTAGTGAATATTCATTTATGTTTACATAGGGCCTTTAAAGATTTCAATAAAATTTATTCATTAATGCATTTAGCCAGACTATTCATTTAGGGCTCATTTGTTAATGGATGAATGAACCTAAATGAACTGGACGAGTGATTATTTTTTTATTCAGATTGTTTGGTTTAATATTAATTCTTCTGGACGACTCATATTCATCTAGACAAGCTCTGGACCAGTCACACTAAAAATTTTAGCTGAACCCTTCCCAACAAAGTTTTCACCCATCAAAGATGTCTCCACCTTATTATTCTAAAGCAATTAACTTTATTACAGGCTACTTCTATTATTATTTTTTCATTTATATAAGATTTTCTTTTCATAAATACGATTTTTTTACTTTTTTTATAAAAATACATTTTATTTTTAAAAAAATTGCAAACAGATTTTTGAATTTTCTTTTATAAAAATATGACTTTGCAACCAACTGCAACTGAATAACCTCATATCATCATATGTAACCCAAAGCAACTTCAAATATTTTTCATAAAAAATAAAAAATATAAGTTGTATCTGGTTGTTTTGGTTGCAACCCGTATTTTTGCAAATATTTTCAGAAAATAGTAAAATCGCAAAAAAAAGTTTAAAAAAAAAGTATTTTTGATAATTTCTCTTAATTTAAAAAGTGCACTCCTGTATTCACATTATAAAATTTTTACATTTCACATAGCTACATATTTTATAGTATAATTTAATTGAATTACTTTGATAACATTAAATAAATATTAATGTGAAATATACAATATAATTTAAGAATTACTTAAATTATTTTAAGGTAATAAACTAAAAATTAATAAATATATACAATACTACATAGTATTATAATGAAGTAAATAAATTTAATAGTTTTCAAAAAAAAGTAAATAAATTTAATATCATTAAATTTTATAATTATAGATTTTGCCATTCAGAAAAATTTAATAATAATTAACAAACAACGTTACTTGTTCAGCATTCAGATTAATCATTCGTTCAGAATTTTAGTCATTCAGAAATTATTGTTCAGATTTAACAAATGACCCCTTACTCTGTTATCCCAAGTTGGGACCGGAAAAAAATATTTATTTGATGAGATTATTCATTTATCGAGGTTCTACTTTAATATGTTTGTTTTTCTTCTTATTTCTTCTCTTTGCACCTGAGATCGCCGAAAAATATCAATTTCTTCTCCTTTTCCAAACCAACGTGTCTTCTAATTATACAAATGGGTTAAATATCAAATTGGTCACTGAAGTGAATATCAGATATCACTTTCATCACTGATCTCAACGGGGTATCGTTTCAATCACTAAAGTCATCATAAACATCAAACAGATAACTCTGAATATGTGTTCGGAAAGTAAAAATAACTTTTATCGAGTTCTACACATATTTATTCAATGTTACTTCAACCAAATGAAAAGTTATGAATTCTAGTATTTTAGATAATATATTTAGATTTTAAAAAATTCATTTACTATTTATTTTTAATTAAATCAAAGTAAATAACTATAAAATTAAAATTTAATAGTAAATAAATTTTTTTAAATCTAAATATAATATCTTAAATACTAGAGTTCACAACATTTCATTTGATTGCGGTAGCATTCAAGAAATATGTGTAGAACTCGATAGAAATTATTTTTACTTTTCAAACACATATTTAGAGGTATTCGTTTGATATTTATGATGACTTTAGTGATTTGAATGATACCCTGTTGAGATTAGTGATGAAAGTGATATATGGTCTTCACTTCAGTGACCAATTTGATATTTAACCCTTATACAAATCACCCATACATGTGTGTCGTGTATAAAGTTTTTAACTATCGTAAAAGTCCGTGCACGGCACGGGCATTGCAATAATTTCTCGTCCGAAATTATTTATATATTAAGATAATTTTGTAATTTAAAATTCGAAAAAGGATAATATTTCGATTTTATCTTATATTTTAAAAGTATTTTTGTAATATGACATACCAATTACATTAACCAGATATTCTATAACTTGATTAAATTTCATAAAATTTGGATAAATATTCATACGATAATAATCGCATGATTACATTTAATTGCTAAAATATTAATATGATTTTCGATGACGTGATAGAACTTTATCAAATTGAACATTTGAGTATATAATAATATGGTTTTTGATGACGGAACTTTATCAAATTGAACATTTGAGTATAAAATAAATAAATATTATTGAAAATTGTCAATATATAACATAGGCAACGTGATTTTAACTTAGTTAGAGTACATTTATAAAGAATCGATATATACGTAAGGCGAAAACATATTATGAAACTATTAATATTATGTGAAAGTCGTCTTTGCGGTGTATAGCTCATTTTTTATATATATATATATTACATACATATTTTTACATTTTTAAACTCAAATGTTTAGTTTTAGTCTAAAATTTATTACACAATATCGAAATTCTATTTTAAAATTTTGGTAAATTGAAACATTTTTTATCTTATAATATGAATTATTTTTTAACTCAACTTGAATTTTTACAAATATTTTGATCAATGTAAATTATGATTAGACGACCTTAATAACTATGCATCAACATAATATCTAAGATGAAAGTTTTTGCTTTCATCATAGGTTGATCTAAGTATATGTTATAACTCAACCATCATATATTATGCTGATTGTTTGATCAATTTAGTATACTATATAAAATTCATATTACCATACTTTGAGTTATAATCTAATTGGTAATTGCTAATAATTATTGCAATTTTGTAATATTTATAATTCAAAAAAACATATCTTTTTTCATTTTATATTGAATATTAATTATGTTATTTTTTATATATACAACATAAATCTTATTTTTGGAGTTGTCATTTTTTTTAAACATAAATTCAATTATTTTAGTTTCTTTTAATATTTATGTTTTTAGATCAATCACGCTTTTAAATCGCTGAAAGTCTAAATAGTTGGTCGACCAAAAATCTCTAATATGACTCGCGTATTTAAAATTTTATATACATAAAAATTATGCGAGAGAATCATTTATTATGTATAATTTTATAAATAAAATTAATTATTTCTTAAAACCCAATCTTATTTTTTTTATTTCAATAATTTAATATCTACACATAAGAGAATGTAAATAAATTCATATTTTTTTAGGACTCGATTAAATTTATGTATAATTTTATAGTATTTGAAATTTTATTTTTTATATCAATCATTTAAATTGGCAAAAGAAAATTATAGAGTATACTCGATCCATTAAAATATTTTTTGTAATTATATACTATGCAACATTCTATAAATAATATAAACCAACATTTTATTTACTCAAAAGTAAAAATAAAAAAAATGGTAGAAGAGGAGAAAATGTGATTTATCTAAAAATATTTTTAAAGATAACTCAAAATAACATATAGCATAATGATTATGGTATGAGTTTGATTAGAGAAGGTTAGTGGTTCGATTTTCAACACTAACATAATTTCATCTACTCCTTGTATAAATTTAAAAGAGTAGGTGTTTTTTGTAATTTTTAACATATAGGAGCAAAATCGTAAATTCATAGGTATTAAAATGATATATATCAATCATTTAAATTGACAAAAGAGAATTGTAGATTATGCTCAATTGATGACAATAGTTTTTGTAATTATATATTGTGTAATATTCTAGAAATAATATAAATCAATATTTATTTACTCTCTAATAAAAATAAAAAAAATGGGAGAAGATATGGTTTATCTATTAAGATTTTGAATGCAAACTTAAAACAAAGTGTAGCATAATGGTTGTGGTGCAAGTTTGACCGTAGAAGGTCATAGGTTTAATTCTCAAGATTAACATAATTTAATTTGTTTTTTGCATAAACATTAAAAGGGTGGCGTTTTTGTAATTTTTTAAAAAATAGGGGCAAAATTGTAACTTCGTATGCACTAAAGTGACACTTTTTGCCCTTGTGTTGTGATTTAATATATAGTAACTAGCGTAAAAGCCCGTGCGAGGCACGGACATTGCAATAATTTCTCGCATGATTATTTATATATTGAAATAATTTTTTAATTTAAAATTCGAAAAAGGATAAAATTTCGATTTTATCTCATATTTTAATAGTTCTTTTGTAATATGTCATACCAATTACATTAACCAGATATTCTATAACTTGATTAAATTTCATAAAATTTAGATAAATATACTTTCGATAATAATCACATGATTACTTTTAATTGGTAAAATATTAATATGGTTTTCGATGACGTGATAGAAACTTTATCAAATTGAACATTTCCGTATAAAATAAATAAATATCTTTGCAAAATTGTCAGTATATAATATAGGCAGCGTGATTTTAACTTAGTTAGAGTATATTTATAAAAAAATGATATAGGCGTAAGGCTGAGATATATTATGAAATTTATTAATATCATGTGAAAGTCGTCCTTGCGGTGTCTAGCTCATTTTTTTCATATATTATATACCTATTTTTACACTTTTAAACTCAAATGTTTAATTTTAGTCTAAAATTTATTACACAGTATCCAAGTTTTATTTTAAAATTTTGGTAAATTGAAACATTTTTTTATCTAATAATACGAATTACTTTTTAAATTAACTTAAATTTTCACAAATATTTTGATCAATGTAAATGATGATTAGAGGACCTTAATGACTGTGCATCTAGATAATATTTAAGATCCAACTTTTTGGTTTGGTTGATCCAAGTATATGTTATAACTCAACCATCATATATTATGTTGATTGTTTGATCAATAAATGAATAACCTCGTCAAAAGAATAATTTTTTCCGATCCCAACTTGGGACAATGGAGTAAATGAATAATCTCGCTAAATGCATTAATGAATAAATTTTATTAGTGTTGTGGAATAAAAACTGAGCTTGCGAATTTAATGCTAGGGCTTAAGAGCTTTCGAGCTTTAATGGATGGTCTCGTGTTTCGTGACTAAATCGGTCCTCACAAGATGCCTACGTATCTCAATCAATGCTGAGAATCAAGCCAAAAACGTAGTTCTGATTGAAAGACCAGGTCCTTTATATAGGCGTCAAGAGCCTTGTATTTAGGGTATGTTTGGGAGACTTAGCGAATAAGTCTCCTTCTTGACAGTGGATAAGTATTGTATTTCTTGGTGGACAAGTCTTTTCCTTATCGTAGGATAAGGACTGTGACTAGTTATTTCCTTTGATTGAGATTCTAGATCCTTCTTGACGGTGGCAGATCTAGTCACGAAACACAAGACCAGCCATTAAAGCTCAAAAGCTCTTATGCCCTAGCATTAAATTCGCAAGCTCAGTTTTTATTCCATAACATTTGGCGCCGTCTGTGGGAAGACAACATCAACCATTGCAAACACACGAAAAACGATTCGAGATACTCAAACTTCTGAAGGACTTCCTCTCACCTCTGAGGCAGATGCTCAAGGAAGCCAACCACCTCCAACTACTGGCGCGGAAGGGGCGAATATCCCCCTCACCACTACCCAAGGACCAGAAATCCCAATTTCAGTTGATGGGACGAATCCCCTGCAAATGGTCGTTCATGGAACTAATCCACAAGAAACCACTCTCCAGCAACCAATCACAACCTCCCCACTACTCATAAATGCACCACGTAGCCTTCAACTTTATACCACGGATCTCCCTCAATACGCAACTCAAACTCTTGGGATGCCAAGCTATGGCATGCCCCCTCGACCCACGGTGGTCAGCAGTGGTCTCAATCCCACTTACCATGAAGCATATGTTCCCCCTTACATACAAGGTCTGGGACCCCAAAACCAACAAACTCAAACTCGACGAACCCCTTTGATTCAAGATTACTCGGGACCCTACATTGAGGATGAGAAAGAATCAACTGGAGAAGAAAGGGATGTTGCCCCAAGGAGAAGACGTTCTTCCCAAACAAATCGGGAACAACCCCAAACTACTAAGGAAAGGATTGCGGCCCATGAGGCAGAGGCTGCAAGGCTCAAAAAATTATTGGCAGAAGAAGAAGCAGCAAAAGCACAAAGAGTCCCTGTGATTAATTTAGATCCGACACCGAGAAGAACCAAGAGGGTTGAAGCCCCAAAGGGTGATCCTACTGTGTTGTTACCCCTAGGAGATCCTGATGATCCTACACCACCTTTCACTCAGGATATCATGAAAGCTAATATATCCAGAAAATTCAAGATGCCAACCATTAAAACTTATGATGGAACGGGAGATCCCGCGAATCACGTGAGAACTTTCTCTAATGCACTGTTGTTGCAGCCTACCAATGATGCAGTCAAATGCATAGCGTTTACACAAACCCTTGCGGGCATGGCTCAACGTTGGTATAGTCGTCTCCCTCCCAACTCTATTGGATCTTTTAAGGAACTAAGCAAAGCGTTTATCAATCAGTTTGTTAGTGGAAGGGTGCATGAAAAGAGTTCTGCATCTCTTATGGGAATCCAGCAAGGAAAGAATGAATCCTTGAGGGAATACATAAATCGATTCACTAGGGTGGCTCTGAAAGTCCCGGACTTGGAGGACAAAGTAGCTATGATAGCCCTGCAACAAGGAACCACTGATGATCACTTCAAGAGATCGTTGGTAAAGCATCCACCCGAAAGCATGTTGGAGCTTCAAGATAGAGCCGGAAAGTATATCAAGGCCGAGGAAAGCATGAAGAAATACGACCCCACTGTTGAGGGAAGTGAAAACGGAAAAAAGAGAAAGGAGACTCAAGAGTATGACGCTAGGGACAAATATCCCAGGACAACGAAGGATTCTGACTCTCCGCCTAAAAAGAACAACTTTGAACCTAGATTCAATGAGTATGCAAGGTTGAACACCTCAAGAAGTCAAATTCTGATGGATATTGAGAAGGAAGAAGATCTTCGATGGCCAAAGCCGCTAAGATCCGACTTGGAGAAACGAAACAAGAATCAATTCTGCCGTTTCCATAAAGAAGTTGGTCATGACACCGACGATTGTAGACAACTGAAAGATGAGATCGAGTTCTTAATCCGAAGGGGAAAACTCGATAAGTTCACTAATTAAGGATGGGAATCGAGGAAATCAACAAGGAAACTATGAAAGAAAAGACTATGATATGAGGGACAACGATCAAGATCGTAATCCTAAGCCCCGAGGGCCTGTCATCAACATGATATTTGGAGGACCGACTGCTGCTGGGTCCTCCCGAAACTCAAGGAAAGCTTATGCCCGAGAGGTAATGACTGTTGTAGGAGAAGCACCGAAACGTGCCAATACAGAAGTGGATATTAGCTTTGATGATTCTGATCTTGAAGGGGTGAAGTTCCCCCATGATGACTCGTTGGTCATTATACCTGTAATAGGCAACTCTAAAACCAAGAGGGTTCTGGTAGATAATGGAGTTTCCGTGGACATCTTGTTTCATGACGCCTTCATCAAGATGGGATATACCGATTCGCAACTGACTCCTTCAAACATGCCCATATACAGGTTCAATGGGGTTGAATCTAAAGTAGAGGGAACTATTCAGATCCCTATGACAATAGGGCAAGGTTCACAAACAACAACTCAAATGCTGAATTTTGTGGTGATAAAGGCAACCTCGACTTATAATGCAATCCTTGGGAGGACAGGCCTTCATGCATTCAAGGCTGTTGCCTCAACTTACCATTTGAAAATCAAGTTCCCAACAAGGAACGGGGTTGGTGAAGAACAAGGAGATCAAAAGATGGCTAAGAGTTGCTATGTAGCCGCGTTAAGGCCTGATGGAGTCGGGGGGCAGGTTCTCCCAATCGAGGTTATGGATTCAAGAGACGATGAAGAAAGAAGGGACTGAGATGCCAAGAACATGGCATGCCTCAAATTTGAAAGTTTATTATGTTTAAGTGTTTCCTAAAAGGATCCACTGATAGGACAATTAGCAATAAGGTCGACGAAACCATTCTGAGCTCTTAGTGGGAAGTAGAGTACTATGTAAGGGTCGAACCCTCTTTTTTTTTTTTAAAAAAATATATATATTTCAAGTTATTTTTCACTATTTTATTACTTATCTTTGTTTGAGTATTTTCTTAAAATCAGTAGGCTCAGACTCCTCCATTGGCAAGAAGAAGTATGCCAAAAAGGCAAGCTGCCTCGAAATGGGTAATCTTATATAACGTGAAACGAAAACTCGAATCTTAGTTTTGAAAATTTTGAATCCTAGTCTTGAAGACCTCAACTTAATTGAACACTTGAGTTTGTCTTATCTAGATCCCCAATTTAGATTAAAAAGTCATGAAGACCACGATTCTTAAAATCGGAAGATCAATTGTAGTCCTAAAAACCTCAAGCTCAACTAAAAACCTAAAGAGGCCTATTGGAAGAATGTTAATATACGGGTTGAAACCCCTGAAAATTTGAGGAAGTAGAGCTCAGAACGAGCTTCGATTCGATATACTGAAAGCTCATATTTAAAAGGCAAGTATGAGGCAAAGACGCCCAGGAGACCGTCTCGGAGGCGTGGTTCCCAACCCCGTCTTGTACACGGGGGTGACCATCGCCCAGAAGACATTTGAAAAGGCAAGTATGATGAAAAACGCCTAGGAGGCAAAGACGCCCAGGAGACCGTCTGGGATGTGTGGTTCACAACCCCGTCTTGTACACGGGGGTGACCAACGCCCATAAGAATTAGAATCTTTAAAGACCCTATGTAAACATAAATGAATATTCACTAAAATTAAAGCAATATATATATTTATGATATATGTCATGTAGTCAAAAAAATTCATAAATTCATATATATTTTAATAAACTCTAAGTATATTACTAATACAATATTATGAACAATCTCAAGTATGTTAAAATAATACAAGCACATTATACTTAATTTATACGTATAATTCATGTATGCATATTATTGAGTGTGAACAAAATATATGATAAGAATTTTAAATTTTTAACTATTATCTTCTAGATACATTCGAATATTAAATTTTAAAACATCATTACCATAATAAAAAATATAAAAATATTGTCTAAATGAATAAATATTTATTTATTGATAATTAAATAAAATATTTATTAATCGATAAATAAATAATCTCGTTAAATGAATATATTTTCTTGGTCCCAAGTGTATTCATTTATCGAGTTTCTACTGTACTTGGTCATTATTAATAATTACTGCAATTTTGTAATATCTATAATTAAAAAAACATATCTTTTTTCATTTTATATTGAATATTAATTACGTTATTTTCTATAGATACAACATAAATTATATTTTTAGTGTTGTAATTTTTTTAACATAAAATCAATTATTTTAGTTTTTTTAACGTTTGTTTTTAGACCAATCACATCGTTGAATCACTGAAAGTCTAAATAGTTGGTCGGTCAAAAATCTCTAATATGACTCGCATATTTTAAATTTTATATAGCTAAAAATTATGTGAGACAATCATTTATTATGTATAATTTGATAAATAAAATTAAATATTTCTTAAAATCAAATCTTATTTTTTATTTCAATAGTTTAATATCTACACGGAGAATAATGTAAATAAATTCATATTTTTTTAGGACTCGATTACATTTATGTATAATTTTATATATTTTATATTTTTTTATATCAATCATTTAAAATAAAAAAAGAGAATTATAGAGTATACTCAATCCATTAAAATTTGTTTTGTAATTATATACTATGCGACATTCTATAAATAATATAAACCAATGTTTTATTTACTCAAAAATAAAATAAAATAAATGGTAGAAGAGGAGAAAATGTGATTTTTATAAAAATATTTTTAAAGAAAACTCAAAATAACGTATGGTATAATGGTTATTGTATGAGTTTGATTACAGAAGGTTAGTGGTTAGATTCTCAACACTAACATAATTTCATCTATTCTTTGCATAAATATAAAATGAAAGGTATTTTTGTAATTTTTTAACACATAGGAACAAAATCATAAATTCATAGGTATTTAAATAACATATATCAATCATTTAAATTGGCAAAAGATAATTGTAGATTATTCTCGATTGAAAAAAAAAATATTTTTTGTAATTATATATTGTGAAATATTCTAGAAATAATATATATCAATATTTATTTACTCTAAAATAATAATAAAAAAATGGGAATAAGAGTTTGAAAATAAACTTAAAACAAAGTGTAACACAATGGTTGTGGTGCAAGTTTGAGCCTAGAATGTCATTGGTTCAATTCTCAAGTCTAATATAATTTAATTTATTTTTTGCATAAACATTAAAGGGGTGGTGTTTTTGTAATTTTTCAAAAAATAGGGGTAATATCGTAACTTCACAAGCATTAAAGTGACACTTTTTACCCGTGGTTTAATATATAGTAAATAGATAGATAAATTTTTGTCAACTTTGACCCGATTTAGTATGATTTTGACTTGTTTTACCCCAAATTTGTTTACCTGAAATTAGATCGGTAGGTTGCCGAACATCAAACAATCAAACAAATCACCGATTTTTAGAATCATGTTAATGATATATTATAGAAAATAACAATTTTTAGATATTGTATGGGACATGCTCTTATACCCAAATATTACCAACTTATAATATTGTAATAATTTGTTCTGAAGTTAATAAAATATATTTATGTAATTAATTAAGTTTTTTTGTAATTTTTTGTATATATCAGTCATGTAATAATGTTTGAAAAATTATCAAACTCATCATAACTCAGAGCAATGAAAAAGACAAAGAGCAATGAAGAAGACCGTCAAATAAAGGAGTTGCAAAAATGATGGTAAAAATATTTTCGATACAAGTTCAAGAAGTTAAGAAATGCATGTTAAAAAAGTTCAAATTCGAGAAGTCAAGTATATTGATCAAAGAAATCTTATTTGAGAAGTCATTTATATCGGTTCACGATTTTTGAATTTGAGAAGTCATTTACACTAATTCGAGATATCTGAATTAGAGAATTCATTTTATATTGTTTCAAAAAATTTGGATTAAAAAATTTAATAAAGCCTATTCGAGAAATTTAAAAACAGCTTATTCGGAGAAGTTAAAAAATAACTGATTCAAGAAGTAAACAAAACCAATACAAGAAGTGTCCATTTCAAATCACTACAACTTGGAATTATCTTATTGAAGACTTGGCCAAATATTTGATCATCGTAGTGGTCCAAGCCTAAAATAAAAATTACAAATGGCTCCGGGCAGCGCCGAGAAGAGGTACGAACCAGGGAAAGAGCAAATGGTTGCGTGACGAGGACGATGCTGACTGGGAGGCGAAGATTGGGCGATCAACCAACTGTCCACCTTTCACGGGAGGAAATTTAGGTGATAAGGATAAAAGCTTAACTGTGATGCATGATTCAAGCATGTGAGCTAAATTTGGAAAGGATAAGGAGATATTGGGCCAGGAAATGAGCGGGACAATTTCAAATTCAAGACTGTGTATTCATGATATAAATTATGGGCCGAGTATAGAGGAGGAAATTGGGATTGATGTGGAGGATCGAAAAAGAAGGAGAAGTGGGCCTATAACGAAAACAGCAATAGATACAGATGATATTTTAACTGGAGCGAATAACAAAGGCATGTTACTTTTAGAAGCTGGTCTTTCTGGTTCGGATTGTTCAGCATCTTCTCAACTTGATTTGGCTAAGCTTGCTCAGCAAGCTAGCCATCCATTATGAATCTAATAAGTTGGAACTGTCGAGGTTTGGGGAAACCTCGTACAGTTCGTGTCCTTGGAGACCTTGTGAAGTCTCTTAAACCCGCGTTCTTGTTTTTGTCTGAAACTTTAGTTGATAATAATGTTATAGTTGATCTTCACGCAAAGTTGGGATTCTCAGAGTTGGCCAAGGTGGGGGCCTTGCTGTTATGTGGAAGCAATCGGTAGTTTGTAAAGTGATTGACTCATCTGTTAATCATATTGATGTGGTTTTCTTTGAGAAAAACTCTCCTGTGTGGAGATTATCTTGTTTTTACGGAATGCCAGAGCGAACCAGGAGGCAGGAGTCCTGGGACTTGCTGAGACAGATTGCTGCAAAAGATACTCTGCCATGGTGTGTTTTTGGCGATTTTAACGATTTACTTTATGCTTCAGATAAAGAGGGAATCCATCCTCATTCTCAGTCTTTGATGGATGGCTTTCGATCAGCGATAGAGGATTGTAACTTAGTGGAGGTAGATCTTACGGGAGGGAAGTATACCTGGGAGAAGAGTAAAGGGAAGCCAAATTGGGTTAAGGAGAGATTGGACAGAGCTTTCGCTACAGAGGGATGGTGGCAGAAATTCCCGTTGGGAACACTTGAACTGCGGCATACTATCAGTTCGGATCATGAACCAATTGAACTGAAGCTGATGGATACTTTGGTGTCTAGGAAACATTTCAGGTTTAGGTTTGAAAATTCGTGGTTAAAAGAGCCAAGCTTCAAGGCTGAAGTTGAAGGTTTCTGGAAAGCTTTGCCAGCAACTCATATTTTACCAAAGCTTATTTCTGTATCTTCGTTCATGTCGAAGTGGGGGAGGAATTTTTTCCACAAGTTTCGAGATAAAGTGAAGCGCCAAAAGGAGATACTGAATGCATTAAAAGATCGTGATGATGAGGAAGGAATCAAGACTTATTTCGAAGAAAGAGAGAAACTAAACGAGCTGCTAGAACATGAAGAATCGTATTGGAAGCAGCGTGCTAAAGTTTTCTGGCTAAAGGAGGGGGATACCAACTCGAAATTTTTTCATGCACAAGCATCGAAGAGGAAGAAATGTAACAGGATTACGTACTTGGTTAATGAAGCTGATGAGAGAGTGGATTCTCATGAACAGATGTGCAGGTTAGTGAAAGAGTATTTTGAAGGTGTTTTTACAGAGGTCAATAACACTGCTGTTCCCAGAGGTAGCACAGAGACACCTGTCATAATGGAAGAACAGAATCAAATGCTCACAGCAGAGGTATCGTTTGAGGAATTTACTCATGCTTTAAAACAAATGCACCCAGACAAGGCCTCGGGGCCTGACGGCTATAGCCCAGCTTTTTTTCAGCATTTTTGGAGTTTAGTTGGAAGGGAGGTCTTTCGTTGTTGTAAACAGTGGCTGGATGAGCTCATATTCCCTGCAGAACTCAACAGTACAAATTTAGTGCTGATTCCTAAGAAAGAGAATGTGGAAAATCTTAAAGATGTTCGTTTGATTGCTCTGTGTAATGTCCTGTATAAGATCCTGGCAAAAGTCTTAGCCAATAGACTTAGGAAGGTGTTACCAGTTGTGATTACGGAGAATCAGTCGGCTTTTGTTCAAGGTCGAGGCATTACGGACAACGTGCTTATAGCTTTTGAACTGATTCACTTCATGAAAGGCAAAAAAGGCAGTCAGGATGGGGAAGTAGCTTTGAAACTTGACATTAGTAAAGCGTACGATCGAGTCAGCTGGGACTACTTATGGCACAGAATGAGGACAATGGGCTTCAACGAGAAATGGTTGAAATGGATGCGTCTCTGTGTAACTACGGTTCAATACATGGTATGTCTGAATGGTTCATATGTGGGCCCTATTATGCCGAGTAGAGGCTTAAGGCAAGGAGACCCCCTTTCTCCCTACCTCTTTCTTTTATGCGTAGAGGGGTTATCCAACATGTTGAACAACACAGCTGCTATTGGTAATATTAATGGATGTCGTATTAGCAGGTCTGCTCCTGCAATTACACATCTGTTATTTGCTGACGATTCATTTCTATTTTTCAAAGCAACGGTGGAGGAAACTAGGGTGGTGAAAGATTTGTTAAATCTTTATGAGAAACAATCAGGGCAGGCAGTGAACTTTCAAAAATCTGCATTGTTTTTTAGCTCAAATGTGAGAAGAGATAAACAAAACGAGATTACTAGCATCCTGGGTGTGAGTAATGAGCTGAAGGAGAGTAAGTACTTGGGGCTTCCGTCTCTAATTGGTAGATCAAGGAAGAAAGTATTCAGTTTGTTAAGGAAAGAGTTTGGAAACGAATTCAAGGGTGGAGTGATAGTAAAGTGTCAAGAGCTGGTAAGTCGATCCTGCTGAAAAATGTAGCTCAGTCCATTCCCGCGCACTGTATGTCATGTTTCTTGTTACCAAAATCGTTATCAAATGAAATAGAAAAGATGTTTAATGGGTTTTGGTGGAAATCAGGTAAGAATAATGGTAAAGGTATTAGATGGAACGCTTGGGATAAGATGTGCACGACAAAAAACAAAGGTGGGCTGGGTTTCAGATGTCTGTATGGTTATAATCTGGCCCTACTAGGTAAGCATGTTTGGAATTTTCTGAAGAATCCGGAGTCATTGGTGGCGAGGATTTTCAAAGCAAGGTACTTTCCAGACAAACATGTTTTGGAGGCGCAGAAAGGCAGCAATGCAAGTTTCATCTGGTCAGGAATTTGTGAAGCAAAGAATGAGTTTTACAGGGGTTTTAAGTGGGTGTTAGGTGATGATCGTAATATAAGCATCTTCACTGATCAGTGGCTGAGGGGGAAGACAGATTACAGAGTGGATATTGATCATACGAATAGCACCAGAGATGACAAGGTGTGTGAGTTTTTCCGTCCAGATAGTAAACAATGGAACGAGGTAAAAGTAACTCAGACCTTTCATGATGGTGATGCTCGTTGTATCTTGAACATGCGTATTCCTCAGAACCAAATTCAGGATCGTGTAGCATGGTTGTATACGAAGGATGGACAATACTCAGTTAAATCGAGTTATCACTATTGGTTTGAAAGGCATCATACTCAGAGTATGAGGAGTGACTCTCAAGGTTGGGCTAGGCTGTGGAAGCTTCAAATCCCACATAAAATGAAGTTCTTTTTGTGGAGGGTGTGCAAGCGTAATCTACCAGTGAGGAACATGCTACGAGGGAAAGGGGTGAACACAACAATTCTCTGTCCTATGTGTAATGCTGATGTGGAACACTTTCGGCATTTGTTCTTGGAATGCCCATATGCTAGGGGATGCTGGTCTTACACAGGGGAGGAGTATGATACAACGGATGTGGAGCATTTATCTACTTGGGTTTTGGAAAGGCTCAGTTTAGAATTAAATTCGTGCTTGGTGAGATTAGCAAGAACTCTATGGGGAATTTGGTTTGCACGTAATAGGAAAGTCTGGGAGGGTAAACAGATGCCCCCAAATGTGGCTATGGAAGTAGCAGCGAAGATGGTTGATGAGTGGCAGAAGGCTCAACAGAAAAATCAGACGTCGAGTAATGTACCCAGCAGAAGTGAACATGGGACTCAAGCTAGATGGGAGAGGCCACAGGCTGGATGGAAGAAGGTAAATGTGGATGCTTCGATTTATGATGGCAGCTTCTCGTTTAAAATTGGTATGGTGCTTAGAGATGACAGAGGAAGTTTTATCGCTGGAGTGCAAAGTTGTATGGCAGGGCAGGTGTCTAGTATGGAGGCGGAAGCAATAGCTGTTTACGAGGCTCTCTGTTGGATCGAAAGTATGAGTCCGAGAAATGTTGAGGTCGAGTGTGATGCTCTAAATGTAGTCAGTGCGTTACAGAAGGATATTGCATATTTTTCTGAGGTAGGTAGCATTCTAGACAGTTGTAGGCACATCCTACGACAAAGATCGGATTTAAAAGTTCAGCATGTTTGGAGGCAAGCAAATAGTGTAGCTCATAATTTAGCTAAACTACCATGTTTGTTAGGAACTGTGAACTCTTTCATTTCTCCTCCTTCCTGTGTGTTGGAGTATGTTCTAAGTGATTCTTCTTATGATTAATGGAATTTATTTCTTTCAAAAAAAAAAAAAATACACATGCCAAGCCTTAAATAAAAATTACGAAGAAATTCAAGAAAAAGTAGCTGAGAAAATGGGATTAATAATAAAAAATAATTGGCTAACGTTGGCTAAGGATATTACAAATTTGTAAAAAGGTGAGTAAGGTACAGTTTACATGCACAAATCAGGTCCTTGATTGTTAAACTTCTCATTTTGCAAAAGATAAACTTAAAAAAAAAACAAAAATTGAGTATACATTTCATATTCACGGACTGTAACAATATTTTGATTTAATAAAATATAAATTTTAAAATGAATACATGTGTTATTTTGATTCCACACTATTTTAATTCATACACAAGTTCATTTAAGGCATGCACACTCCTCTGTTCAAAATGAAAGAAAATTGGGAAAGGACACCTTGAGAAAATGTCCTATATATCACAATTTAAATATAAATGATCACAAATATCATAATTAAAAAAAAAAAAATCTTAAATATCACATTAAAATATTACTTAGTGCAGTGTTTTCAATTTTTTTTTAAAAATGTCGGTTCGCCTAATATTTGAACCTTGTAAATTTCTTTTTTTTTTAAAAAAAAATCGGATAACACCCCTTAAAATAGTGTTTTGACCAGAAAATATCAATTAAAGTAGCGTTTTGATCTAAAAAACAACTTAAATTAGAGTTATGATCCGAAATTACAAGTTAAAGTAGCGCTTTTTTTATAATTACTAATTGAAATTTTTAGGAGTTAATTAAAATTTAAATAAGTTACTGATTAATAATAATTTACCATTTTCCAAAAATTGCTACGTAAAGTGTTACAAATATGATATAAAATATGGTAAAATTATGTTGATAAAACAGAATATATAAAATTAATAAGTGGAGTATAAATCTCAAATTCTCAATGAATAAATAATTTGTACTATTTTATTGTACAAAAATAATAATGTTTATAATGAGTAGGGATAATTTGGGTAAAAACATAAAGCTCTCGTGTCCCCCAATCCAATCCCAGGTCATTCAGCCCAAACCCTAATCAATCGTCTCTCTCAACATCTCTATTGCTTGAAAGAGGTGCGTTCAAATTCAACTTTTATGCAATCTTTTTTATATTATTCTTTAATTAATTGCTTTAATTTGGCTAATTATAGGGTTTTGCAAGATTGAATCTTTCATTTTTAGCTTAAAGTTGCCTTCTTTGTTCTTTGTGCTAGTATTTAGCTCTAAACATCACTTTTTTATGCTTCAATTTGTATCAATGTTTACACTTCAAACAGACTTCATTTAAAGATCATGTGCACTTGCTTCTTGGTAGGATAGCTGAATGGTCTATCGAAATTGATTTATCGTTGAGTGACTAGTTTTATTGTGTAATTCAATGTCGATTTAATGTGGAAGTTTAGTGTCTTTGTGGTGTCGGAAAGGTTGTATGTGAGTATAAAGGTTGCATTGACCACATAATGTTAATCGATTTTAACTCCATTATAGAGAAGTATTAATATTAAGTAACAATGCTCGTGTTGACATTCTTTTGTAGAGCGTAAGTATAGTTCTTTAGAATTCAGGTTAACGTATAAAGTTATATGGTGTAATTGGAAAAAGACATAGCGTAGAGATTAGAGGATATGTTTTATTAATGGGATGTGTGTGGGAGGACGTTGGTTGCTACGAATTTAAATTACATAGGTTATGTGTATACTTCTTGTCACTGATAGTGTAGATTAACCTATTGTTTTTTATGCTTATGTAAATCTAAGTTGTCGTCCTATTCTTTGGGAAGGCATAGTCACAACACGAATTATGTGGGTAACATGCATCTTCACTGTTCACCTTACTTGTGGAGTATATATTTATTAGTTTACTGTAGAGATTCTGTTGGGTGTAAGAATCTGCGATGTCTTCTAAATTTAAAGGAGAAACGTGAAAAACAACATGACTTGAAGCCTATTTTCTGTTAATAAATAATGAATCTATCATTATCAAATTGATAGTTTAAGGTACTAAAGTAGGTTCGCATGTCATAAAAGATTTTATTGACTGTGGATTACTGAAGAAGACACACAAAGAGTAGAAGTTGATAGGGGAATACATTAAGATATCTCTTCGAGGACATAGGGAGCATCGCAATGTTTAGAAATAGCTAAATTTGGGTTCATGGTTATTACTGTATTATAGGCAAGTCATACTTCCACCAAGTCTACTCATTTTCCAGCTCTTATAATCAGTTAATCATGTATCAGTTTTCCTCATTTTATAGGTTTGACTGGCAGGGAGTACTATGGCGCCAAGGAAAAATAAGAAGAAAAAAGGAAATGCTGCTGAATCTACTCAATCAGAGTTTCCATCCCAACAGAAAACTCCGCAACGTCTGAGGCTTAAAATTAGAATTGTGAAGAAGTCAGCAAATCAAAATTCTCCAAGTAAGAATATATTAGACAAAGGGAAAACGACAGATAAAGAAGAGAATCAAGTAAATAATGGTAATACTGCTAAAGTCGCTAAAAACTCTTTGCTTTCTGAAGACTTAACTCCAGAAAACCCAGCAAATAAAGTAGTAAAGAAGTCCACTAATCAATTTACTGTGCGTGAGAAAGGAGTAAAAGTTACTGAAGTCCAAGGTGGAGTCGGCAATACTACAAATAAAAAAGATAAACAAGAGAAGAATGATGATAAAAGAAATGTTGTAAAGAATTTAAGTCGTGAAAAAAGTACCCAGAGGGATCAAAAGGAGGAGAATAACCTTGGTGGGTTAATTTTCATGTGCAATAGAAGAACTAAATCAGATTGTTTTCGCTACCAAGTGATGGGTGTCTCAGCAAACAAACAAGAGGTTGTAATGGGTATCAAACCTGGACTCACGCTTTTCCTATATGACTTTGACCTCAGACTTCTGTATGGAATATACAAGGCATCTTCCGCGGGGGGCATGAAACTTGAACCAGCTTCTTTTGCTGGAGCTTTCCCTGCACAGGTCTGATATATATATATATATATATATATATATATATATATATTGTTTATATTTATCTTCTCCAGGTCTGACCACCTTTAATTTTGAACTCGCCTACTCTAATTGGTTTTACAGGTTCGGTTCAGGGTTCACAAGGACTGCCATCCAATACCTGAGAGTGTATTTAAGAAAGCAATCAAAGATAACTATGATGACAAAACACACCGATTTAAGACTGAGCTAACTATCGAGCAGGTGTGAGGCTTCTTCACTTCATTTGTTATTTAACATCATATGTAGTATGTACTGTCAATGCCAGAATGTAGTTATTAATTTTTGTCGTAGTTCATATCTCTTCCCCTGTTTCATGTAGGTGAAGAAGCTAACACACCTGTTTCAGGCTGTCCCGTCGCTCCATTCAGATGTAAATTCTTCTCTTCACGAAACTTTGCCAAACATCTACCTCCCACCACCAGCATCGGTTGAAGAGGCCCACGCAGCTAGATCATTCAAAGATCAATATATTAGCAGAAATGTAGCAGCTGACTATCATATTCCCTTCAATCATGAAAAGAAGCAGGTGGTGGAGCAATATATCCAACCCAACCATGTAACTTCTTCTAGTCCGCTGTTTCTTTCAGAAAAAGAATACAGAAGTTTTGGGCTTCGAGGAGAAAGGCCTAATTCTGCTATTCCGGTACCTACTTTTGATCCTTATGGAGGTAATCAAGAAAGGGAGCAGCCTCATAGGAACTTGGCTTCGTCAAGTGGGGGAAAAACCTTGATGCCCAGAGAAAGTACTCATTCTGATGAACTTTTTCTCAGTGAAAAAGATTATCGAACTTATGGACTCAGGGGGAGGAAAGAAGCACCTCAAAGGAGTTTCACAATAGAACATAAACCTCCTTATGACAGTTACCATGCAGCGGAAACATATAATCCTTTTCACGACAGCACTGCCTCATTGGTGAACCGGTATCTGTTGCCGCCATCAGAGCCTACAGAAAATAAGCAGTTGAGCCAAAGTTATGGCAATGATAGCAGAAGTAATTTCAGTACTGTTGCTTATGATGAAAGAGAAAGGTTGTATTCAAGATACACCTCAGGTTTTCCTTCGGATTACAAAAAAGAATATCACCACCTTGCAGGTGAAGTTGGATTAAGATCTTCGTCAGTTTCTTCTCGGTATTCTTTTGCTGGCCCTTCTGCGTCGTATCGCTGACACAACATTGCGTCGTATCGCTGTGTCTCTCTATATTCAAGTCGAAAGTGTTTCGCAAGCGAGCAGAGCCTGACATTAGTAAGTCACAGTGATAGCAGCATTGTATTGTACGCTACATCTCCTTCTCTTTCTAAATTTCTTTTTCTGTATTGGAACATTTTTAGCATATTTAATGTAGTAATAAAGTTTGAATTATTATACAATGCATAACTCTTCTAAAGTTAAGTAGAGTGCAACTACTTATTGTGCTTGGCTTGCAATCTTGTATTAGTTGTAAAGTGATAGTTTGTTTCTTTATCACTATATATACAAGGCGTGACTTTAGCATTACAAAACAATTTTAGAGGTTCTAATTGCAAACATTCTTTATCACCTTCCGTCCATATTAAACAATGTTTTTCTTACATACAGGACGATGAAAACTAAAATTGAGTGAAGACTTGATTCATTTTGAGGTCTAGTATAAGAGTAAACTTCTTTCAGAATATAAACTTGATAGATTGTGGATAAGATGTTGAAACTAGCCCGAAATCTCAAGAGGCATATAGATTCTAGCAATGATTCCTGTAGACTTTTTAATTATGCCACGAAAATAGGTCTACAAGTTATATCTTCAATTGAACTCAGCTGTTGGTTGGATAATAATGCTCTTGGGTCCTGATTCCTGATGGGGTAGTTTCTGTAGCTCTTCTGAACTCCTTTTAACCAATTTCCTTCTTTGATATAATTACTATAATACATGTTTCAACTACTAATCGATGATCACTAGATTCCTACATGAGTCTCTCTCTTTGACGGAATGGTATGAACCAGGTCAGTCCTTGACATTAATTGCAGTGCCTGCTCAATCCAGACTGCAGTGTTTGACTACTAATTCCTTTTACACATGAATTCTTTGTGTGTGAGGTATAGCAGTTTTTCAAATTATATATTCTTGTGTAGTAATTCCAACTTCCAAATGATTTCAAGATAATGATTCCTTTGAGCCTAGTATAGTTTGTATTGTCTTTTACGTAATCTTGGTATAAGTTCGTAAATAGTTTATCTTCTTTTCCAGCATTGTGTTTCAGATTTTTTTCTTTTGGTAGTACGCAAATATTCCACCTGCATTATTCTCATTTTCTGTGTATACATTATTTTGCTTTAAATCGTATTGTAGAAGGACGTAACATGAAATTTTGTTGTGTACATATGTTCTAAACCTCTACTGGGAAACTAGGATGAGGGTGAAGTGGATAGGAGAAGTTATAGCTTAAAGATCTGTGTCAGGTATAGAGAAGGGAGCATAGTTATAATTGTTCTATAAATTCGATTCACATGACAATGCTTGCCAGAGCATAGGCTTTAACGTTAACTATGAACCAGTATGTAACTTAAACTGTGAGAGCGTAGTTAGGACTTGGGAGAACTCCAGACTAAAACTGAGCTGGGAGTTGTGGCCTTTCAGTTCCCTTATTATCATTTCTTCTCAAGTTCTGCTTCATTATTTCAGTCATCACTGTTCTTTAGCTCTCTCCAGTTCAATTTGCATGTTTATCATTGTTGGGGGCTAAGGCTGTCAACTGGACCGGTCAAGCTCCGAGTCGGATTGTTTGATCGGGTCATGTGTTAGTCTGCAATGTCTGTTTCATTTAGCTTATTAATGCGTTAGTTTAACCATTATCGTTTTAAGCATGCATTGTATCATCTTTTAGCTTCAAGGACACACATGCTTACTCTTGCAAATGATAATCCAGCCAAATATTTTTTCCATATGTAAAAGAACAGTAAGGCCAAGGTAGCTGTAGTCAAAATTTTGTGCTTACAATTCTTCTGCAATGCATCGTCTTTAACCAGTTTAATATATCGATATATAATGACAAAATTCAAAAGCTGCATCAAAGTAAGTAAAATATAGGGGTCTAGGTTGAAGAGCTTTTGCAGGATTTGGACATCCCTAGGTTCAATTTATCATATTATAAGAAGCACGTTGAGGATTATTTATTATAATAATCTATTTTACTTTAATCACCTACTAATTGTAAATCTGTAGATTTTATAATAACGATATCTGGACGAATGTTAAACCGTGCTCGTTTTTTTTTTTTTTTTTTTGCGACTTTACTTAACATCTGTGAGTAATGAGTATGCATTTAGAAATGTTACCCAATATAAATCATTCACGGTACAAATTAAGATAGTAAAGTATCTCCAACAATTTCCTAAATTATATTTTAAGCGAAAAGTACAAGTCGTGAGAAATGTTAATATGAAATTCTTCGTAAGCGAGTTAAAGTTCTCTATTAATGAAAAACTATTGAATATATAGTGCGCGTTTGGGGTATCACAAAAAAGTTGACTTATATCTTAAAATGAGTAAGTGTTTTATAAGTGATAAGTTGATAGATTTTTATAAGTTATACGGATGTTTGGATAAATTTACTTATAAGTTAGTGAAGAATTTGCTAAATTAAATTTGAAAAAATAATTATTAAATACAATGATTTCAACACTTGCATTTTAAATTTAAAAAAATATTTAAAAACACAAAGGTAAAAATATAAAATATTAGAAAAATAAAGAAATCAAAGAATAAGTTGAAAAATTAAGTAAAATGTTAGTGATTTCTAACATTCAACTTATCAATTTATAAGTTATAAGTTATCAAATAAGCTGAGTACACAAACACCCCTCATAAGCTCTTATCAACTTATAATACATAAGTTCTAACTTTTAAGAAGAGCCAAACAGGCCCGTAATATGATACTGATAAGTTCACTTTCTTAACATTTTAAGATTTTAAAAGAACCGATAACTTAACATGATATCAGAGCTCTTAATGTGGGAGGTATTAGATTCGAGTACTTTCTACCTTCAATATTCTCATTTATTGAAATATTGAATTTGTGTGCTATTGTGAGTCCAAAAAAATACGAAAAATCTAGTAATCCACTCTTGACCCAAATAATGAATCGAATGTTAAATATATAATATAATCATGATAAAACCGTTTCCTTAAGAAACTGGTAACTTAACAATAATGAAATGAAACTCTTAAATATTCGAAGCATAGTTAAAAACTTACCAGCTTTTTGGAGCTTGATACGAAATAAAATGGAGTATATGAACATGTGATTCGTCTAAAGATAAAAGACAGGATGGGCAATTAACGTGGTGGTGGAGTAGCCCACTTGTATAAAAAAAGAATAGAAGCCCACTTGTGGTACACAAAGGAATGGAAGCCCACTTTAAAAGTTATGTTACCTGTTACTCTCATGTACCCTCATTTCTTTACACTTTTTTTTTATTACGTCTCTCTCATTTATTTACATATCAAAAATAGTAACATTTTATAATATAAAATTCAATCACATTCACTACTTTCCTCCACTATACCACTTTATACATTAAATATTGATTGGTTCCACCACTTTACTCATTTTTCTTACTTTTTCCTATTAATTTATATTTTTTCTTAACTTCCATGTCGTTCTCTCAATGTAAAGAATTGAGGGGACGGTTTCTTCTCCTTTGGCGGCGGTTCCTGATTTCCAGTCATTGACTTTTGTGAGTTATCTACCGACACAAGGTTATGAATGTAATTTCGATATTATCTTCATCTGTTTAAACTACAAATATCGTGTAGTGTTGTGTAATTTTCAAATCATGTACTTTATGTATATGAAATTTAAATATAAATTTGAGATGAGATGAAATTATAAATTCAAATACCAAGATTAAAAAATGATAAATTAAAAAAATAATTAAATATATTAAATAAAAAATAAAAATCATTATGATAAAATATAAAATGAGAAACTTAAATGTTAATTGGAACATAGGAAAATAAATATAGAATACAAATGGGGTTGGGAAAGATAAATGAGGCTTATTAATATTATTTTATTATTTATTAAAATAATCTATACTATATTTATTGATAATAATGACAAATAGAAAAACAAACATGTTTTAATTAAGAAAATTAACTGTGATATCTTTAGAAGTGTTTTAATTAATTTAATTGTACAAACAGAAAAGCTAACATGTTTCAATTAAAAAAATAACTGCACGTGATATGTTTTTAGAAGTGTTTTAATTATATTAATTGTATTTGTTAAAAAAATACGTTGATATGTCAAAATAGTTAAGTTTTTTTAAATAATTAAAAATATTAAAATAGGTTTTAAAATAAATAAGTAATTGTTGCACCTCATATTTTTTGAAAATAAAGATTTTAGCGAGAACAAATATAAAAGTTAATATGTTTTAGTTTAAAGGTAATTGTCCGTGATATTTTTGAAAAAGTAGTAGATTTTATTAGAAAAAAGTGTTTTAATTATAAAAGACAATCAACTAGTTACTAATTTTATATTATTTTATTATTTATTAAATAGAATAAATGACCGAAAACCAAAAATTAAAAATTTTAATGTTTCGGCTTTAATAATATACTAGCTTAAAACCTGTGCGATGCACAGATTGTTAATTGTTATTTTATTATTATTTTTTTAATTGTATTTGTTAAAAAAATAAGTAGGCAAGTAAAAATAGCTAAAAACTTTTAATTAATTAAAAACATTAAAACAGATTTTAAAATAAATAAGTAAGGGTTTCCTCGTTATATTTTTGGAAAAAGAGGGGTTTTAGTATGGAAAAATAAAAAATGTAACATATATTTAGTTTAAAAAGGTAAATGCCCGTGATATTTTTGGAAAATAAGGTTTTAAAATTTAATAATTTAAATTATTTAAATACGTTTTAAAATAAATAAGTAAAGGGTTTGTTCGTGATATTTTTAGAAAAGGAATGGATTTTAGTGAGAAAAATAGAAAAAGACAATTTCGCGTGATATATTTAGAAAATGAAGGACTTTGTTAGAAAAAATCCGTAATATGTTTTAGCTGAAAAGGTAATTTGTTATAAATAGGTATTTGATTATTTATATTTTAATATTTTTAGTAATTGTATTTGTTAAAAAAAATAAGTAGGCATGTTAAAATAGGTAAATTTTTAAATAAATAATTATATTATTAGGTTTAAAAATAAATATCTAAAGGTTTGTCTGTGATATTTTTGGAAAATGAGGGGTTTTAGTAAGAAAAAATAGAAAAACTAACATGTTTTAGTTAAAAAAAGGTAATTGTCCGTGATATATTTCAAAAAATAGGGGAATTTGTTAGAAAAAATAAAAAATAATAATGTATTTTATGTGAAAAAGATAATTGGTTATAAATAGGTAATATTATTATTTAATAATATATTTCTATAAATAAGTAAGGTTAATTAAGTAAAAACATGAATTTAAGAAAGGGCAATTAAGTAAAATCACAACGTACCATACCGACCGACCAAACTTTTAATGTTTCGTCTATTATATAATAGTATTGATAATATAGATGTTGCGTACTTCAAGTCATGTTGTGTGTTACAAGCATACTAAAATCATGATCGTATATTTTTGTACTAGTGTACTTTTGTATTTAGACCCAGCAATTTTCGACACGACACGAAACGACACCAAAATTTGAGTTTGTATTTTTAGTACACGAACATGTAAGTACACGATCGAGATTTAGTGTCGGGTTTGGGTTTACCCTTCAAGTACACGACACGACACGAAGTACACGAAATAAATAAATTAATATTAATATTAGATATTTAACATTTATTTATTTGATTATGCATAAATTTATAATATTATTGGTAAATACTATATAAATATATTTTTTAAATACATATTTGTAAAAATATTACCGAAAATTTTAATATTTCAATACCTTTATTTATTTTTATTATTAATTAAAATTACATGAAAACACGACACGAAAAATACACAACACGAAGGTACACGAACACGAAATCACATGAACCCTAAACGGGTGGTTTTGGGTTTAGCATTTTGGTACACGAAACAAGAAAATACACAACACGAAAGTACACGACACGAACGAATTGTCAGGTCTATTTGTATTATATTCTTAAAATATAAAATACAAACATTAAATTTAAGTATTTTTTCAAACATTATATTATAAACATAGCACTTTTTTTGCCACCACGATCGAACCTGCTCTCTTACGTAGTTGGCTGTAACCTGTAAGACCATCTCCAACCAAAGACACCAAAATAGTGTCACTATAACACTATTTTGGTGTCAAAAAGACACCATCCATAAAATGAACTCCAATCAAGGGACATTATAATTGTCACTAAAAGGAATCTTTCACCTATAAAATAGAATATTCTAAAGAATCTTTCACCTATAAAATAGAATTTTCTAACTTTGTTCATTTTTTATATTATAAATAACTTCTTATTTATCATTATGAATTTATGATTTTATTTTTATAATTAAATATAGTGTGTTGTTTATAATTCATGATTTAAAAAAAAAATGTGAAAGTTTAAAGTAATTTTTTTTTAAAAAATTAGAATAAAAAAATACAAAAAAATATTTTAGAATTAATATGAGTTAAGAAGAAAAGAAGTTTCAATTGATAAAATCTTAAGTTAAAATTTATAAAAACAATTAACTTTAGTAGGACATAGATGGAAGAAATTTGTTTTGTTAACAAACATAGGGGTATTGTTGGAATTTTGAAAGTCACCAAATTTGGTGTCCAAGGATCACCAAATGTACTTTTGTCACCAAATTTGGTGACCCAAAACTCATTTGGTGACCTTGGGTCACTATTTTAGTGTCCCATTGGAGTTGCTTTGACACTATATCTGTCACTATTATAGTGATTTAGTGTCCCATTGGAGCTGCTCTAAGAATGTATGAAAAATACGACGACTTGTACATTTGTTGTGTGACATGAATAATGGTCGGTTAAAATCTGAGCTGAAAGAGAAAGTGTTCCAGAATGGACTTGTAGACATGTACTTGTTAATTGTGTGTATAGGTTGGCAAATGGACGGTTAATAACAATGTATTTTACTTTAAATTTTTAATTTCCCACTTTTTATTGTCAGCACTCTATAGATTTCAACTTTAAAATTTTAATACTTATTACAAAATTTTCGTTCAAGATGATATATTTATATGCACCCCGCTTCACAGCAACATGTTTGAGTTATCGATCATAATTACAATTTCATACAAACTTTTATCACTAAATCAAAATCAGCACTCACAACAAAGATAGAAAACAACACTCTCTCACCATGGAGAAAAAAAACAAATTGAAATTACAAACTAAAAATCCAAATTAAAAAATCGTAAATCTGAAAAAATGAAATCACGATAAGAGATAATCGGTTCACTCTCGAATCCAACAAGTCCCACTTGAATCGAAGAAGAAAGAAGATCGAAAGCTCCGAAAATTAAGATCTAAAAAACAAACCAAACAAATTAATGGGTAAAAAACTTTACCCAACAAGGAAGATTATTGAAAATAATAATAAACAAAACTAAAAGAAAGAAAAAGATTGGGACTTTCCACCGGAAATAAACCGATGGAAGCCCCAAACTATGTTAAAGAAGAAGAGAAGAAAGGCCGACGGCTCTTTTGAAGAGACTTATTACAATTTTTTTGTAAATTACCCTGTTTTTTTGAAGAATAATGGAATCAATTCATTAATAAAAAACCATACGGCATCTACAAAGATAGTCGAGTCGAACACACATAAAATAAAAATAATTGTCTATCATCGTGAAGAGATAGTCTAGCAATTTGTTGAAGATGATGTATTTACATATACCCACTTTACTCACTTCGCCCGCTTCATCGTAACATGTTTGAGCTATCGACCATAATTGCAATTTTATACAAACTTTTATCACTAAATCAAAACCAGCACTCACAACAAAGGAGAAAAAACATCAATCACTCACAATAGAGAGAAAAACAATACTGAAATTGCAAACTAAAAATCCAAATGAAAAGATCTTAGATCTGAAAAAATGAACACACGATAAGTGATAATCGATCCACTCTCTAATTCAATAAACCCTGCTTGAATCGAAGAAGAAAAAAAACCGAAAATCACAAAGATTTAGATCTAAAAAAACAAACTAAAACAAACTAAATGGGTAGAAAATCTTACCCAAAAAAGAAGATTATTAAAAAATAAACTAAAAAAAGAAAAGAATTTGGGGTTTTTCAACGGAGATTAACCAATGGAAACCCCCGCCGGTTACGTTAAAGAAAAAAAGGAGAAAGGGGGAAGAGCGACGGCTTTTACAGCGAGGAAGAGAAGAATTTGTTAGACACAGTTACGTTAATTCAATTTTTTTGTTTGTAAATTACTATGTTAAGATTAATTTATTAATTTGTTATTCTAGTATGTAGATGCAATTAATATTTGGATTATTCATTTCAACTAATTTTCAATTATGGAATAAGTAGTTACGAAATGGTCTTCCTAATTATTGTCAATTATCAATTTTCACAATATCGAGTTATCTAAGAATGACATGTAGCCATCATACAAGAATCTGGGAAATTTATACACACAACAGGGGAAGAAGAAGTTGATTAAAGTGCCGCACACGACACCACAACACAAAGATCAGCCCAGTAGCGAAGCCTTGATCTGTCAAATGAAAAAAAGAAGGTAGTGTGGCCGGTGAGCACTCCCAAAACAGAGCACAAAACTACCTCACTTGCACGTCTCAAATTAATCCAAATATAAGCATTTAAGTATGGATTCACACGACATGTAAAAGAAATAGGTTCCCTCATTTGAGTTCATTTCTTTAAGATTTTTGAGATGTGCTAAAAAAAAATTCGTGCAAACTTGGCACAAAGCGGATCATAGTTAAGACTTGCTATCATCAAATTTCTTGCACACTATTTTTTCGATAGTTGTTCTTTTATATTGTGCCTTAATTATACGTTAAAAAAAAGTTTATTATATCGGTAAGACGGTAACCGTCAAAGTAGTTAAGATTACCATTTTTTTAAGTTTTTTTACGATTTTATTATCTTCTCAAAATATTTGCAAAAATACCTTTTTTTTTAAAAATAATTTGCGTAAATACCATTTTTTAAAAAGATTTTGCAAAAATACGTTCTGCAACTAAATGCAACATGTTGATATAATTTAGTTGATTTTGGTGGATTGTGAAAATTTTAAAATTGAATTTGCATATGTGGCTGCGCAGCACTTTGCATACAGTTGCATATGTGGTTGCAAACAGGTCCCTACTGTTGCATCCAGTTGATTTGGTTGCAGAAGGTATTTTTGCAAATAAGATGGTATTTTTGCAAATTATTCTTTTTTGAAAAGGTATTTTTGCAAAAATATTTCTGGCATAAGGTATTTATGAAAAAAGCCCTATTGACAATCATAATTATCTTAAGAAAAAGTTTTTTTTATGAAATTTCAACAATAGCATAAATATATTAAAAAAACTATTATATATTTACTAGTATCTGTATTTATTAAAAATAATAAAAAAATCATAGATAGTTTACATATTTTATGTGTCAATCACTGAACTGCTCTTTAAATCCCTCAAAATAAGAAACTTCTCAGCCCAGAAGAGGATACTCGTTTAGCGTACACGATTAAACTGAACTCTTATGAAACATTTTATGTAAAAAACGAAACAGAACATTACCAAAACAGCTGTGGCCTGTGAAAATAGTGTGGAAAAAACGACGGTTCGAATATCAGTTATGAATTCCGGCTAGGTTTAGACAACTTAAATACTACTATCATTTTTGCACTATGTTTGTCGCCACCAATTTTTTAACTCTTTGAATTAATGACCAATGAAATTATTATTTGGAAAGAGACTGAGATATTTCAAAGAGTACGACGGGCATGCTTGCTGTTGCTGTTGCTTCTATGGGTATTCAAAACATCATAAGAGTCCTTTCCTACTTTTTTCAACCCCCCCCTGCTCCAAGTTTTCTTCTACATCTACCAAAATACATCTATTCTCCATAATGAAACACCTTCAACCAATTTTATTTTTCTTCCGATTCATTGTTAGTAAACCCGTTTTTCTAACATCTTAAATTTTTACGAGAACTGGTAACTTATCGCATCCAAGTATGCTACCGTTATGTTTACATTTTAAAAACTAACGGGCATTGTGTTGTTTTTGGAGTGTGCTCAGTCTGGTCTTGACTGGCTGACAACAACTCATGCATGGTATAGAAGGTTCGAATCAGTCTTATCAAATAGTACAGTAGTAATTTCTAACATTTATCAGTTTGAGTAAGCACAACACAGCCATTTGTTTTGCATGTTTTGCAACATTAATATACAATGTAATATAATTGTCATTCTTAGAAAAATCCCCCTTCTTATTCTTACTTTCTGGAAATTCCATCTTTCTGGAAGTACTCAACTCAGACTTCCAGTTTGCTTTTTAGCTGTTTCACTCCACAGCTTAAAATTTTCAAATTCACTAGTTCATCTGTATTAACCTAATTAAAATAGCTGCATAGTCAAATGTTTAATATTATAAAATATTAGGTGACTGTGTCGGCATGTCCTTTTAAATATTGCAGCTATATATAAGTTAGCAAAAAAGACAGTGCAGGTTTGACTATTTGACCACCATTGCTGAAATTTTCAAGTAAAGCATGTTACAGTTTTACCATAAATTATACCGACCCATCATGCGATGTTGCAGTCATAAGTTGGACAAATAAGAATCCCTAATTAAAGAATGTTGAATTCGCTACTACTCCATTTAAGTGTAGTTTTAGGGTAGATTGTCAAAGTAATTCAACCAAAGTATGTAAATTTATATTATTCTTACACTCTTTTTCTCCTAAAGACTCGCAATTATTGTGTAATTTTCTCGAACGTACTTAGCATTGTAATCGTATAACATATTGTTCACTCTGTTTTTAACTTTAAAGTGTTTTTCATTTTTGGTCACTTAGTCCAATTTGTATTTCTACAATCCATTTGCTTTTTCTTTCTCTTATATATATAGGATTTAATTGTCTCAAATTATTATTTCTTTTATAAAAAAGTTTATAGGAGAGTTTTCAATTTGGTATATCTAGTAATTAAATAATGTCACATTTATATATCTATACTATCTATACTATCTATACTATCTATACTATATTATTATAAGCAAACTAACCTCTATTTGGTTGGTTGTTGTTGGTTAGTTGGTATTTTTAATAACAACTGTTAGATTGAAAGATAGATAAAAGGAGAACCGTTAGATTTAATGTTAAAAAAATATTTCTTTCTTGATATTCAAAATACTCCAATGGGTTCAAGGTTCGAATCCCGTCAACAACATAGTTTGAAAAATATTTCTTTTTAGATATTTAAAATGTTCCCACGGGTTCAAGGTTCGAATCCCGTCGATAACATATTATTATTAAATATTTATATTACCTATTTTTCTAAGCTATATCAAGATATTATTTCTGTCGACAATATATTAAAAACATTTATCCTCAAAATACAAACAAATGCTTACACCAACATCATACATACATTATTAATTTTAAAAAATTTATTTTTCTACTAATAAAATTATATAATCAAAATACAGATAATAATATAAAAATTCTAAAATTCATCCGTGCATCGCACGGGTTAAATGCTAGTATTATTAAAGATGAAACATTAAAAGTTTTGGTCGGTCGTCGGTCGGTCGGTCGGTATTTGGGCCGATTCACGGGCCTATCTATAATCAATTTATTAATAACCAATTACCTTTTTTCACTACATTACCTATTTTATATTTATTTTTTAAACCAAACCAACTCATCTTCTAAAAATAAAACGTGCAACATATATATAATATGGTAATATTATTATACATTTATAACTGATTACCTTTTTCAGCTAAAACACATTATTTTTATATTTTTTACCTAAAACAACTCATCTTATAAACATGACATATATGGAAACCAAATTATTGATAACCAATTACCTTTTTCAGCTAAATTATATTACCTATTTCATATATCTATTTAACTAAAACAAATCATTTTCTAAAAATAAAACGGGCAATATATATATAAAATGGTAATATTATTATATATTTATAACCGACAGCTAAAACACTGTGTTTTATATTTTCTAACTAAAACAACTTATCTTCTAAATATAATACATGCAAAATAAATATACAATGGTAATATTGTTTTATATAAATATTAATAAATAACAAGTTATTCTTTTCAGCTAAAACAAATTACCTCTTTTATATTTTCTAACTGAAACAACTAATTTTCTAAAAGTAATGCAGACGTATATATAAAAAAATTAATATAATTTTATATAATTGTTAATAAGTAACTAATTGTCTTTTTAAGGATATTATCTGTTTATATTTTTTAACTGAAACAACTCATGTTCAAATTAAAAATAACACGGGCAAAAGATAGATATATTGGTAATATTATTATATTAAACTTATGAAATTCATGTTTATTATCATTTTTTTAACATTCAATTTAAACGAGATAATTAATTAAAATAAAAGTAATAGTATATTCAAATAAACTCGGTATATTGAACAAGCACATATTTTGATATTTGCACTTGAGTCCCTTTTTAGATTTTTAAGAGTAAAAAAATACGAATCATTAGATATGTTATTTTAAAATATTTTATATTTTAATATCTAAAATACTACTATTGATTACGTCAATAATATATTAAATTTAAATATTATATTGTTAGATTTATAAATCCAATATATATATATATATATATATATAAATTTTATCAAATTATATATAATAACTAAAATCTAAATAAAAAATAAGAAAATATTAAAGAAGACGGATATAAGCTAGTATATATATATATATATATATATGTAAATTTGGATATGTAATCAATGCTCTAAACTGAATGTTGTAATTCCACAGATCATCATTTTTGACTATTTGATTAAATACAGGTTGTCCATTGAGACATATTGGTTATAATAACATTATTTTTATCATTTTTTGGGGGAAGATGGTCTATATTCTCTCTTGTTTTAAAATGATGAAAAGATGCAAATGGACCCGGTCATTGTTATATACTGATACTTCCATTGAGCATGTACATGAGAATCACTTTAACTTAATTTTCTGTTATAGTGTGCAGTTATTGACCATATATGTTTTATTATGATTTATGGATATTTAGTAACAATTATTACATCATGGTTATTCCTTTGTCTAATGTCATAATTATTCTTTTGTCAAATGAAAAAGGTTACAGTCCCAAAAATGATTTCCGAAACCGTTTTTAAGTGATGAGTAATTGATGTATTATTGGTTTTTTTTTATAAATAATATGAGCCCATCGTATATACATATAAATTTCACGAATACAAACACATCATGTATAATTAATTAGGAAACACATTTGAGATTTAATTGGGGATATATAGTAGGGCTTTTTTCATAAATAACCAATTCTAGAATATTTTTTCCAAAAATACTTTTTTCTTTTTAAATTTTTTGCAAAAATACAACATATTTGCAAAAATACGGTATCGATGCAACTATATTTACAACTGCAACTAAAATCAACCACAAAATGTAATTTATAAAAATTTAATAATTGAAATCATCTTTGGTTGCATAATAGGTTGTATAAGTTATAGCTGCCCCTGCGATGCCGATATACTGAAACTTAACTCAGTTGTTGTATGTCGACGAGCATGAAATTGGGGTTATAGGAAACGGGGTTTTGAATTTCCAAACAAGTGGCGGCAGTTCTTAGACGAAACGTGTTCTTTCGGTAAATTTAAAAAAAGTAAAACATGTGTATGTGTTTATGTGGTATCAGATTCGATCGAGTTGTATGTATTGTATGTATCAGGTTCATTTGTTTAAAAAAAAGTTGCATCTGGTTGTACTGTATTTTTGTCAATATTTTTAGGTTGCATATGATTGTATCTAGTTGCATACCATATTTTTGTAAATATTTTCAGAAGATTATAAAACTACAATAATTTTTTAAAAAATTAGAATTTTTGATAATTTCTCTATATAATACTGTCCTTTGTCATATGTCAAATACGTGCGACAAATCCGCTATCTATGCATGGGATAGGTGGTTGTTTTTAAAAAAAAAATCAAACAAGTCATTAACTATAAGTCACATAGAATGCACCTACACCATTTTATCATAGAATGTGATTCAAGTCTTGTGATCCAAGTTCTAATTCGAAATTTTTCTTACTTCTTGGTCGTTAATATTTTAGCTGGTTGTCAGAGTTTGTTGAAGAATCAAAATGATGTGGTGATGGTGGTTCGACATGTTAACACGCACGCAAATAGGTAGCACTTGGTTAAAATTTCATGTTCGATAGGATCTCCTCGACACCGTGTTTTGGAGATTTTATTGGCAGATTATTCTTCTTAGTACAATTTGGCTTTTGATTTCAAAAAAAAAAACCATAAGTCACATCAACAGAAATAATACAGTACAAATTTAATGAATATAATTTATTTTTAAAGATTATATTAAACTACGTCTTGTTTCATCAAATACGTGCTCGTTATTATTGCATTGTTGAATATTTCCATTTCCATTCAAGAGTTCCTATGTGTTTCCACGCTCCCTTGAGACCTCGAAAAATGGACAAATTCCTTTTTTTAGGAACATATACAAGATTCGTCACAAAAAGGATAACGGTAACCCCACCATTAACTACTTCATTTATGAATTTCATACTAATAGAAATACATGTTCAGTAATCCTATATCTCTTGCCCAGTAATGAATACTCCCTCCGTCCCCTCAATTCTTTATATTGAGGACACGACACGAAGGTTAAGAAAAAGTATAAATTAATAGAAAAAAGTAAAAAAAATGAGTAAAGTGATGGGACCAATCAATATTTAATGTATAAAGAGGTATAAAGTAGGTATAGTGGAGGAAAATAGTGAATGCGATTGGATTTTATATTATAAAATGTAACTATTTTTGGTGTGTAAAAAAATGAGAGGGACATATCAAAAATGAAAGTGTAAAGAAATGAGAGGGAAAGAGGGAGTATCATTTTTCTGGAATAAATACTATTCTCTCCCTCTTATAATAAATGTCCTAATTTTTTCAAATTTGCTTCACGCATATAAAAAAATATTTGTAGATATTATTCTTTCGAATTTTTTATTTTGTATAAAAGTTTGAACATCCTATTTTTATACAAAAAAAAAAATGAGAAAGTAATATCTACAAATATGCTTTTTATGTGTATGAAAATTCATGAAACAAACTTGAAAAAAATTAAAACCCTTAGGAGAGAGTATTTTTTATCCTATCAATGTATATGATCTTCACTTCGGTGACCACTTTGATATTTAATCATATTATGAGATGTAAATAGACAATTCAAAGTAATTTTGGTAGCGACGGTGTGCCACTGCTACATCTGTGAATAGATTGGAAGCAGAAACTGCAAAAGCATTGACGTCAAAAAACAACATAAACAACATACATTTCTTCAACTGAGTTGTAGAAGAAAGGCTATTAGGTTCTACACGTGAAGTGAAACTAAATAGTAATAGTAGACCTGATTTACTTCTAGAAGAAATAGGCTGTCTTGTCTTTTTACAGTATTTCTTTGTCATGAGATTAATAAATGTCATGTCCCATTGGACATGACCCCCCCTTCTAGAAGCTCTTGTACCCCCCCCTCAACCCCATTCACTTTGATGCTCAATCTTCTTTAAAATTCTCATCTTATCAACTATATAAAGCATTGGCCTCGTTACGTTCAAACAAGCCATCAGAAAACACAACGTGACTTTGCACCCCCCCAAAGAATAATATTTTATTATTTCATCGTTTGATTTGTATAAATATTTGTTCAAAGGTTTTGGTTTGAGCTTCGCATGATCGAAGTCTTGCACATTTTACCAAGTCTTTCTTTTCTTTTCTTGTAATAGGGCAAAAAAAAGATCAAGAAAATGGATGGGAGGAACTGGGATTGGCGTAATGTGGTTGATGTGTCTCCTTTCTTGCTCTATGAGTCCACTGGTGATTCTGAAGCTAATTCCGAAATGAATATCGAGAATTTAGAGATTAAAAACCACGAGGCCGATGATGCGCTTTCGTGTTGCTCTGATTCTTACGATACCACGTCATTTGGTAAATGTTTTGGTGATCGGGATAAAAAATGCGCGGAAAGTTCTAAGAAAAAGTCCAAGAAAAAGGAGGAATGTTACGCGAGATGTCTTAAGAAGAAGTCGAAGAAAAAAGAGCAGGATTACGGGTATAATCCTAATTATAGAGATTGTAACGACGACGACGACGACGACGAAGATGATGGTGCCATTAATCAGGTTTGGAGTAGTTGCGGAAAGATGGGATACGTTGTTTCAAGGCAGCAGAAGAAGAAATCTAATGCCATGGAACCTAAAGAGGAGACTGACAAGTTGTTTTGGGACACTTGCTTAGGTACTTGACTAATGTCATGCCTTGCTTCTTGGGCTTGTTTCTTTCTTCTTTCTTATGACTTTGGTAAGTTTTCATCTTTTTTCGGTAGTTGTATGTGTGTGTTGTTGAATGATCAAATTCGGGCTAATAGTCCTTTTTTCATGGAAATATATATAGATATATGATCATGGATTGTAGTCTTGGAAAACAACATAACATAGCCTACATGTAGGAGGATTAAGGACAACCTTGTGATCCTCCGATCAATTTTAGTATTGTATGCTTCTGCTTTTGGATCAAGAATCAAAGTTTTATGTATACAGTTGGTCTAATCTGCAGAACCTCTGTTGTCAACGGAGTTATCTTTTGTATTTTACCTGCCCAACTTGTAACATGTTCTCGATAATAACAGATCGATGGTTCAAATCTCATCTTTGCTTTTAGAATAACAATGGAGTTTGTATTTCAAACTTCATTTTCCTTCAGAAACAAGCAAGTGTAGTACATGTATATTTCTTTCTTTCGGATAACATGTCCATATTACTTTTTCTCCATTTCTCATTGCTTTTGGTTATAGCAGTTCAAATATACTTTTCATTCGTGTTGAATTTCTCTCCCTGCATTCTTGACGAGGCATTAGTGAACCGTTCAACTTTAAAAACTTGGCGTAAACATTTTACCAATACCAGTTGAATAACTCAGGCTTCGTACACCAATATCTTGTATCAAAGTATATTAGTTTGTCTGTGGGGGTACTGTGTACAGAGTACCAGTATTATCTCATAAAATAGGTGTATATTCACATCCTTTCCCGAACCACGAATTCCGATTGATAACGAGAGTTTTGTGCACTCCACGGATGGTAGTCGTTGGATAAAAATATGTAGGGTTAGATAGTTGTTTTTTCGAACGCGGATAGACCGTATGTTCAAAGTCCTCCATGTTCTCTTTTCTTGTCATATTATTTGTATATTAATTCAGGTAAGGTAACTTTAACTTTAAAAATGTTATTATAACATGTACATAAAAGTAGAATAAAATCACAAACAAGTATTCTAGTTTTAGTCAGAGTTCGACATGTATTATTGTTCATGACTGATTCAAGATGACGAAAATCATTCTTCCAGTGTGTCAGCAAATTGCTATAGAGTAAAAAGAAAGTAAGCCAGGGAATTTAGCAAGAACAAAGCAAGCCAAGTAGAAGTATACAGATGATCTCAAAGGCCAAAGGGTCCATTGTTGTTCTGAAATGAGTTTTCTGGAAGAAGATAAATTTGCTGTGCTTTCAATGGCAAAACAAACTAAATTAGCTAAAAAAAATGGCGAGTAAAACTAGTACCACTCTTGGAAAAACTTCAATCTTGGTTTAGTCTAACGGATCTTCGTCTTGGGTAATAACAGGTCGAGATACTCATACAGTCATGCGAGTATTTAAATTTTTACGATTGATTGTTGAAAAAGTACGATTAAAATGGGAGAGAATCCTACCTTTAGTAGTTCCTTGTATCAGCAGCATAATGTACTTTCGTATTATTGGTAAAGTTTTAAAACATTAATCTCTCTATCACACAATTCTCCTCAAAGAATCCAACTTTAAACAATTTCAAGCATAATTCTCTACCATTGTAAAGAACCATTGATTTTGAAAAAATAAAGCATAACTTTAGACTTTGATACTAAACAAAACCAAACATGTCACATTCAATTTGATTTTGTTATATCTTATTTGGTACAGGACATTGACATACAACTGAAACTAAGAAAGCATAATGGTAGTCGTCACATTCACACTTTCTGAACATAAGCTTTTCAATTTCCAAAGGGTCGCTGATATTGTTCTAAATCGAATTCAACTTTTTCTTGCTTTGTCTTTCAATGTTTTTTAAGATGACTCGGCATGAATCTTGTGCCGGTTGCAACTTGCAACATAGACTACAAGAAAACTTCAGCGCTGAGCTGAACAGAATGCACAAGCAACGCAGCACTAATCGACCTAATTGGATGACAGGAATGAAAAATTTACAGAACAAGAAGGTGAGATATTCATGCATTGCAGACTAATGCAATTTTTTAGGCACCAACTTGAAACACTGACATAGGATATCCTGAATCTGCTGACTTTATCTACCACGTCAACACCACTGGGGAATTCATAGTTCGGACGGTTTTGTCTCTATTGAACTCAATGCTGAGTCTTCTTCATCGCTAGTGCTTAGGCCAGAACTTCTAATAATTCTCCTATCGAATATTGAAGCACCAGATGCTGTACTGAAGGTGAAACCAGTCTTAGGACTTGCATTTTTTAAGTGTCCCTTGAATTCCCTGAAACTGTTCTTTGTGTTCTCATTGCCATCCAGTGGCTTCAAGGAGCTTTTTTCTATTTCACCAAATGACCCAACTTCACTTTCGCTTTCACTACTGGCAATATAATCCGCATGTGCATCATGATTTGTGTGTGGTCCTCTCAGCTCACAGCTGGTATTCATCTCTGGTTGACTGTCAACCTCCTCGTCAGTGCGCCTATCATAAGAACAGTATGACATCGGTGAATTTGCTCCGATTGTAGTCTCTTCGCGCTCCCGTAGTGCTTTGAGTATCAGGGTCTTTAGCAAATTCATGACTTGAACAGCATGCATCAGAGCTGTCAAAGGATCAGACATCTGAACCAAAAGGGAAAATATGTAAAAAAATGTAGAACTGAAGAACATATCCTGATTTCACAACCCTGTTATAGTTGAAGTATTTACCTGTGTCATATTTGGGGCAAAAACCATGGCAATGTTCCTAGCATTCATTTTGTTGGAATCTTCCTGCTCAACAACATCAGCCATGAGATCTATTGCCCAGTTGAGTAGCGCTGTCTCGGTTGGTTGTAGCTGTTTCACAAGCTCTACGGACTTCTCTTCAGTATTGCACTGTAACACCTCTTCAGGGGAAAGTCCATCTAGCACTCCACAAGGTAGTTCACGGAACCAGGCTTTAATCAGCCCTGCCAAGCAGTGAACATCAATATCTCCTGGCACAGTTCCTCTGTTCAGCTGGTCCCGTACATATTCCTCTTTGCTGTTTTCAGGGTTTATGCGGAAGATTCCTTCTGCCTACAATGCATTCATAGAAAACAATCTGAAAACGTCTTGCAAAATGTTTCATGATGACAATATGATCATGCTATTTTAACAAATTTTACCTTTAAGCCTTCTTGTGTGTATAATCTCTCCTGCATTAGCAAGAGAATTGTTGGCACACTGTTTCCTCTTAAATCATAAGAGCATTGCATTGATTGTGCTGAAACTCCAAAGACGCTAATACTACAAGACAGATATCAGAAATAAGCACACTACAACATTTTTTCCAGGGTAAACAGAGAATTAGATCCAAAATATATAATCAAGTTTTTTTGTCGGGTAATCTCAAGTCTGTTGTGGAAGGAGCATGTGATGGTTAGTAAGTGAGAGGGAAGTCACTATCCTACGAAGTCAATACTTTTGGGGTTGAGATAGGTTTTATGGCACTCAACAGTCAAAACTCGTATCATAGTCCTAGTTACAACGATCTTTAATTGGGTTCCCAAATGGGCTAGGGAGGCTGATCACATGCCTCGAATGGGATAGGGATACCGATTACATGGTAGAAGGAAGTTATTCTCGTAGTTGTTGAGCCTCGCTATGTGATAATGTGAATCCCCGTGGAGGTTGTTAAACTCGGTGGGGATCTAACCCTGATGCATATATAATTTCTAAATGCACAAACAACTCAAGTAAATAGAAATTTTTACGCAGCCCCATTTTCCACAATCTTTTTTGCTTAGTTGTGCCCGAGGAAAATCGGCTAGCAAGATAAAAACTTAACAGTTCATTTTGACTTTTATGATTTATCCATGGACACAAGCTCAATCAAAAATGTAGAAGCAAACAAGTCTGCACAAATCCTAAACTATTCATTTGCTCTCATTCTATATTTTTGTTTCTGAAACATAAGAAAACTAATACCATAAGACAAAAACAGAGGTCCAAGCCACATGAGTTTGCAGAAACCCAAATGCAGCATTTAACATAACCTTTTTGGGCTTTTCTCAATCACAACTGTCCTAATCAATTTTACATATGTTGTAAAAAAGGGAGCTTTGCTACAGAAAAAATCAATCTTTCAGATCTAAACTTTCATAAAAAATCAAAATCATTAATTTTAAGTTTTTAACATATACAGTACATCAATGCCTGTCAGTCCCTCACATTTATAAAATCCAAGCAATTAAAGAACAGTCCTCAAAATATAACATACTAAATTAAATTTTTGTAAGAAAATAAAGAACCTGGCACTGGGGACTTTAGTGGGAATTTCAACTTGAAACTCAACAGGAAGACCCAAAAAGCCATGAAACCTATCAAATGTAACATGAGTCAAATGTTGAACATTTGTAGGCCATCCAATCTCCATATGATGAAAAGGAGCTGAAGTTGTGTTGAGCCTTTGATCTTTTTCATCTTCTTCAACTCTACAAGAAACCATTGATTTTCTTATAGCTGAAACAAGTAATGCAAGTAATGACACTTGCTCTTCTTCACCGTTTCTTCTTCTTGATTCTTTCCCACCTCCACCACAAACACTTGCCTTTCGTATCATCACCATTCCTGTCATCTCTCTCCTTCTCTCCCTTCTCTCTCTCCCTCCGCTCCCTCTCTCTCTCTCTCCCTCCGCTCTCTCTCTCCCTCCCTCTCTCTGTGTATATATGTGTGACTGTGTGAGTAGGGGAGTGAGTGATTTTGAATTGAAAGTAGGTGTTGTTTTATTATAGGGGGTAGTGGTGTTATATATGTGTGTGTGTTTGTGTAAGTTACATTGAAGTTCGCAAGTAGACTGACGACTGTTTCTGTACTTCAAACGGTTACTATTTCTTATAAATGAATATATTTTCAAAACTGGCACTTGTTTTCGAGCAATTTAAGAATAATCGGATGTGAATGATAATAGAATAAAATTCAATTTTTTTTATAACTTTCCTTGAATGCATGTAAATTTATAATTAAAACAATCAATCAATACTATTATATAAAGGAGAAGACGGGGTGCTGAGGTGGCGCTCTCAGTTACCTTTTAAATACTTACTTACTAATAGAGGAAACATTTAAAATCCCTAATAATGGGGAAAATAAATATACAATAGATCTTTACTAATGGAGAAACTAAATATCACTAATGGAAGAAACTAAATATTCAATTGTAATATTCTTACCTTCAAAATATCTAAATTAGAAAAAAAGTATATTAACTTACATTATTTTGAACTTTCCTCTATTATTATTTAAATATTCTCATAATAATTTTTTAAATTCTCCCAGCAACAAAAAAGATGTTTGATCATATTTTTTGAATTTTTTCTTACTGGGAGTAGATTTGGAGGTAGTGAAAATTTTAATAGCTTTGAAGGTATAATTGTAGTTTTTGATTTAACGATCTAAAACTTTATATATATATATATAATTCAAAACAAAACTTAATTTTATATTAGAAATATTATTTTATTTAAAAACATATTTTGTAGAATATTTTTTGAGAAAATTTAGAAATATTATTATAAAACCGCTACGAAGCGCGGATTAGTAAACTAGTATTGGATGATCGGAATAATATGTTACTTGCAACATTTCGTTACAAATGAATATTGTGAACGTGTTAGTGCCCTCTCGCCAAGACAGATAATTCCAACCATAGTTCATATATTTTGACATTGCCATGGGGCGTGAACCATAAAAAACAACTTAAAGTTACTCTTCGATTACTTTTCTCTAATCTATTGTCTCCTTATTTATTACCACAAAAACAATACTTATTGTGTTAAACATTCGGAGTTCCTTTTCTACATTTTATAATGATATTAAATCATTATATTATCTTAAATTATACAAATTGAATTAAAATTCCACAATTGTGTACTCCTTCACTGTTGGTGCTATTTCTTAATATATTTTTTTGTATTAATTTATTGCATGGACGAATGAAGGACTTTTCATACAATAAATTTGTGTGACCTTATGAAAATAAATTGTTGTCCATTACTATTCCACTACAAAATTAAATAAGAAAATACAGACATAATGCGCCAGAAGGTAACTTTTACATTATTTTGTCTAGCTTAAAAAGGTATTACAAATCAAAAACATGTTTAGAGGGAAATCTTATAAGGAGCCTTTGTCTTTCTTTATTGGTTACTACTTTATCTTCAAAATTACTATAAAAGTTACCCCGAAAAGTATTTGCTAACTTTTTTATTAATAAAAAAAATATTATTTTAAATCATCCATCACCCAATTGAAAATGAAATTTTTTTAATTTTTTTTTTTAACCGTTTAAACAAATCTCCCTATCACTTAAGTAATCACTCATTAATCAAATTTAATTTCATGGTTAATGTTAATGCTAATGCTAGTTTCACTCGAGTAGTTAAGTACGAGCCTGTAATGATCATTATAAATCTAAAAATACGATCAATGATTACTAAATACTAATTAGTAAAAAGGGGATGACAATTCACAGATAGATGAACTTATTAAGTCCAGTACGAATTGCTGAGTAACAGTAGAATCATTGCCAAAAAAAGACAAGATTAATTCGAATTTTAAAGAAAAGCAATTTTGTCCTCCAAAATTGAGTCCTCACTCCTCGGTGTTTCGGAATTCAGACCATGCGCTCCAAATGAAAATCCAATAAGAAGCAAATACATTTTTGTTAGATGTGTTATCTTCTTTTGGCTAAAACCATGATTAAGTTCCTCTTTGCTTAACCTTACAAAATTGAACAAACACATTTCACATTTTTCGTAGAGTTAAACTGGTTATATTACAACTAATACTATTTATAACATTATTTTCCGATCATTCATAAAAACTAAAAATGCAGCTGTAAGTGAAAAGTGAAAATTGAAAAGTCAAAAAAGAACATCAACATCAAATGAGAGTTGATCTCCCTTCTTCCTTTCCCCCTTTCAAACCCGAACTCCGAGACTCAGTTTGTTTTGCTGGAAAATATTTTTCAGAAAATATTTTCTGAATTTTCCGACGTTTGTTTGGCTTTTGTAAAATATTTTCCAGGAAAATGTCTTTTATGTGTTTGTTTGACGTTTTGGAAAATGTTTTCTAAGTTTTCCTATGTTTGTTTGGTTTTCAGGAAAAGAAAATATTTTTCAAGAGGAGAAAATTTCTTTAAGAAAAGTTACGAGTTTTTGGAAAATGACTTCCACTTTTCAGAACGGGAAAACATTTTCCAAAATGAACAATTTCTCACTGTTATTCATAATTTTTTATGAAATTCTTTTTTTCGAGATATTTTTTTCAGAGCAATTTTTCCCGAAAATATTTTCTCGAGAAATTTTTCCCGGAAATTTTTTCTCGAGAAAATTTTTTCCGAGAAATATTTCTCATGAATTTTTTTCCGAGAAAATTTTCCCGTGAAATTTGTTCCCGAGAAATTTCCCCGAAAATTTTTTCCCGAGAAATTTTCCTGTGAAATTCTTTCTAAAAACTTTTCAAGAACTTTTTGGAAAATAAAATATTTTATATTTTCCAAGAAAATATGTTTCGTGGAAAACATTTTCCAAAATCAAGTTATTTTCCGGCAAACAAACGGAGCCTAAATTTTCTCAATTCCTCCCATTGAAAACTTAACCCAATTTCTTCCTCTATATTTCTTTTAAAGAGTGTTTGTGTTTCTCTTCAATCCACTATTTCTCTTGTTCTTGTGGATGTTTTATCCTTACAAGTGCAATATAGATTGAGAACCTCTTGTTTCTACAAATTCGTCATTCTTGATGGTGTAGAATTGACTCTATTTGAAAAACTTTGGTTCTTGCGGATTTGATAATCTCTCAACCAAAAGTGAAACGGGTTTTGGAAGAGAAGTGTTTTTACTCTCCGTTATTGTCCTTCTTCTTACAATTGAACCCGAATTTGGTCCTTTCGGATTTCAAGTGAATTTTGTGCTTAGAGAAACTGTTCATTCTGTTTATTTTTGTTAATCCCAAATGACCTAACAGAATTGTAGAAGGGGGGGGGGGGGTTGAATACAATTCTTGATATTTCTTAAACTTAAAACAACTTACAAATAAAAACTGAACTTAAAGTAAAAATCACAAGCACATAAATAATTTCAGTTGGATTGTTTGATGATCCAACTGAAGTGATTTTTATTGCGGAAAGAATTTGTGATACAAAATGTACACAGCTGCTCAGTTACAAGAATGTAGAGAAGAAAAATGCTCTCAAAGATAGCTAATACAATCTATTTGTTTTTCTTCTCTCTTCTTTTATTTTAACTGCTACACTTGGTTATATATTCCCAAGTTTACAAAGCTATTTTTGGCTACACTAAAGTACACTAAAGGTAACCGCCAATAGTTTGCTTTTCATCCCTTTGTCCAGTGGTCCTTGGAGATCCTTGCTTTTGTCTTCATGCTTATTATGATCACTCCCAATAGCCCAATTGGAAACTGGGATGTTTCCTTATTCCCCATGTCCATTTTAATGGTTTCCAATGCAAAGTACACTTCCACATCACCTTTAGATCTGTTCAGTAACCTGTCACTATCACTTTGTCAACTATTCAGAAAAGCAATAATGATTCGTTGATAGCAGGGAGATGTGTTTCGTTGATAGCTTTATTCTTCATTTCGTTGATGAGTAAACTTCATTTCGTTGATGAGTAATCTTCATTCCGTTGATGAGTAATCTTCATTCCGTTGATGAGTAATCTTCATTCCGTTGACATGTCTTCACTTAGGCAAAATTACAAGGCACAAGATATTTACAATTAACCAACCTATTTTGCCTATCTATCATTTAGTCAACATGACTTAGAAAACCTATCTAATACATACAACAAAATGCATATCAAACTGTGAAGTATTGTACAGTGCAATTGCTACATCACTCATTTCGTTGATGAGCTTCCTGTCAACGGAATGCTGCAAAGCATGCCCTTTTGTTGACAGTTACAAAATAGCTTTACACAAATTCTACTAAGTGTTTTATGTTTATCATCAAGAACAACATATTCCTAACAATCTCCCCCAATTTATGATTGATAGAATAACAGTCATAAATCAAGAGACTTGATGATAACAAAAACACTCAGATACATTATAAATTACAAAAGTAGAAAATGCATTAAGCTTCATAATATTTTGAACAAAATAAAAGACTTACAAGACTAATGCCTAGATGTGTTCCTCTAGACTGAGCAAATGATTCATCTTAGTCTTCTTTGTGGCATAGTCTTCTTCCCTCTCTTAGAGTTGTTTTCCTCAATTTGGACCTGTAGCCTTCTGTAAAAGATCTTCTCTTCCTCATCTTGATCACCAAGCATGGATTGCATAACCTTTAGAGTTTGATTAGATGCTTTATCCAGTTGGTCTTCCATCCCGAAGAATCTTCTGCAGTTGTCCTTGTCCTTAAATTCCATCATCCAGTAAGGTTGAAGATGGATCTTCTTTCCTGTTGAGGGCACTCTGAGCATTCTGGTAAGAGCCTCAGGTTTGTTCCAGCTAGCCTTTATTTGACATATTTTGGAGACCACCTCAGACTTGGCTGTTTTGGTGAAGCCAAAATCCTTCTTCAAGCATCTAAACACTGTGAGTAGTGTTTGGTAGTCTTCTCCTAAAATCCTGTAGAGAGGCCACACTTGCTCTCTACCACCCTTGAATGTGAAAACTAATCTTTCAGGCAACTTTTGAGAAGCTGCAATGCCCCTTACTTCCACCAGGTTGTCTAAATCAAGATGTAAGCTAGATTCTTCCCTGATGTCAGCAATGTACATGCAGTCCTCTGGATTTGCAGGGGGTTTCTGAGGTTGTGGCTTTCTCACAAATATTGGCTTTGCCTGGACATCCCTTTTCTTTGACTTTGTTGGCTGATCCTTTTCAAATAGGAACCTTGGAAAATAGGCTTCATCAAATTCAATAGGCTCCTCTTTTGGCATGATTGGTTGATCATGAAAGTTGACAGGATGTGCAGGATCACATGCCAATTTTCCTTCATGAGATTGATCAACTGGAATTTGATGTGCACTTGTTGTGGAAGAGGCTTGAGCAGTGTTCTGAGAATCCTCTTTGTCAAAGTCCAGATTCCTTTTAGCTCTAGCCTTTGGTTGCCTTGTGCTCTTCTTTGCACTCCTTTCCTCTCTTGCTTTTTCTTCTAGCTGTCTTTCTTCTTCATCAAGAGATTGAGCAACTGCAAGTGTTTGCATTGCTGCTCTTTCTGACTCTTCAGCTTTAGCTTCAATAAAGTTTGGGTGACCAACCCAAACACAGATTTCTTGCTCATTCCTATAGACAATTGCCCTTTGCTTCCTTATCTCAGGATCATTGCTTTTCTTGCTCTTTGTGATAAGTAGACCAAGAAGCTTGAGCTCATCTGGATAAGGTGTAGGATAAAGAATCCTTGCTATATTTTTGCCTTTTGGTTTAGCAGGGGACTTGGGAGATAAGCTTCTTTGGAGTGTAGCTTGTACCACATCCCTAATGCATGAAGTTTGTCCTTTTTCATTCCTTGAACCTTGAGTGACTCCATGTAGAAGGGGCTCTACCTGATAGAAAGAATTGGTCTGTGGCTCCCATTCCGTTGACACTAGAACCATGGCATTCGTTGATGGTTGATCCGTTGATGGAGGTATTGAAGTAGCTTGAACCGTTGATGCCTTTGCAGTGTCAGCTAACTTCTTTACTCTTGCTTCTATATTTGACCAGTGATCCTTAATCTGTTCTGCAAGTTTCATCCTCATAGAGGCTTCCTGGATCAGGTCAATACCATCCTTTTTCTTCTTTCCAAACTCCCCAATTGCTAATGGCTCTTCTGGTAAGGAGATGGCTGTGACCAAAACCTTTGTGATTTGTATATCAAGCTCCTTAGTTTTCTCCCCCTTTTTGTTATCATCAAGTGAGATGATAGGGATTCCTTGAGCTGCCAGAAGCTGGGTGAGTAGCTGAGTTTGCTTCTCCTGTTCCTTCTGCATGTGAGAAAGTGTAGCCTCAACTTTGTCCATTCTAGATGAGAGAGTTTTCAAAGATGAGGACACTTCAGGTTCCTTGGTGAAAAACCTTGACATCTTGGAGACAGTGTGAAGAGGAAGCTTTTCATCTAGCCTCCTGTCAGTAGCATCCCTAAGGTTGCTAAGTGAATCCTTGATTTCTGTAGCCTCAATCCTTGTCTGCAACATTTGTAGCCTTTGAATTTCCAGAGAATCCATTATGGCCTTGTAGAATTTCTTGTCCCTTGCAGTTGCTGACTCATGAGCTAGATATGCCTCATTGTATTGCCTTGTGATAGTAGCATCCAAGTTGGATCTACCATGCATATCTTGAGAAAGCCAGTTTGGTGTAGGAAGCACCACAGAAGTCCCAGTCTGTGTAGTAGTGGCCACCTGTAGATTGTCACCAAAGCTGTCCTCATCATCAGAAAAATTGAAGTCTCCACTTGCTGCAGCTGCTGGAGATAGATTGGTCAGGGCATCCTTTGCTCTTTGCATTGATGCAGTAGTACGAATTAAATTGAGTGACCTTTCTGCCTCCACATTGCCCTGTTGAGCCATAATTTGATAGGCTGACACAGGATGAGTAAAGGTCTCTGGATCCAGGGAAATACTATCCAGAGTTTGTTGATAATGCTCTTGGAAGGTAAGTTCCCTTTCTCCCTCACTGACCCCCATTAACTCACTAGCAATGGCTGCTTCCTCCCTTATCACTCCTGTAGTCCCTTCTCTCTCTCCACTCTTTTCTTGCATCATGGGCTCCCCATGGCTCACACCTCTCACACCCTCACCTTCACCTACTATGGTGGTACTCTCAATCTCTCCTTTTGCCTGGCTGGAAGAAATAGCCAGCCTCTCACTCTCAGACTCTCCTTTTGCCTGGCTGCAAGCCAGCCTCTCAATTTCACTCCCTCTCAAACCTAAAAGTGTCTCAACTACCACCAGGTCATCTACACTAGTTGTGGAAACAACTTGATTTTCAATAAGGGGTGTAGATTGACCTATCAACGGAATGGTAGTTTGAACTGTCAACGGTATGGATACCGTTGATGGAGAAACACTTGTCAACGAAAGAAGCTGTTTCGTTGATGAAGTCAATAAAGCACTTTGAGAAAGTGAAATTACAGTAGAATCTGTGGTGATTGATTTTAGAGATTGGTCCACAGATCTTCTTGCAACTTCAGAAAAAATTGGTTGATGGCCCAACAAATCACTTAACAAGTGATGGCCACCAGCTTCAGAGTGGGGCTTCTCCAAGATTAGAGTTGGAGAATCAGGAATAGATGAATGGATCATGTCCACATCTAGAGATAGAGTTGGTAAATTTTATGGAGATAGTTCAAGGTTGATGTTTAGAGAATGGGACTGTAACCCCAGAGTAATGATAGGGGTTACATCAAACTGAATTTGTGAAACTGGAAGTGTAGCTTCCAGAGTGTGTGCACCCTGTGAACCCTTGGATTTTTGTTTCACCCTCCTTTGGTATTGGGAAAAAGTAGACTGTGGGCTTGAAGTGTCCCTTACCCTCTTAGAGTGTGCTCTTGGAGGAGAGCTTGTTTCAATAATTACATCCTTTTGGGAGGATGCAATTAGACTTGTGCTTAAATCCATATTACTCATTGTGCCTTGTTGGGAAGACACAATGGGGCTTGGCTGGATCTCACTCATCTTTCCTTCCTTATCCTTAGGGTTTCTTTTATGTTCACCCCTTCCCTCACCTCTCACAGCACCTACAACACTCCCCTTAGGTTGTGTAGTGGATTTTACAACAGGTGCCTTTTGGGAAGCACCTGAGGTTGACTTGGAGGATTTCTTTGATTTTGGTTTTGTTGCTGGGGCAGGAGCCTGTTGGGTCACAGCTACAGACTCCACAGCAACAGGACTGGGTGATACAGTTGAAGTAACAATTATACTAGAAGGGATAGCAGTAGTTACCTCAATTACTGGCAGATACACCACTGGAACCTCACCATTGTGGTTCAGCCTCAGTATGTCTGTCAATACTATCTTCTCTTGCACAAAACACTCAAACTTGGAAACAGGGTTAGAGATAACTAATGGTGTTGGACTAACATGATTAGCCAACATCATCAGAAACCTAGCATAATAGATATTCTTTTTCCTATTAGCCTTATCACCCAACTTAGCACCAATTTCATACATAAGTTGGGTGCTAAAGTTGTAATATCTATCAGTTAGGAGCATGGTAAATAGAATTAACATAGAATTGGTCAATGCATCAAAATTGCTAATCTTACCAGAAAATACCTTGATAAATGCATCAGCTAAATAACTATATTCTCTAACCAATCCTCTCCTAATTATTCTACCCAGATTATCAGTAGGCAAAGAGTAGTTTATGGAGTTTAGCAAGTTAACCATTTCAGTATTTGTAGGCAAAGCATTATAGTTATTTTCAGGAATATGTAAACATGCTTGCAATACATCAGAATTAACTATGTACTCTTTACCTTGGATGGTGAATTGGAGTGTGCAGTTTGTTCCACTATACTCACACGAGGTCCAAATCTCCTCGATTATCTCATTGTAGAGAGGAATTGAGTGAAACATTGCATAGCTCAATTTGCAGTTCTTCATGAAGTCCATCATCTTGAAAAAGATACTGTTTGGACCCTCCTTGACAACAAATGGAATTGAGTTGTTCTTTTCATAAATGAACCCTCCTGCTGACATAAGCTTGACTATGGGTGCCATTGTTGTGTGAAGAAAAGCTTCGAACTAAATTGCTTGTTAGAGAGAAGAAGAGAGAAAAGCCTTTGGAATTTTTGAGAACAGGTAAAAAGAAAATAAAGAAAATAGAATTTCTTAAATACTCCCCCAAAAATTCTCAGAAAAAGAGTCCAATAATAAATTTAAATTACTGGATTGGATTAAAAATATAACCGTTACTTTTAAAGAATTACCATGATTTATACTTACAGGGGTGTATGCATAGATCGTGGTAACGGACGTGTCAAATTTCAACGGTTCAGATTAATTGCGCTAAATCAACGAATCAGGATTGGGCGGTTAAAGTCCCGTCTTATTTCGTTGATAAAGTTGCGTTTCGTTGATATAAAAGAGCTATCAACGAAACACCCAGAAAAATGCTAAGACTGTCAACGAAATGGTTCGTTTCGTTGACATAGTAATTTTGACTTAGGCAAAATTTCGCTTTTTCCTGAGAAAATTAATTCACAGAAAAACATAGCAAGTTTCTGGCTGCATTTTAACTTGCAAAAATCTCAAAATAATTAAGAGAAATTTAACATACCTAGCTCACTTACTAATCTTGAGAATGTGGATTCATCAAGTGGCTTGGTAAAGATGTCTGCAAGTTGTTGTTCACTTGGAACAAAATGTAACTCCACAGTACCATTCATAACATGTTCTCTAATGAAATGGTACTTGATGTTAATGTGCTTGGTCCTTGAATGTTGCACTGGATTTTCAGTAATGGCAATGACACTAGTGTTGTCACAGAAAATAGGAATTTTCTCAACTCTTATTCCATAATCAAGTAGTTGATTTTTCATCCATAAAATCTGTGCACAACAACTTCCAGCTGCAATATACTCAGCATCAGCTGTGGAGGTAGAAACTGAGTTTTGTTTCTTGCTGAACCATGAGACAAGCTTGTTTCCTAAGAATTGACAGGTGCCTGTTGTGCTTTTCCTGTCAATTTTACATCCTGCAAAATCTGCATCTGAATAACCAATTAGTTCAAAGCCAGATTCTCTAGGATACCAAATGCCAAGGTTTGGTGTTCCTTTGAGATATCTGAAAATTCTTTTAATAGCAACTAAATGGGATTCCCTAGGATCAGATTGAAATCTAGCACATAGACATGTAGCAAACATAATATCAGGTCTACTAGCTGTTAAATACAAAAGTGAGCCTACCATGCCTCTGTAACCTGAAATGTCCACAGATTTTTCCTTAGTATTCAATTCAAGTTTGGTGGCAGTAGGCATGGGAGTTTTGGCAGGAGAGCATTCCATTAAGTTAAACTTCTTTAATAAATCATGAATATATTTTGTTTGACTAATGAAAATGCCTTCATTAACTTGCTTCACTTGACGACCAAGAAAGTAAGTTAATTCTCCCATCATGCTCATTTCATATTTACTTTGCATAAGCTTGGCAAACTTTTGACAAAGTTTCACATCTGTAGACCCAAAGATTATGTCATCTACATAAATTTGAATAAGTATAGTAGAGCCATTCACAACCCTGTGAAAAAGAGTTTTATCTACAGTACCTCTAGTGAAGTGATTCTCAAGGAGGAACTGTGAAAGTGTGTCATACCAGGCTCTAGGTGCTTGTTTCAAACCATAGAGTGCTTTGAGGAGGAAATATACATATTCTGGAAAGTCATCATCTTCAAAACCAGGAGGTTGACTTACATACACCTCCTCTTCCAATTCCCCATTCAGAAAAGCACTCTTCACATCCATTTGATAGACTTTGAAATTGGCATGGGCTGCATAGGCTAGAAAAATCCTTATTGCTTCTAGTCTTGCAACAGGAGCAAAGGTTTCATCAAAATCAATTCCTTCTTCCTGTGAATAGCCTTTTGCAACCAATCTAGCTTTATTTCTTGTGACTATGCCATTTTCATCCATCTTGTTTCTGAACACCCATTTTGTGCCTATGACACTCCTGTCCTTAGGCTTGGGCACCAGCTTCCAAACATTGTTCCTTTCAAATTGGTTTAGCTCCTCTTGCATAGCCAAAACCCAATCTGGATCTAGAAGTGCATCCTCAACTTTCTTTGGCTCATCTTGAGACAGAAAGCTACTATATAGACATTCTTCTTGAGTTGCTCTTCTAGTTTGGACTTTTGAAGACACATCACCTATAATAAGTTCAAAGGGATGATCTTTAGTCCATTTCCTTGAGGGAGGTAGATTTGCTCTTGAAGAGGTAGCTTCATGATCATGATTGCCTTGATTGGATATTTGTCCTTGAGAAACTCCCCCTGAGTTTGTTGTCCCTAAATGATCACTTCTAGAAGCATTTCTATGACTGTCAACGGTATTACCATTTTGGCTGTCAACGAAACGCTCATTTTGACTGTCAACGAATCCACCATCATGACTGTCAACGAAATGACCATTTGGTCTGCTAGCAGCTATTCTTTTCAATCTTAATGCAGCAATTTCATCTTCACTGCTGCTTTCATCTGTGCTAGATACAACAACTTTAGGTTGTTTCTCAGTAGCCTTAACATGATTCACTTGATCTCCTTCCTCATTTTCAAAAGAAAGACTTTCATGGAAACCTTCATCACAGAGACCTTGAATTTTGAGATCATCAAAAACAACATGTACAGATTCCATAACAATGTTGGTTATGAGATTATAGACTCTGTAGGCTTTCCCTGCTGCATATCCCACAAATATTGCTTCATCTGCCTTTGCTTCAAATTTCCCCAAATGCTCAGCTTGATTTCTCAGAACAAAGCACTTGCATCCAAAGACATGAAGAAAATCCAATAGTGGCTTCTTTCTTTTGAGTAGCTGATAAGGGGTCATTCCTTTGGCCTGATTAATCAAAGAAATATTTTGAGTGAAGCAAGATGTATTAACTGCCTCAGCCCAAAAATAAGTTGGTAACTTTGATTCATCTAGCATTGTCCTTGCAGCTTCAATAAGTGTTCTGTTTTTCCTTTCAACTACACCATTTTGCTGTGGTGTCCTTGCTGCTGAAAACTCATGCAAAATACCATTTTCTTCACAGAACACCTTCATGCTTGAATTCTTGAATTCTGTCCCATTGTCACTCCTAATCCTTCTTACTTTCAAGTCAGGATGATTGTTTACCATCTTGATGTGATTGATAATGATTTCACTTGCTTCGTCTTTGGAGAGCAAAAAGAAAGTCCATGTAAATCTAGAAAAATCATCAACAATCACAAGACAATATTTCTTCTTTGAAATAGACATGACATTTACAGGGCCAAACAAATCCATATGAAGCAACTCAAGCTGATGGACAATTGATGACTCTGTCTTGCTTTTGAATGATGCCTTCTTTTGTTTCCCTTTTTGACAGGCATCACACAAACCATCCTTGGAAAACTCCACCTGTGGAATTCCTCTTGCAAGATCCTTCCTCACCAAATCATTCATAACTTTAAAATTCAGATGAGATAATTTCTTGTGCCATAGCCAACTTTCATCTTTGCTTGCCTTGCTGAAAAGACAAGTGATGGTTTCTGGACTTGTGCTACTAAAGTCAGCAATGTACACATTCCCTCTTCTGAATCCAGTCATTACCACATTGTTGTTTCCTCCTTTAGAAACAACACAGGCTTCTTTAGAAAAAGTAACTAAAAATCCTTTGTCACAAAGTTGGCTGATACTAAGCAGATTGTGCTTAAGACCATCCACCAATGCAACCTCATCTATGATGACATTCTCTTTTGAAATCAAGCCATATCCCTTAGTGTAGCCTTTGCTGTCATCTCCAAAAGCAATACAAGGGCCAGCTCTTTCCTGAAACTCTGTGAGCAGGGTAGAATCACCAGTCATGTGTCTTGAACAACCACTATCCAAGTACCAAAGATTCCTTTTGTCTCCCTGCACACAATAAAACCAAATCAAGTCGATTTTGGTACCCAAGTTTCCTTGGGTCCTGTTTTGTTAGCCTTTGCTTTTCCTTTTATATCATTTTTCACCTTGGGCTCAGATTGATTTAAATCAATCTTTATCCTTGGTGTTGATTTCTGAGGATTGCTCACATTTTCATTCACAGCATGCATAGTTGGAGGAACAAACATGTTATTCATATTCCATGGCATTTGTGGCACATTAAACATATTCATGTATGGATTAGACACAAATGGCATGCTGGCATATGGATTTTGAAATTGTGTATATGGAGCAAACATGTTAGGCATAACATGCATTGTAGGCATAGAACTATTCATTGCAGGCTTGAGAATTTTCACTTTAACAGTCTTCTTAACAGATTTGCAGTTAGTAGATAAATGACTAACACTTCCACAATTAACACATGTCTTTCTAGGAGCATATTTATCAGGTGTGTAATTGTTGTGTTTGTTAATCCCTACTTTGCCATTCCTGTTATTCTTTTTATTTCCCTTAGCCTCAACTTGAACATTCTCTAACTTATCTTTCAATTGCTTGTTGGACAAGTGACCTACATTAGCTCTCTCAACAGGCTTCTCAACTTTCTTTGATTTACTAGACTCACCTTGAACAAAGTTCTTGGTGACAGGACCATACTTATTATTAAGTCTAGTGAGTTCATCTTTTCTTTTCTCTGTCAACGAAACAGCCTGATCGGTTGATGGTTCATCTGTCAACGAAACATTGCATTCCGTTAACATATCAACCTTCAACAAATGATCATTGTTGTTTGTTGACTCTGTTTCTGATTCTAAGGTTTCACAAACATACCCTAGTTTCTCTTTGTTCTTTTTCCATGATTGTTCACAGAAAGATTCCATACCTTGAACATTAATGATGTTGGTAGCAACATTCCTGGCATCTTTCCATTTAGAAATCACACTTTGTTCTATTTCAAGTTGTGTCTTAAGAATTTGTTCCCTTTGTAACACGTTCTCAAGTTCCTTCTTAGCATCCCTACTAACACATCTCATTTTCTCAAATTCAATGAGCTGTGCTTCTAACATTGCATTCCTATCACTTAAGAGCAAATTAGTCTCTTTTATTCTTGAATTCTCTTTGGTAAGTGATTTAAGAGTAACACGTAAATTATATAATACAGTAGACATTTCATTTACTGCACTATCGCATTCCTCTTTAGAAAGCTCAGAAAGATTAGTAATTGTTACCTGGTTGCTTGAGGAGCTTGCTTCCTGCTCATGATTGTTAGCCATTAGAGCCAAGTTGACATATTCAACATCATCGTCAGAATCTTCACCATTACCAGCCCAATCATACTCCCGAGACATGAAAGCCTTTTCTTTTTGCTTGAGAAGTTCAAAGTATTTCTTTTTATAATCAACAGGCTCAAATTTCCTGTTGCCCTTCTCGATCTTGGGCTTTCTGCAGTCTCCAGCAAAGTGACCAAGCATTCCACAATTGAAACATTTAGATTTAGACTTTTCAATTGAAAGTCTCTCCTTGGTGGCCTTGCTTCTGAGTTTCTCTTGAACTTGAACTTAGAGAATTTTCTTGACAGAAAAGCAATGTGTTCATCAATCTCATCTAAGTCATCCAAGTTGGCTGGTTCTGGTTCTTCTTCTTCTGTCATCTTGCCTTTACCCTTGCTAACATCACTTCTACAACTAGCTCGACTAGTTGTGGCCTTTGCAGCTTCTTCATTGTCATCTTCCAGTTGGTTCACAGATGCAATCAATGCAATAGATCCACCCTTCTTCTGTACCTTTTCAATTTCTTCATCTTGCTCCATTTCCAACTCATATGTCTTCAAGGTTCCATAAAGCCTTTCAAGAGTGTAGTCTTTGTACTCTTGAGTGTTTCTGAGAGAAACAGTCATAGGCTTCCATTCTTTTGGAAGAGCTCTGAGAAATTTAAGGTTTGAATCCTTGGTTTGATAGATCCTCCCATACAACTTTAATCCATTCAAAAGCTTCTAAAACCTACTAAACGTGTCATTTAGGGTTTCACCAGCTTTAAAATGAAAATGCTCATATTGTTGTATAAGGAGTTGCATTTTATTTTCCCTAACTTCCTCAGTTCCTTCACAGAGAGTTCTAACAGTGTCCCATACTTCTTTGGAGGTTGTACAGTTGATGACATTGTCAAACATCTCTTGATCCAAACCATTAAACAGAATGTTCATGGTTCTCTTATCTTTATGGACTTCTGCAACATCTTCAATAGTCCATTCTGAGACAGGTTTTGGAATTTCTACATCAGGAGCATCATCTGGCAGTCCAACTCTAGATGCAAATTTCATGGGAACGTGTGGACCTTTCTCAATGCAGTCTACATATCTCTCATCCATAGACATGAGATGTAGATGCATCTTTACTTTCCAGTGAAAGTAATTGTCCTTATCTAGAACTGGTATCTTCACACCTGCATCCTTCTTCACCATGGTTACTGTTTTGGTCTTGATCTTTAAACTTCTTGTATGTTAGAAGCTCGCTCTGATACCAATTGTTAATCCCAAATGACCTAACAGAATTGTAGAAGGGGGGGGGGGGTTGAATACAATTCTTGATATTTCTTAAACTTAAAACAACTTACAAATAAAAACTGAACTTAAAGTAAAAATCACAAGCACATAAATAATTTTAGTTGGATTGTTTGATGATCCAACTGAAGTGATTTTTATTACGGAAATAATCTGTGATACAAAATGTACACAGCTGCTCAGTTACAAGAATGTAGAGAAGAAAAATGCTCTCAAAGATGGCTAATACAATCTATTTGTTTTTCTTCTCTCTTCTTTTATTTTAACTGCTACACTTGGTTATATATTCCGAAGTTTACAAAGCTATTTTTGGCTACACTAAAGTACACTAAAGGTAACCGCCAATAGTTTGCTTTTCATCCCTTTGTCCAGTGGTCCTTGGAGATCCTTTCTTTTGTCTTCATGCTTATTATGATCACTCCCAAGAGCCCAATTGGAAACTGGGATGTTTCCTTATTCCCCATGTCCATTTTAATGGTTTCCAATGCAAAGTACACTTCCACATCACCTTTAGATCTGTTCAGTAACCTGTCACTATCACTTTGTCAACTATTCAGAAAAGCAATAATGATTCGTTGATAGCAGGGAGATGTGTTTCGTTGATAGCTTTATTCTTCATTTCATTGATGAGTAAACTTCATTTCGTTGATGAGTAATCTTCATTCCGTTGATGAGTAATCTTCATTCCGTTGATGAGTAATCTTCATTCCGTTGACATGTCTTCACTTAGGCAAAATTACAAGGCACAAGATATTTACAATTAACCAACCTATTTTGCCTATCTATCATTTAGTCAACATGACTTAGAAAACCTATCTAATACATACAACAAAATGCATATCAAACTGTGAAGTATTGTACAGTGCAATTGCTACATCACTCATTTCTTTGATGAGCTTCCTGTCAACGGAATGCTGCAAAGCATGCCCTTTTGTTGACAGCTACAAAATAACTTTACACAAATTCTACTAAGTGTTTTATGTTTATCATCAAGAACAACATATTCCTAACACTTTTTATATGATGTTTGACTTTTTGCACACATTTCAAAGCGATTTGACCGGGTATTTAAATTTATTTATTTTTTAAATTAAACTATCATTTATATATTTTTATTTAAAAAATAATTTAAAAATAATAAATTTAAGTACCCGGTCAAAATACCTTGAAATATGTGCAAAAAGTCAAGCGACATATAAAAAGAAACGGAGGGAGTATTTGTTTTCTCCTGTAATTGTCCTTCTTCTTACAATTGAACCCGAATTTGGTCCTTTCGGATTTCAAGTGAATTTTGTGCTTAGCGAAACTATTTGTTTAGACGGTGGTTATACCCATAACGGATTACAGGTGAGGTATTATATTGTTTCTCTTAGATTTGTTGATAGACTACTTAAGAGTGTGTATGTTAATGGCTCTTTTGTGGAGACTAGTTTTTTTAAGGTTGTGATGAAAGTGAACTTAAATGATAAGGATTTTTTTGCTTGGGTTGATTATAATATCAATGCTAACTTATTTGATGGATTGTGTTCTCTGATTTTTGTCATGTTGGATACTACTCCTGAATATGCTCTGTTTACAAGGATGTGCTTAGACCTCGGGCTAGTGCCACATTTGTATTTTCTGATCATGTACGAAACATATCAAGTTGAGTCTAATTTTGTACTTATTTGTCAACTTAGCAAGAGTTTTGTTGTCTATTTTCCCTTGTTCTTATGTTGTACTTGTGGTTGTGACAAAAGTTATGTTTTACATGGGTTCAAAATTGAAACTTTTTCTTTTAAATTTATTGCTTGGATTTGGGAAAGCTTTGGTCGGTGACCTTTTTGTGGTACTTGTTGGCATAAAGGGCAATCCACTTGTTGAACTTAAAAAGAATCGAAAGCATGTTTGTATGGGTTTAGATATAAGTGACAATATTTTGTTGACTTGTTGACTTACACCTATTTATGTTGGGCTTGAGCGTGATGTTCTTGAGAATATGGTTGGAATGGTAGTTTTGAGGAGTTTAGATATGTTGTGGCAAGTGTTCGGGTTGAATAAGATAATTAAGCAGAAGAGGTATGATGGTGATAATACAAAGGATCACCATAATTCAGAGAACATTGAGGAATTGGACTTCCATCCAAGACAGAAGATCCTTATGACCACTTTAAGTAGTCATTACAGGGATCTCATCTTCGATGGGGATAGTGATATTGAGAGTCCAAGACTACTTAATGTCGATTTTGAGAATGAGAATGATGATGATATGATTGAGGTCATGGAGGATACTGTTGTTATGGAGGCTGTTAATTAATGTGACATTAGGTTTGGGCAAGTCCAATCGACCCGCATTGGAAGCTCAGGATTTACTGAAGCCCTGCCAATGACTAGTAGCTTGGGTAACGCTGGTGGATTGAGCTTGGCTATTGGAGAACAAGTTGAGACAACAAAGCATGAGGACGTATATACGCAGACTTCTCAGAGGTCTTATGTTGATTGTGACCAAAGACATTGGAGGGGGCATAGTGGCGATAAAAGAAATAATGGTGATCATGGAGAAGTTGCTGCAGGTAATGGGGAAAATGATGAAGTTGCTATTTTGGTTGTAGGTGTTGTTGCAGCTGTTGGTGGCAATGCTACGGGCTCGACTATGGAGACCACCACTTGACATGTTGGTTAAATTAGAATTATTTTTTTTTGTAACTTATTTTGTGATGATGTAACTTTGGACTCCGTTTCTTGCAACCTTGTTAAGATTGGGTGAACTCGCTCCTTCGGGAGCTGAGGTTACTGTAATGGTCTCCCCAGTGACGGAGCTAGAAAGAATATTTAGAGGGGGCGACTTTACCTTGATCAAGATATTATGTCTCGCTCGATAGCAATCCATCCATTGCAGTCGAGCCGTTTCATGATCTTATAGTTTTAGAAATAAAAATTAATTTAATTTTTTAATTATAAAATAAAAAAAATTAGCTCATGTGACTACTAGAATAATTGTTAGAAATGTATATAATTTTAAAATACAATAGACAATGTTAAGAGTTAAAAAAGAAAAAAAAATTATGATTAAAAGGAAATGACAGTAGGGGGGTTCAAACTCTTATCCTCAAGAAAGAAATCAAACTCAATTACCATCTGAGCTACCAATACATTTGCAACAATATGTATACCACTATCTATATCAGGAATTTGAGCCCTCTGGCCCCCTTCCGTCCGTCACCAGTCTTCCCCTCTTATTTCTATTTATAAAATTAAAAATGGTTACTGAAAAAAATAAATGTAGATGTACCACGATTGGACAAAAATCTTAAATATTTTAGTAATAATTTTTTTTGCGGAATGGCATATCTATACTATTATATTAAAGATGAAACATTAAAAGTTTTGTAGTCTGGTCGTGAAAGTTTTTGTAGTCTGGTCACTCCATTCATAACCGTTAGATATTTCTGATCAAATCGATGAGAACCGTTAGATAAAATATTAAAATTATTATATAGAATATCTTTTCTATTTTTCCTAACTAAAGCATCTCATTTTCAAAAAATATCGCAGGCAGTTTCATTTAATAAAATAACATAATAAGATTATAATTGCTAATAACTAACTCATTACCATTTTTAGCCAAAGTGTATATTCTTTTATATATTTTCTAACTAAAATTTTTACTTTTCTATTTTTCCTAAATAAAACCTCTCATTTTCCAAAAATATCACGAACAACTTTATTTAATAAAATAAAATAATAATATTATAATTATTAATAACTAACCGATTAGGTTTTTTTTTAAACATATATATTCGTTTTTATATTTTCTTACTAATATTTCTCCTAACTAAAACCTCAAAAATATCACGGATATTCCATTTAGTAGCATAAAATACTAATATTATAAATCTATCTATCTATACTATTGTATAATAGAGAAAACATTAAAAGTTTGGTTGGTCGATCGGTATGGTACGTTGTGATTTTACTTAATTGCCCTTACCTGTATTTCATGTTTTTACTTAATTAACCTTACTTATTTATAGAAATATATTATTAAATAATAATATTACATATTTATAACCAATTATCTTTTTTCCCTAAAATACATTATTTTTTCTACCAAATTTCCCTACTTTTTCAAACATGACAATTACCTTTTTAACTAAAACATGTTAGTTTTTCTATTTTTCCTTACTAAAATCCCCTATTTTCCAAAAATATCACGGACAAACCTTTATTTATTTATTTTTAAACCTATAATATTATAATTATTTTTTAAAAATTAAAAGTTTGGTTGGTCGGTATGGTACGTTGTGATTTTACTTAATTGCCCTTAACTATATTTCGTGTTTTTACTTAATTAACCTTACTTATTTATATAAATATATTATTGTTGTGGAATAAAATCTGAGCTTACGAATTTAATGCGAGGGTTTAATGAGCTTCAAGCTTTTATGGCTGCACTTGTGTTTCGAGACTAAATCGGTACTCACAAGATGCCTACGTATCTCAAATCGTTATTGAGAATCAAGCCAAAGACGTAGTTCTTGGTGTTGCCCTCGGGGCTATGGCGGCAGGGGCACACCAAGGACGTAGTGACTTGTATGTCCTTATTCGAGGATGAAGTCTAAAACGTAGTTCTGGGGGTGCCTTTATGGCTTGTTGCGCCTTCGAGGCGTTGTGACGTATGGAGCTGTGCCCAAAACGTAGTAGATGACGTATGGAGCTGTGTCCAAAACGTAGTTCTGATGGTAGGATCAGGGTCCTTATATAGGCGTCTGGAGCCTAGTATTTATGGTATGTTTAGGAGTCTTAGCGAATAAGTCTCCTTTTAGATATTGGATAAACATTGTATTTCTTGCAGGATAAGTCTTTTTCTTGTTGATAAAGGCTATGACTCATTAATTGCCTTTAATTGAGATTCTGGATCCTTCTTTGATAAATTTACCATATTTTGGACTCTTTTTATGAGCTGTATATTTTCCCTATTTATTAATTACGAAATTAATAAATAATCTGGGTTTTGGGCCTTATATACTTGGCCTTTCTAAAGAATCAATAATTATATTTCTATAATTACTTTTCTATCCATATCATTTGCCCCCCAACTTCTGGGAAAATCTCCTTGGGGTTTTCGTAGAAGTTATAACGTGTTTTTCCTCAAAAATTTTCCATTTTAAGGGCATTTTCGACCTCAAATTAGGTCATTTTCGACCTCAAATTCGACCAGGAAACAGGTCATTTTTGACCTGAAATTCGACCTGGATTTCGACCTCGACTGGAGTGAGGTCGAAGGTTTCGACCTCGATTTTTAAGTCTTTTTCGACCTCGAGCCTTCGACCTCGATCCAGCCTTTTTTCGACCCCGATCCAGCCTTTTTTCGATCTCGATTGGTCCCAGGTCGATGGTTTCGACCTCGACTTCCCAGTCATTTTCGACCTCGGTCATTCGACCTCGATCCCTTATACTTTCGACCTCAAATTGGTGCGAGATCGAATGCCTCGAGCTTATTTTCTGGGCCATTTTCGACCTCGAGCCTTCGATGTCGTTCTAAGATTTTTTCGACCTCAATTTCATTATTTTTCGACTTTATTTGGGAGCGAGGTCGTTGGAATCGACCTCGTTTTCCCATATGTTTTCGACCTCAGTCTTACGATTTCGATTTAATGTCTTTTCGACCTTAAATCTTTGATTTTGCCTTGGCTATATTTCAAATTTCATTCTTTTCTTGGGCCTTAACTAGCCCAATTTTTAATTGGACTTAAATTATTCCAGCCTTGGGCCTTATTGGGCCTTTATTGTCTGGGCTTCGAATTTGCCTGAGACCCAAATTATTTGGGTTTTAATCTCTATAATCCATAAATGGATTTGTGGGCCTTAACTGGCTATAGACGGTTGCCCTTCCTTAACCGATTGGGTTTCCAGTCACTAGGCGATTCCTGGCGAGATTTTCTGTTGAATCTCATCGTTTTCTGGGTTTCTTACTTGAAATTTTGAAGAATTTTTTGAAGATTCTGGGCTTTCTTTAAAGATTCTGGGTTTAAAATGGCTGATCGCGCTTCCCAACGTCTATGATAATGCACTAGGATTTCATAGAAGTTATACCGGTCTTTTTCGAGACTTGGGGTCTTTTTATCCCTTACCTGGGACTTACTACCCTTTTTTGGGGATTTTAATATACACTAGTGTTTCACGAGTATCGTCTTGGTGTAAAGTGTGGAGCGACCTACACATTTACGACGATTTTGCCTTATTCGAGGCTAACTTGACATTTGCATAAGCCTTTTATGTCTTATACCGTCTTGTTTTGGCTTCAAGCCTTTCATTGAGCATATTGAATGATGGGGTTTGGACTGAATGTCTTAGGTTTCTGGGGTTTCAACCTTTCATTTGCTTTCTAGGAAGCTCATGATTTCATCGAACCTTATTTCTATTTGTCCTAGTAGTGAGTCCAATCAGGACACACTTTAAACATAATAGACTTTCAAATTTGAGGCATGCCAAGTCCTTGGCACCTCATGCCCTTTGAGGGTTTCTAGCTTGTACGAGCCTCGACCAAATACGTTCTTGACGCGATATGGTCCTTCCCAATTTGGGGCCAACTTGCCTTTTTGTCCAACTCCGGATGCCTCAATCTTTCGGAGGACTAAATCTCCTTGTCGAAAGAATCTCTCTTTAACCTTTAGGTTGTAATAGAAAGATACTCGTTTCTGATGCTGAACTATCTTGGCATTTGCCTCATCTCTAACTTCATCAATCAAATCTAAGGCCAGCCTCAAGCCTTTCTCATTTGTTTCTGGCTCATAAGCCTCAATTCCTGGAGACATGTGAGTAATCTCCACTGGAACCACTGCCTCTGCCCCATATGCCAACAGAAAGGGGGTAGCTCCAGTGGTGACTTTGTAGGTAGTACGATATGCCCATAGTATGGGGAGCAATTCGTCCACCCAAGTGTTTCTGGAGCGTTCAACTCTTTTCTTCAGTCCATCTAGGATAATTCGATTTGCAACCTCAGCTTGCCCATTTGCTTGAGGATGAGCGACAGAAGTGAAGCGCAACTTGATATCGTTCTCATCACAATATTTCTTAAACTCATCGTTGTTAAACTGAGTTCCATTGTCTGTGACCAAGATACGTGGAATCCCGTATCTGCATATCACATTTTCCCAGAAGAAATGCATCACTTGCTTGGTGGTTATCTTGGCTAATGGCTTAGCCTCAATCCACTTGGTGAAGTAGTCGATTGCTACTATCAAGAACTTTCGTTGTGCACTTGCCATTGGGATAGGTCCAAGTATATCCATTCCCCACATGGCAAATGGAATTGGTGAGTTTATGGATGTCAACATCTCTGGTGGTTGCCTAACCACTGGTGCATGCTTCTGGCACCTTTCACATTTCTTCACGTAGCTTTTAGCATCTGCTAGCATGCTTGGCCAGTAGAAACCTAGACGAGTGATCTTATGGGCAAGGGCTCTGCCCCCCAAGTGCTGCCCACAAATTCCTTCATGTACTTCCTTCAGGGCCAATTCTGCCTCTTGAGGTCTCAAACATTTCAGATGAGCCTTGATGGGATCTATCCAACAAATAGCAGGGTATACCTTAGTGCTCTCACATACAACTTTCGTATAGGAACGATGAAAGACTTCTTGTATAGGATTCCCTCAATCAGGGTATACCTTAGTGCTCTCACATACAGCTTTCGTGCTTCTGAAGTGTCGTTGGGTAACCACCCAGTTTCCAGATGAGCCTTGATGGGATCTATCCAACAACTAGCAACATCAATGGGTGCTACCAACTTTTCGTTGATGCTTGGGGTCCTCAGGACTTGGAAGTATACACTCCCTACATAGTTTTCAATTTCGGAAGAAGCAAATTTAGACAAGGCATCAGCCTTCATGTTTTCTTCCCTTGGAATGTGCTCTACATAGCATTCATCAAACTGAGTCATGATGGCCTTGACAAGTTTCAAGTACTTGGCCATGACTTCATCTCTGGCCTCAAATTCCCCATTTACTTGGGAAACCACTAGCCTCGAATCTCCACATACTTTCAGAGTTTTAACTCTCAAGGCTCCAGCCAGCCCTAAGCCAGCTATCAGAGCTTCATACTCAGCTTCATTGTTTGTCGTTGGGAAATCCAGTTTTAGTGCGTACTCTATGAGGAATCCATCAGGACTTTGTAGCACTAAACCGGCTCCACTTGATTTTGTTTTTGATGCTCCATCAAAATAGAGCACCCAATATTCTTTGAAATCCATCTCTTGATCTTTCTCATCCTCCACTATTACTTCCTGCCCCCCGACTTCTTGGTATTCAATGGTACATTCAACCATGAAGTCAGCAAGTGCTTGAGCTTTTATGGCCGTTCGAGGCTTATACTTGATGTCAAATTCGCCCAATTCAATGGCCCATTTGATCAACCTTCAACTAACTTGAGGGCTATGCAAGATGTTTCTTAGAGGTTGATCAGTCAAGACCTTTATTTTGTGAGCCTGGAAGTACGGGCGTAGCTTTCTTGAGGCCATTACCAAGGCTAAGGCAAACTTCTCAATCGTTGAGTAGTTTATTTCTGCCCCATGTAGAATCTTACTCACATAGTAGATGGGTTTCTGAACCTTCAACTCTTCTTTTACCAAAACGACTCCAAGGGCTGTGCTAGAAACCGCCAAGTACAAATAAAGAATTTCCCCTGGCTTGAGCTTTGCCAACAATGGTGCCTCAGCCATGTATTTCTTCAGGGCCTCAAAGGCCGCTTGGCTTTCAGTTGTCCATTCAAAGTTTTTCACATTCTTGAGTGCTTTGAAGAAAGATAAGCACTTCTCTCCTGATTTGGAGATAAATCTTCCCAATGCTGCCACTCTTCCCGTTAGTTTTTGGACATCCTTGACAGTCTTTGGTGGTTCCATGTCTAGAATTGCTTTGATTTTGTCGGGATTGGCCTCGATTCCTCTCTTGGAAACCATTAGGCCTAAAAACTTTTCCGAGCCCACGCCAAAGGCACACTTAACTGGATTCAACATCATCTTGTGGTGTCTTAGCACTTCAAATGCCTCTCGGAGGTGCTCAATGTGATTGGCCTTATTGAGGCTCTTGACTAACATGTCATCTACGTAGACCTCCATGGTTTTTCCAATTAGGTGTTCAAAATTTTGTTCACCAATCTTTGGTAGGTTGCCCCTGCATTCTTAAGTCCAAATGCCATGACTAAGTAACAGAAAACACCAAAGTCAGTGATGAATGATACCTTGGAGATGTCATCTTTGTGCATCTTGATTTGGTTGTATCCGCTAAAGCCATCCATGAAACTTAGCATCTCGTGCCCAGCTGTTGCATCTATTAGTGCATCAATACTTGGTAAGGGAAAACAATCCTTAGGACATGCATCATTTAAGTCAGTGAAGTCCACACACATCATCCATTTCCCAGTGGCCTTTTTGACCATTACGGGGTTAGCCAACCATTCCAGGAATTGAATTTCCTCAATGAACCCGGCTTCCAGAAGTTTTTCAACTTCTTGTTTTATGGCTTCAAGCCTCTCTGGAGCAAAACTTCTCTTCTTTTGTTTTACCGTCTTCCTCTCAGGATCCACATTCAATTTATGAGTTATCAATTTGGGATCAATCCCTGGCATGTCGGCCGATGTCCAAGCAAAAACGTCATTGTTCTCTTAAAGAAAAGATATGAGTTTGCTTTTCAATGGTTGAGGCAACAATGCCCCAACATAGGTCACCTTCTCCGGTTCACCTGGGACTAAGGGAATTGGGATCAAATCCTCGGATGGTTTCCCTCTTCTGTCCTCATTGTCGCTTGTATTCATGTCTTCAATGGGGAGAACCTGCCCCCCGATTCCATCAGGCCTTAGCGCGGCTACATAACAACTTCTAGCCATCTTTTGGTCTCCTCGTTCTTCACCAATCCCATTCCTCGTTGGGAACTTGATTTTTAGATGATAAGATGAGGCAACAGCCTTGAACGCATGAAGACCAGTCCTTCCCAGGATTGCATTGTAGGTTGAAGTCGCTTTTATAACTATGAAGTTCAACATCTGAGTAGACGTATTCATCCCTTGCCCCATAGTCATTGGGAGTTGAGTAGTGTCTTCCACTTTTGATTCCACCCCGTTGAATCCATATATAGGCATATTTGAGGGCTTTAACTGAGAGTCTGTGTAACCCATCTTGATAAAGGCATCGTGGAACAAGATATCCACTGAAGCTCCATTATCAACCAAGACTCTTTTTGTTTCGGAGTTGCCTATCATAGGTATTATGACAAGAGGATCATCATGGGGGAACTTCACCCCTTCCAAGTCTGAATCGTCAAAACCTATTGACACTTCTGTTCTGGCACGCTTCGGTGCTTCTCCAACCACAGTCATTACCTCTCGGGCATAAGTCTTTCTTGAGTTTCGGGAGGACCCAGCAGCAGTTGACCCCCCGAATATCATGTTGATCACTGGCCCTCGGGGCTTGGGATTCCGATCTTGATCGTTGTCCCTTCTATCATAATCCTTCCTTTCATAGTTCCCCCTTTGGCTCCCTTGGCTTCCATCCTTGGTGAATTTGCTGAGTTTTCCTCTCCGTATCAGAAACTCAATTTCATCTTTCAGTTGTCTACAACCGTCGGTGTCGTGACCAACTTTTTTGTGGAATCGACAAAATTGGTTTTGGTTCCGTTTGGACAAGTCTGCCCTCATTGGCTTCGGCCATTTGAGATCCTCTTCCTTTGCTATCTCCATCAGAATTTGACTCCTGGGAGTATTCAATCTTGCATATTCTGTAAACTTTGGCCCAAAATTGCTTCTCTTTGGTGGAGAATCAGAGCTTTTTGATGCTCTAGGAAATTTTTCCTTAACATCATATTCCTGGGTTTCCTTCCTTTTTCTTGAGTTTCCACTACCCTCGGTGGTGGGTTCATATTTCCTCATACTTTCTTCTGCTTTGATGTACTTGCCGGCTCGGTCTTGGAGCTTTAACATGCTCTCGGGTGGATGTTTAGCCAATGACCTTTTGAAGTGATCATCGGTAGTTCCTTGCTGCAGGGCTATCATAGCCACTTTGTCTTCCAAGTCCGGGACTTTCAGAGCCTCCCGAGTAAATCGGTTAATGTAATCTCTGAAGGCTTCATTCTTTCCTTGCTTAATTCCCATGAGTGATGCAGAGCTTTTCTCGTGCACTCTCCCACTTACGAATTGGTTGATAAACGCCTTGCTCAATTCCTTGAAGGATCCAATAGAATTGGGAGGCAAGCGGCTGTACCAACTTTGTGCCATGCCTGCTAAGGTTTGTGGAAACGCTCGGCATTTAACCGCATCATTGGTTGGCTGCAACAAAAGTGCGTTGGAGAAGGTTCTCACATGATTTGCGGGATCTCCCGTTCCATCATAAGCCTTGATCGTTGGCATCTTGAATTTTCTGGAGATGTTGGCTTTCATGATGTCTTGAGTGAAGGGCGGAGTTGGATCATCAGGATCTTCTAGGGGCAACAAAATAGTGGGATCACTCCTTGGGGCTTCAGCCCTATTGCTTCTCCTTGGTGTTGGGTCGAGTTTGATCACCGGGACTCTTCCTTGATTTTGTGTCCTTGCGGCATCCTCTTCTGCCAATAACTTTTTGAGCCTTGCAGCCTCGGCTTCAAGGGACGCAAGTTTTTCCTTAGTAGTTTCTCGATTGGTTTGGGAGGAACGTCTCCTTCTTGGGGCAACATCCCTCTCATCTCCTGTTGAGTAATTCTCATCCTCGGTATAGAGACCTGAGTAGTCTTGAAAAGGAGATCGCCTAGTTTGGGGTCCCAAACCTTGGATGTAAGGGGGCACGTATGCCTCATGGTAGATGGGATTAGTCTCACTGCTTCCCGCCGGGGGTCGAGGTGGAATACCATAGGTTGGCATGCCGAGAGTTTGGGTAGCATATTGGTGAAGATCCGTGGTGTGAAGTTGGAGACCACGTGGTCCGTTTGCAAGCAGCGGAGTGGTTATGATTGGTTGCTGGAGAGTGGTCTCTGGTGGATCTCGTCCATGAATGACCATTTGTAGGGGATTCGTCCCTTCAGCAGTAATTGGGACTTCCGGTCCTTGAGTGGTGATGATGGGGGCGTCTGCCCTTTCAGCGCCAGTGATTGGTGGGGGCTGGCTCCCCTGAGTCACTGTTGCAGAGGTGATTGGGAGTCCATCAGAAGTTTGAGGATCGCGAATTGTTCTTCGTGTGTTTGCCATGGTTGATGTTGTCGTCCCACAGACGGCGCCAAATGTTGTGGAATAAAATCTGAGCTTACGAATTTAATGCGAGGGTTTAATGAGCTTCAAGCTTTTATGGCTGCACTTGTGTTTCGAGACTAAATCGGTACTCACAAGATGCCTACGTATCTCAAATCGTTATTGAGAATCAAGCCAAAGACGAAGTTCTTGGTGTTGCCCTCGGGGCTATGGCGGCAGGGGCACACCAAGGACGTAGTGACTTGTATGTCCTTATTCGAGGATGAAGTCTAAAACGTAGTTCTGGGGGTGCCTTTATGGCTTGTTGCGCCTTCGAGGCGTTGTGACGTATGGAGCTGTGCCCAAAACGTAGTAGATGACGTATGGAGCTGTGTCCAAAACGTAGTTCTGATGGTAGGATCAGGGTCCTTATATAGGCGTCTGGAGTCTAGTATTTATGGTATGTTTAGGAGTCTTAGCGAATAAGTCACCTTTTAGATATTGGATAAACATTGTATTTCTTGCAGGATAAGTCTTTTCCTTGTTGATAAAGGCTATGACTCATTAATTGCCTTTAATTGAGATTCTGGATCCTTCTTTGATAAATTTACCATATTTTGGACTCTTTTTATGAGCTGTATATTTTCCCTATTTATTAATTACGAAATTAATAAATAATCTGGGTTTTGGGCCTTATATACTTGGCCTTTCTAAAGAATCAATAATTATATTTCTATAATTACTTTTCTATCCATATCAATTATTAAATAATAATATTACCTATTTATAACCAATTACCTTTTTTCCCTAAAATACATTATTTTTTCTAACAAATTCCCCTACTGTTTCAAACATGGCAATTACCTTTTTTAACTAAAGCATGTTAGTTTTTCTATTTTTTCTTACTAAAACCCCTAATTTTCAAAAAATATCACGGACAAACATTTAGTTATTTGTTTTTAAACCTATAATATTATAATTATTTTTTAAAAGTTTATCTATTTTAACATGTCTACTTATTTTTCTTAACAAATGCAATCACTAAGAATAATAAAATATAAATAATCAAATAACTATTTATAACCAATTACTCTAAAACACATTATAGATTTTTTCTAACAAAGTCTATTCTTTTCTAAATATATCACGGGAAATTATCTTTTTCAATTTACTTTTTCAATTTTTCTCACTAAAATTCATTTTTTCCCAAAAATATCATTGGAACCCCTTTACTTATTTATTTTAGAACGAATTTAAATGCTTTTAATTATTAAATTTTAAAATCTAATTTTCCAAAAATATCACGGGCATTTACCTTTTTAAACTAAATATATGTTACATTTTTTATTTTTTCTTATTAAAACCCCTCATTTTCCAAAAATATAACGGACAAACTATTACTTATTTCTTTTAAAATATGTTTTAATGTTTGTAATTAATTAAAAGTATTTAGCTATTTTAATATGCCTACTTATTTTTTTAACAAATACAATTAATAAAATATTAAAAATATAATAATAAAATAATAATTAACAATCCGTTTTAAGCTAGTTTTAGTAATAATTTGATTACTTGTATTTGTACAAATCCGAAACTTGACGCTTAAATATTTGTACAAATTTAATTAAACAAACTTAAGTGAAAAGAAAAAGGTTAACACACAGCCAATCAAGATGGAAATCTGGGAAACGAGTCCATTTTCTTCCCCCTTATGAAACCTAATTTGTGTCATATATTTCATCTTCCTCCAAATCTTGAATTCAAATTATTCCCCAACTTGAGATCTCAGATCTGAAAGTGTGTTTAATTTTGTTCAGAAGGTGTTTTTTTTTTCTTTAAATAAATCTATAATTCTATATCAATAATTAAATCTAACTTTTCATTTTTCAAATCTGCACGGGATTAATTACTACACGAAAAAGGAAGTAACTATAAACTTTATATATACTATCTTTTAATTCATGCATTATTTTTTTTAATATGATTATTTTGTTCATTAATCTTAAACACCACTAAACACTATTTAAAATAATATTTTAAGATGACTATTTTGTAATTAATATTGTATTTTGAACAGAGTAATATTGTTCAAAATATAATATTGAAAAGGAAGCAACTGCCCCGACGAGAGATGCATAAAAAGCCCTTCGGGCCGAACTTTATCCGGGCTTTAAAAAGTCCGGACTTTTTAACAATCGGGTCAGGCCAGATTTTTTCAAAAATCGGATTGGGCCAGGCCGGGCTTCCTCTAAAATATGAGGCACATTTTAGGCCCTCGGGCCGGGCCAGGCCGGGCTTTAAATCAAGTTTTTCACCTTTTTTTTTTTTGCGTAAAAACCGCATTTGAATTAAATGATATACACATTGTAGACAAAGAGGATGTTTGGCTACAACTTAAAGCCGTAACTTAAAAGTGATTTTTGACTTTAAGCTGAAAAATGTTTGTTTGTGTAATATGTTAAAAAATGATTTAAAGTTTAAAAAATATTTTAAAATCAGAAATTGGTCGTATGTACTTTTTGGAACGACTTATTTCATTTTAGTAATTTTATTTGATAAAAGTTAATATTATCATTCAAGTATATTATTTGTCAAACTTAACTTTATTTTTACATTTTTAATAACTCATATTACAAAATTACCCAAATAGATTTTAACTTAAAAAAAATTCTTCTAATTTATGAATTTAAGCAACTTTAAATAATAAGCAATAATTTTAAGTTTACCCAAATGAGCTCAAAATTCTTTTGCTCGCAAAAGTTTCAAATGTGATTGTGTTATAAGTTCCATTTTCAGAAAACATAAGCTCTCATATACGACAAATTTTATGCCTTGGTTTTTATCCATTAAGATGAAAATTTTTAACTGGTTATTTTAAGTTTGAAGATTAGGCTTGGTCTCACTTTACGTAATTTTTATGTATTGATATGTTAACGTCAATATTCAGATAAACTGATTTTCGGATTTAAACGTTTCATTTAACCCCTCTTTATCTTAGCATATCTATATGATTCAGTTACAGTATATCATAATCGTTTGCCTTTAACAAGTTATCGCTTTTTATATTTTGAAATTACATGGCATGCCACTACTCTCTTATCTAAAGGAAAAAAAAGAGTAAATAATGTTTTTGTGCAGAATTGAACACTTGACCTTCCCTAAGAAAATCATTCTTATTATTGAGCTACATGACTCATTTTGGTTTTGAGTGAAAAATCACATTACATAAACCTCACATCATTCTTAATCCTATATTAATTATTATTTAAACTTTTAAGTAAAAATCAAGGTGATTTATAATATTTATTAAATTTTATTTTTTTAACTCTTTTTTTAGAGTATGTTTGCAAAGGATATTTATAATATTTATTTTTTAATTATTAAAATATCATACAAAACTATATACTACCGATCTTATAAAAAAATTTATATTAAGTTTCAAAAACAATATTAAGTGTGTTGTATTTTTATCTTTCCTTTAGTTTAAAATAAATATTTCGGTTGTGTAACTTTAACTATAATATATTCTATTTTCTTATATAAGGGTCTAACTTTTCTTGTACTATACAATAAATTTAAATTATTAAATCATACTTATTAATTTCTATAAAATCTCTTTAAAATTTTATAATAAAATTAGTTTGATAAATCATGATATATAATTTTTATTTTAAATTTAATTTAATATTTTAAATAATAATTCAAATTAATATTTATTTAAAATAAGAGGTAAAATAAATATTATTATAATTTAATTGTATTCTACATGTGAAAATTTTGAATTAGAAAAATGGATTAAAGTTTAAACTATAAGAATATATACAAATCATATTTATTCACAATAATTTATTTAATATACATGAAAATGTATAATATTTTTGTTAAATATAGAAATTGGGGACCGGGAAGCGTGGCAGAGAGACATTAATCCTTGACCCCATCCTGATCCCCAAATTTTTTACATAATTCTTCCCGGTCGCCAGAAAAGTTCTCAATTCTCCACCCGAAACGGGGCAGAGAATGGATTGGGGTTGGGCGGAAAGGGGTGTATGTCTATCTCTACAATAAGCATTATTGATATGGTCAGAAAAGTAATTATAGAAATATAATTGACAAGTCAATGGAAAGGCCGATATTTAAGGTCTGACACCCTAATTATTCATTAATTTCGTAATTAATGAATAGGGAAAATATACAGCTCATAAAAAGAGTCCAAAATATGGTAAATTCATCAAAGAAGGATCCGGAATCCCAATTAAAGGCAATTAATGAGTCATAGCCTTTATCAACAAGGAAACGAATTCTCCAGCAAGAAATACAATGTTTATCCAATATCAAAAAGGAGACTTATTCGCTAAGACTCCTAAACATACCATAAATACTAGGCTCTAGACGCCTATATAAGGACCCTGATCCTACAATCAGAACTACGTTTTGGACAAAGCTCCATACGTCCTCTACTACGTTTTGGACAAAGCTCCATACGTCCTCTACTACGTTTTAGACACAGCTCCATACGTTATCTACTACGTCTTGGACACAGCTCCATACGTCATCTACTACGTATTGGACACAACGCCATACGTCATCTACTACGTTTTGGACACAGCTCCATACGTCATCTACTACGTTTTGGGCACAGCTCCATACGTCATAACGCCTCGAAGGCGCAACAAGCCACAAAGGCACCCCTAGAACTACGTTTTGGACTTCATCCACGAATAAGGACATACAAGTCATCTACAACGTTTTAGACTTCATCCTCGAATAAGGACATACAAGTCACTACGGCCTTGGTATGCCCCTGCCGCCATAGCCCCGAGGGCAACACCAAGAACTACGTCTTTGGCTTGATTCTCAATAACGAATTGAGATACGTAGGCATCTTGTGAGGACCGATTTAGTCTCGAAACACAAGTGCAGCCATAAAAACTCGAAGCTCATTAAACCCTCGCATTAAATTCGTAAGCTCAGATTTTATTCCACAACATTTGGCGCCGTCTGTGGGAAGACAACATCAACCATGACAAACACACGAAGAACAACTCGAGGTCCTCAAACTTCTGATGGACTTCCTCTTACTTCTGCAACAGAAACTCAGGGGAGCCAACCACCGCCAATCACTGGCACTGAAGGGGCAGATGCCCCCATCACCACCACTCAAGGACCGGAAGTCCCGATTACTGCTGAAGGGACGAATCCCCTACAAATGGTTGTTCATGGACGAGATCCACCAGAGACCACTTTCCAGCAACCAATCATAACCACTCCATTGCTTGCAAACGCACCACGTGGTCTCCAACTTCACACCACGGATCTCCCCCAATATACTACCCAAACTCTCGGTATGCCAACTTATGGTATGCCACCTCGACCCCCGATGGGCAGTAGTGGTGCCAACCCCATCTATCACGAGGCCTATGTGCCCCCATATATTCAAGGTCTGGGACCCCAAAATCAGCGAACCCCTTTTCAAGACTACTCAGGTCCCTACACCGAGGATGAGAATTACTCAACAGGAGATGAGAGGGATGTTGCCCCAAGAAGGAGACGTTCCTCCCAAACCAATCGAGAAACTACTAAGGAAAAACTTGCGTCCCTTGAAGCCGAGGCTGCAAGGCTCAAAAATTTATTGGCAGAAGAGGATGCCACAAGGACACAAAATCAAGGAAGAGTCCTAGTGATCAACCTCGACCCAACACCAAGGAGAAGCAGTAGGGCTGAGGCCCCAAGGGGTGATCCTACTGATTTGTTGCCCCTAGGAGATCCTGATGATCCAATACCACCCTTCACTCAAGACATCATGAAAGCCAACATCTCTAGAAAATTCAAGATGCCGACGATCAAGGCTTATGATGGAACGGGAGATCCCGCTAACCATGTGAGAACCTTCTCCAACGCACTGCTGTTGCAGCCGACCAACGATACGGTCAAGTGTAGGGCGTTTCCCCAAACCTTGGAAGGCATGGCACAACGTTGGTATAGCCACTTGCCTCCCAATTCTATTGGGTCCTTCAAGGAATTGAGCAAGGCGTTTATCAACCAATTCGTAAGTGGGAGAGTGCACGAGAAAAGCTCTGCATCCCTCATGGGAATTCAGCAAGGAAAGAATGAAGCCTTGAGAGATTACATTAATCGATTCACTAGAGAGGCTCTAAAAGTCCCAGACTTGGATGACAAAGTGGCTATGATAGCCCTACAACAAGGAACTACTGATGATCACTTCAAGAGATCATTGGCCAAGCACCCACCTGAGAGCATGTTAAAGCTCCAAGACAGAGCCGGCAAATACATCAAGACAGAAGAAAGCATGAGAAAGCATGAACCCACTACTGGTGGTAATGGGAACTCAAAGAAAAGGAAGGAAACCCAATAGTACGATGTTAGGGAAAAATTTCCTAGAACGTCAAAGAGATCTGATTCTCCACCAAAAAAGAGCAACTTTGGGCCAAAATTTACAGAGTATGCAAGATTGAATACTCCGAGGAGTCAAATTCTGATGGAGATAGCAAAGTAAGAGGATCTCAAATGGCCGAAGCCAGTAAGGGCTGACTTGTCCAAACGGAACCAAAACCAATTTTGTCGGTTCCACAAAGAAGTTGGTCACGACATCGACGATTGTAGACAACTGAAAGACGAGATTGAGTTTCTGATACGAAGAGGAAAACTCAGCAAATTCACCAAGGATGGAAATCAAGGAAGTCATAGAGGAAATTATGAAATGAAGGATTATGACAGAAGGGACAACGACCAAGATCGTAATCCTAAGCCTCGAGGGCCAGTCATCAATATGATATTTGGAGGACCAACTGCTGCTGGGTCCTCCCGAAACTCAAGGAAAGCTTATGCCCGAGAGGTAATGATTGTGGTTGGAGAAGCACCGAAACGTGCCAGAACAGAAGTGTCAATTGGTTTTGATGATTCTGACTTGGAAGGGGTGAAGTTCCCCACGATGATCCTTTAGTCATCGTACATGTAGTAGGTAATTCCGAAACCAAGAGAGTCTTAGTTGACAATGGGGCTTCAGTGGATATCTTGTTCCACGATGCCTTTATCAAGATGGGTTACACTGATTCTCAGTTGACACCCTCGAATATGCTCTACGCTTCAACAAAAAAGACTAAGATTAACGTTTATCGGTTTATGAATTACAAACACAAGTAGACACACGAGTATTTCTCACAAAATAAATGTTTTATTTATTTTGCAATGGGTTGCTACAACCTCAAGAAAATGTTCGTTTTCTTGAGCTTCGGTTTCTCGAGTGATTACAAAGAATGGATTGAGAGATAGTCTAAGTAGACTAATTCTATCACTATCAACACGGGTTTGTTAAGCTGTTGTCATTTTCATGTGACAGCTTCTTACAAATTGCCTACCCATGAATCTTTCCTAAATTGCTATACAAACAGCTTATCAGTACTGGATAAAGCAATCTAGAAATATTCTATATTTAGCTAACACAATTCAGTAGATGTAGATTTGTCATACTCTGGAATTGGTGAGCTTTGTCATGTGATCTCTCAAGTTTCGGTCGTAGTCTTGCAGACCTGTTGCAGTGTTGGGATACTGCAACACGCCTGTTTCTTGAACATCCAAACTGTCACATGTTTGACTGGGTAGAACCCCAATATCAATATTCTCCCTTCATGACAGTATCCTGATGGTTAAGCTTGCTGTCACAAGAATGCGCTTTTAGTGACAGTAAGAAATCCCCGCATAAGGTGCTGTCAGGATTTCCAAGCTTGCTGTCAGGCTAATGTAAAGTTGCTGTCCGAGGGCTTCCGCCAATGTTGCTGTCAGAGTGAATGTACTGTCGTGACTTGCAACATGCTGTCTTCTTGTAACCTTACTGTCAATGCTGTGATAGTAATCTTTATTCTTGCTGTCCATCTTGAGTACTTCTTGAGGCTTGAACAAATAAATGAACTTCTACCAAGATGTACTAGAATCTTATTTGCAATAAACAAAAACAGTTACAAAGACATACTCTGGCTGTGACAGTATGTTCATACTTAATAAAATTAAGTATTTAAAATATCTAGTTAAGTTGTCTCATAGCCATCACCCATAAATCCTAACATATCACGCTCAAATCCTTACTTATTTATTTTAAAACACATGTTAATACTTTTAATCATGGGCAATTACCTTTTTCAACTGAAACATATTACTTTTTTTATTTTACATTACTAAAATCCCTCATTTTCCAAAAATATCACGGGCAAACCGTTACTTATTTATTTTAAAACTGATTTTACTTTTAATTATTTGAAAAAAAATTGACACACCTACTTATTTGCTAAAACTTTTTCTATTTCTCCTTACTAAAATCCCTCATTTTCCAAAAATATCGCGGGCAAATCCTTACTTATTTATTTTAAAATATATTTTAATATTTTTAATCACGGGAAATTACCTTATTCAACTAAAACATGTAACTTTTTTTATTTTTTCTTACTAAAACTCCCCATTTTCCAAAAATACACGGGTAAACCGTTACTCTTTTATTTTAAAATCGATTTAATTTTAATTATTTAAAAAAAATTAACACAACTACTTATTTGTTAAAAATAATCCGTGCATCGCACGAGTTTTAAGCTAGTATTATTAAAGTCGAAACATTGAAAGTTTTGGTTTTCGGTCATTTTTTCTATTTAATAAATAATAAAATAATAAAAAAATAGTAACTAACTCATTGCCTTTTATAATTTAAACACTTTTTTTTAACAAAATCTACTCTTTTCCAAAAATATCACTGACAATTACCTTTAAATTAAAACATATTACCTTTTATATTTGTTCTCACTAAAATCTCTGTTTTCCAAAAATATAAGGACTCTTACTTATTTATTTTAAAATCTATTTTAGTACTTTTAATTAATTAAAAAAGCTTACACATTTTAACATGCCAACGGATTTTTTAAGAAATACAATTAATATAATTACAACACTTCGAAAAATATCACCGACGGTTACTTTTTTTAATTAAAGCATGTTAGCTTTTATATTTGTCCTTATTATTTGCCCTTATAATTCTAAAAAAATCTACTCATTTTCCAAAAATAACACAGGTAAGTATCTTTAAATTAAAACATATTACATTTTATATTTCTTCTCAAGAATAATTTATTTTCAAAAATATCTTTTAATTAATAATATCTTTTCAAAAATAAGCAAGAGCAATTAAGTAAAATCACTTAGGACTGACCACACAAACTTTTAATTTTTCTTCTATTATATTATAGTATAGATATAGACTAGCCTATAACACGTGCGATGCACGAATTTTTTAATAATGGGATGCATGGATTATTTTTTAATAATTGTTATTTTAATATTTATGTTTTAATATTTCATTAATTACATTTGTTAAAAAATTAAGTACACGTGTTAAACTTTTTTAAATAACTAAAAGTATTGAAATAGATTTTAAAATAAATAAGTAAAGTTTTGTCAGTGATATTTTTGGAAAAGGAGGGGGTTTTCGTAAGAAATATAGAAAAAATAACATGTTTTAGTTAAAAAAGATAATTGTCTTACATTTGTTAAAAAAAATTAAGTATACATGTTCAAATATGTAAACTTTTTTAAATAATTTGAAGTATTAAAATAGGTTTAAAATAAATACAGTAAGTAAGGGTTTGTGTGTGATATATTTGGAAAAAGGGGGGTTTTAGTAAGGAAAAATATAAAAAGTAAAATGTTTTAGTTGAAAAAGGTAATTGACCGTGATATTTTTGGAAAAGGAGGGGATTTTGTTAGAAAAAATAGAAAAATTGATATATTTTAGCTGAATAAGGTAATTGATTATAAATAAAAATAAATAAGTAAGACTTTGCCCGTGATATTTTTGGAAAAGGAGAGGGTTTTGTAAGAAAAACTTACATGTTTTAGTTGAAAAGCATTTGTTAAAAACAATAAGTATATAAGTTAAAATAGGTAAATGTTTTTAAATAATTAAAAATATTAAAGTAGATTTTAAAATAAATATAGTAAGTAAGGATTTGCGCGTGATATTTTTGGAAAAAGTGGGGGTTTAGTAAGGAAAATATAAAAAGTGAAATATTATAGTTGAAAGAGGTAATTGTCCGTGATATTTTTGAAAAATTAGGGGATTTTGTTAGGAAAATAGAAAAGGTAATATACTTTAGCAGAAGAATTTAAGTTAAAAAAAATAAGTATACATGTTAAAACAGGTAAATGTTTTCAAATAATAAAAAGTATTAAAATAGGTTTTAATATATATATATATATATATATATATAGATGTGTGCGTGATATTTTTGGAAAAATGGGGGTTTTAGTAAGGAAAATATAAAAAGTGAAATGTTATAGTTGAAAAAGGTAATTGTCCGTGATATTTTTGAAAAATGAGGGGATTTTGTTAGAAAAATAGAAAATGTAATATATTTTAGCAGAAGAAGTTAATTGGTTAAAAATAATTAATTTTATTATTTAATAATATTATTTTTATTGATAAGTAAGGGTAATTAAGTAAAATCACAAAGTACCATACCGACCAACGACCGATCAAACTTTTAATGTTTCATCTTTAATAATACTAGTTTATAACCCGTGCGAAGCACATACTTCTTTTAATCTAAGAAGTATTCAATTCTCCTTGTTTCTGTTCTCCTACTGTATGAAAGAGTTTTTGATACATCATGTGATAACATCTCCATGGCAAAATCCTTTTTAACTATCACAGATCTTGATGCATCAAACCAAAGAACATATTCAGTAGCTTCGTTGTTGTTATCCAACTTCACCTCAACATTCTTGATTTGTTCAGCTTCTTTTTCCAAAAGATCCAAAGAGCTGTAGGAGTGTGATTTGATGGGCTTCCTCAGTTTCCTGCCAAGCCCAGTGGCTTTCTCCTTTCCTGAGTACTTGTGTTTTCCTTTCATTGCTTTTGTAGTCTCCTCAGGTTCAGGTTCCTGTCTAGAAAACCAAGCCCTTGCTAAGGATTTTGTCCTTTTAGGTTTGACAGTAGGCTTGATTTCATCCTTGACAGCATCTTTGTTGACAGTGTCCTCCATGACAGTATCTTCCTTGACAGTGTCTTTTGTGACAACTTCTTTGAGGACAGTGTCTTCTGTGACAGCTTCTTTGGTGATAGTATCTCTTTCAGCATTTATACTGTCTATTGCACATCTCAAGATATTTGCCTCCAAAACTTCAATTAATTCAGACTCCTCTTCTTCTGTAACTCTAGCATCTTTCTTTTCTTGCACAGGAGTTTCTTCTTTATTTTCCTCCCGGGATTTAGTTCCAACATTCCCAGAAGTACTTCCACTAGCATTTCCTGCTTCTCCAGTTCCTCCACTACCATCCAACTCATCATCATCACCATGAGGAACATCATAGGAACAACTTTCTCCTTGTTCAGCTCTGTTGGAGTTTGCTTTGGAGATCATCTTCTTTATAGTAGAGCTCAGTTCCTTGTCTCTTTTCACCAGCAAGTCATAGATTACATTGACAGCAAGAACTCTTTCCTTGTTGGCTTTAGAGTTGAGAATCATGTTTAACACCTTCAATATTGCCTTTGACTCCATTGTTGAAGTGCCTCCTAGACTCATGTATGCACATCTCCTGCTACCACTTTTAGTGGTACTTTCATAGTAGACACAAAATGGATTGGTTTAGACTTCTGGAAGTTTCTCTGAGATTAAGTTCAGCATTTGCAGGTGCAGAATCTCATTGAAAGATGTATGGTTTGCCTTGATTTTGTTCTTCATCACAGTTAGCACCTTTGCTGGAAGACTCTGCAACAGCTGCATGGTGATGAATATAGATATTCCAGTGTTTAAGTACACATCAATAGCCCACCTCCTTTCTTCATTGATCTTTACACATACACTGGTGATTTTCTCTTTAAGCAAGGTTGAACAGTTATTCAACCTTCTGCTAGGCTCCTTCATAGCTCCCTCAACTATCCTATGAAAGTCCTCATCATGATTATTTAGAGTGCTTTCCCTGTAGACAACCATCAAAGCATTAGCTTCTTCCTAACTGAACTCTGTTCCTTCACTCCATGTGTTTCCTGACAAGATGTATTCAGGCATCTTGTCTTTCCCTTTTCCCAGCCTATTATGCTCCTCCTTTTCTCTCCATTGCTTTTCAAGGGCACTCTTCTTTGGCATTGGAGTTGGCTCTCTTATTGTCACAGGAGGTAGTACTGGTTTCTTGGAAGGAACATTCCCTTGCATTGCTTCCAGGGCTTTTTTGGACATAAGAACTGTTTCCCCAGCCATCTCATATTCAAAGAGATTTTCAGCTTCTAGCTCTTGCTCCCCCTTACTTCCTGAATCTCCTTTTGTTCCCCTTTTCTTCTTTGCAAACACTGATTTATTTTTAGCTGCAGGATCCCCCTTACTCCTTGATTCCTCCTTAGAAACAGGCTCTCCCTGAGATGCAACATCCTGCTTGGGGGCACCTTCTGATTCTGATCTTGCCGTTCCTGATTCTGCCATTTGTGATTCTGATCTTGCCCTTTTCTCCCCCTTAGGTAAGTTGGCAGCATCAAGATTTGCAGATAGAACTTGAATAGCTTCCTGAAGACTGGAGAAGCCAGAGGCCACCATAGCAGACAGGCTGTCAAGCTTGGATTCCATGGAGAGACACCTGTTCTCTAGAGCTTCCAACCTGAGTGCAGTAGAGGGGCCACCTGTTCTTAACCTTCTTGGGGGTGAAGGAAAAGATTGGGGCTTGGAGGCTGTGGGGGTTCTCACACTCTCAGTGTTTTTCTGAGTGATCTCATCACTCATCACAAAAGAACTCTCAAGGCCTAGTGACTGTAAGTGTGGGGCTCCCTCAAATTCACTCTGGACATGCTCAAGTCCCTCACATTTTGCCAGCTCATTTGGCTGCCTCTCATTTTTATGCTCACCTCTCTTTTCTTTTATCTCTTTTTTTTCTTTTGCACACCCTCACTCACCCTAGATGCATGGGTATGAGCAGTACTTACATGCAATGAAATAGATGGTTTAGAATGTACCTTTAAGAACTGAGACAGTGACACATCATCATCAGAGACATCCTCAACAGTGACAGCATCAAAATCAGGCTGTGCAGAGGTGACAATAGCTTTGCCAGGAATGTTACTGTCAGTTGGAAGATCGACAGTAGGTTCCACTGCATCTTGGACAAAGGGTTTGGTTGTGACAGCAATGTCAACTGAGTCCTCGACAGCAGGGTCACCTGTGACAGCAACATTCTCAGAGTCTTTGACAACAACTGAGGCTGTGACAACATCTTCCTTAAGGTAAGATGCACCTTGGAGATTGAACAAGGTACTGGCTGTTTCACTTTCTAGCAGAGATGTAACTTGCTCTTTCTCAGTGTTTGAGGGAGTGGTGTCCATTTCACTTTGAGAAATGGGTTCTTGTGGACCACTGGATGGGGGCTCATCCATGATTAGAGATGGATGATCAAAACCTGAAGGGTTGGGACTGTCCCCCTCTCTAGGTTGTGGAGAAGAAACAAATGAATGGGTTCTTGTGGACCACTTAATGTTTCATCTTTAATAATACTAGTTTATAACCCGTGCGAAGCACAGACTTCTTTTAATCTAATATTATTTTTTTTAGAGTAAAACTATTTTTTATATCATTTTTTTGTATTAATAATAGAAATATATATAATATAATATAATTGATATTTTTATTAAGAAGATATAGTGTTCGATATTTTTTGGAATATATATATATATATTATTTTATTTTATTTTGAAGAAAAATGGAGTCAATTCAATAATAAAAAGCCATACGACATCTACAAAAATGATCGAGTCGAACAAACATAAAAAAGATCAAATCGTCTATCTTCAAGAAAAGACAATTAAGCGATATTTTGAAGATGATATATTTACATGTACCCGCTTCACCACAATCCACTTCGCCATAATCCGTTTGAGCTATCGACCATAATTGCAATTCTATACAAACTTCCATGACTAAATCAAAACCAACACTCACAATAAAGGAGAGAAACAAACACACTCTCACCAAGGAGAGAAACAAATTCGAAACAGAAAATTTTAAATCTAAAAAACGAAACCACAATAGGAGATCCTCGGTATCCTCGGTATATTTTTTGGAATATATTAATAATTGAAATATATATAATTTAAAAAAGGCAATATTAATAATTCAAAGATATGTTATACTAATTTTTATTTTTAGGCGTGTTTATAAAAGTTAATATATTTTTATTAAAAGGTAATGTGTTTTTATATTTATAGTTTATATTATTCTGTTAAATAGAATAAATGACCGAAAAACTAAAACCAAAATTTTTAATGTTTCGACTATTATATAATAGTGAGAAGCACATATTTTTTCTACATGTATTTATTAATCGGACATTAATATATAACAAATAATATAAATATTAGGTAATGTTAAAATCTGAAATATTTTGATATTTTTAAACTAATAATATAAGTATTAGAGTTTAACATGTCACTATCATATTCAAATTTTAATATAATGTTATTAATTTTGGAATTATAAATATTAAATTTTAGTACTGGGTCTTACTCTGCACATTTATAAATAAAAATAATTAAATAAGGATAATAAATTAAAAAAATTAAATGAGGTAATTAAGTAAAAATAATTAAATAAGGCAAGTACCATACCGCACTGTACCAAAAAATAGGTACAAAAAATTTTAATATTTCGTCTTAGAGTTATAAATATTAAATTTTAGTACAATAAAAGAAATTTTAGTATTGTGTCTTATTATGCACATCTATAAATAAAAATAATTAGATAAGGATAATAAATTAAAACAATTGAGTAATGGTAATTAAGTAAAAATAATTAAGTAAGGCAAGTACCGTACCACACTATACCAAAAAATAGATACTAAAACTTTTAATGTTTCGTCTTTAATAATATACTCCATTCGTCCCAATTTATTTGTCTTGTTTGACTTTTTGTGGTCAAATTGACTGAATTTTGACATGAAAATTTCATGTAGTATATAATCAAAAATAATTATAAGAATTATATCACTAGAAAGTATATTTAATCTACTATAATATGTATATTTTAGATTTTCAAAATAATGAGAGAATGATTCATAATTTACGGTCAAAGTTGAGTCAATTTGACCACAAAAAGTCAAACAAGACAGATAAATTGGGACGGAGGGAAAATAGATAGACAGATAGATATATAGATAGATATCTAGATAGATATATAGATATATGTCGTATGCGATAATTTTAGAAAAAGAGAATTTTTAGTTAAAAAAAAAATATACGCTTTGGTTAATAAAGGTAATCGGTTAATTATTAATATTTATAATATTAATATTTTATGTTACTAAATGGAATTGTCCGTGAAATTTTTGGAAAATGTGAGGTTCTAGTTAGGAGAAATTTTAGTTATAAAATATAAAAAAATAAACGCTTTGGCAAAAAAAAAGAAGCTAAATCGGTTAGTTATTAGTAATTATAATATTATTATTTTATTTCATTATATAGAACTGTCCGTGATATTTTTAGAAAATGAGAGTTTTAGTTAGTAAAAATAGAAAAGTAGAAATTTTAGTTAGAAAATATAAAAAAGAATACACTTTGGCTAAAATAGGTAATTGGTTAGTTATTAGCAATTGTAATTTTATTATTTTATTTTAATAAATAAAGTTGTATGTGATATTTTTGGAAAATGAGATGTTTTAGTTAGAAAAATAGAAAAGGTATTATATAAAAAATTTTAGTATTTTATGTAACGGTTCTCATCGATTTGATCATAAATATCTAACGGCTATGGATTGAGTGACCAAACTATGGAGGACCCGACTGCAAACCAAACTTTCAATGTTCCGTCTATTATATAATAGTATAGACTAGCTTAAAACCCGTGCAATGCACATATTGTTTATAATAGTTGTAATTTTATTATTTATATTTTAATATTCTTATTAATTGTATTTGTTAAGAAAAATAGGTAGGCATGTTAAAGTATGTAAACTTTTTTAAATAATTAAAATAGTAAAATACTTTTTAAAATAAGTAATTAAAGGTTTGATTATTACTTTTTTGTAGTATTATCGTCTCTTAACCACCAAACTCTGGATTATTTAAATATATTTAGAGATAAAAAATTTAATTTTTTATATTTGATACGTTGTTGATGTAATTCGAACATCTCACGATTCTTATCTATTTATTTTAAAGTTTAAAGATTCTTACTTTTTATGGTATTGCACAGGGACGACCAAATTATGGATAAAATATATAAGGATATATATTTGGATAAACTATTTCGTGTTGCGTTTACCCTATTCAAATTTATGTAAATTTATTCAATTTTTTATGATTCAAATTTTAAATTCATTGTTATTTTTTGAAATAGGTAATATTCATATGTGGTGATTCGAAATTTAAATTTTTATAGTATGTTATGAGAATGAGAATAAAGATCTCGACTCCTGAGATAGTAATTGATCATTTGAGTGTATTACATTAAGGGAAAATATCAAAGTCATCACTCATTTCATTCAAATATATCAAATAAGTCACTCATTACAAAAATGACTTAATTTAGTCACTAATTGTAAAATTCGTATCAAGAAGATCACCTGGGAATGACTAGATTGATACAAATTTTCAACTTTTAAATGACTAAGTTGATACAAATTTTCAAATTCGTATTATATCTAACGGTTCTTATTTATCTATTTCAGAATCAACGGTCTTATTAGTTTGACGGCACATGTACCAAAATTTTGGATATGATCCCGTGCAACACACTATTTTTTTTAATATCTATAATTATATTAATTTGTATTTTTCAATATCTTTATGTCATTAACTTTTGGATTTTATTTATTAGATTTTAGATGCTCAATTAACTATTTGTATTGTATCTTGAGTTCTAAAAATTAGATATGAACGTTTTACGGCACATGCGAAACTCACAAAACAATCTTTAATTTAGTGATGGTTTAGCAATTCTTTATCAATTAAAAATACCCTAAAACTGAAGAGAGAGAAAAAGTGACAAATTTTTACATTAAGAATTCTCATGAAACTTAGGAGATTCATTTATATTTGATTTAAATTATCAAAATACTCTTTTAGTATTTGAATATAATTCTACTAACAACCAAATACACTTTTTAATATTACATAACACAATTTTCATCTGTCTATTTTAAGATCTAACAAAATAATCTTTAGTTTAGTAATGGTTTTACATTTTTTTTATAATTAAAAATACACCAAAACTAAAGATAGAAGAAAGTGACAAATTTTTACTTTGAAAATTCTATTTGATCTAGGAAATTTTCATGTATTTGGTTTAAATTATCAATATACATCTTTATAGTATTCCCGTGCAATATACTAGCTCTTTAGCTCTTTATAGTGTAGGCGAGACGCCGAGACATTCACCCAAATCGCCCTTCAACCCGAGTCTAGGCGAGGGCGGGCGGTGCGCGTGCGTTCGAGGCACACAATAACACCATGCACACCCACATGCCTTAGTAGTTGTACACTACTCTTGCACATGGTTCTATATAAACCCACCAACCTTTCATTACCATTTCTACGTGGGATATAAGTTATTTCAACTTAAACAACTCATATAACCTATTTCAAGCAACCTATTTCAACTCAATTTATTTATGGATTCCACTAAGAAAATGTCTTAGATCCAAACATGAAAGTTTAAGTCCTCATAACAAGGAACAACCTCCAATTGTTAGTTTCCGGAAATTTAATCAAGAACATATTTAAAATATGCCTCAAACTTTCCATTTTCTAACAATTTGTACTAGAGTATAAAAGAACACTTCACCCACACACAGACATGAGAAGAAATGGAGGATAGAGATGTATGGAGTCCAAGCAAAATGGTAAATGTTCAAATGGAGAAAACTTCTAAGCCTTTGAAAATAAGGTCTTTCGAGCCAGCAAAACACTGGACTGATGCTCTTCCTAGTGGCAATGGTCGATTAGGTGGTATGATTTGGGTTGGTGTTGTTTCGGACACTATCAACCTCAATGGTACGTACTATAATATATTTGGTTGATGAGAACGGAATGGAATGATCAATGAAATTAAACGGAAATAATGGAGGTTGTTGTGGCAGATTCTTTGTATTAACTCTGTCGATATAGCCCGTTCCTGTTGTATTAACTCTGTTCTCAGTTTTTGGTTGCTCTAAAACTTTCAATAAAAATGACTATAAGAGCTTAAAAGATCTTATTTAATTTAATTAACTAGTCATTGCGGTTAATCTATGTGTGTAGTGTAAATTTCTGGTAGTATTGTTGTTGTACTTGTGTTGATAATTGAGTCAGTTTCTGATTCTTGTCCGGATATTGTCATCCCTAATAGCCAGTACTTCAGTAAATGAAGGTGTGCATCTATTTAGTTGCTTAATGCAGTGCATGTATATTATGTACATTTCTCTCTGCGTAAGATTATACTTGTAAGATTCATATCATGATTCAGAATGTCTATGATAGCTTAGAAACTAAGTTCCGTTTTTTGTTAGTTAATTAATTTCTGAAAATCTTTTGTGTATATATGTGTAGACGACACAATTTGGACTGGGGATCCTGGGAATTATACAAATCCAGATGCTCCGAAGGTATTATCTGAGGTCAGAAAACTGGTTAATGATGGCAAGTATGCTGAGGCTACTAAAGCAGCAGTCAATTTCTCTGGAACTCCTTCTCAGGTATGCTACATTCTTTTGATTCCAATCACTTTTTTTTAAACCACACAGAACCAAGCTAAAACTTACTAGTGTATCTCGCACGTAGAGCATGTACCCAGACATAAGAACAACATATAAAAGGCTGGCAAGATACGAAAAATATCAGCCATTAACAGATCTATAGTATCATATTTCTTACTTTCTTCCGAGTCACACAGGTTTATCAAATGACAGATAACTCCTGTTAAAACAGAACGTACTCTCTTCTTTCAAATTTCGCGTTCAGTTTTTGATCTGATAAAACTTTTATAACTTACATTCATACTATCTAATTATACTCTACTAATTTGTTGCATAATTGAAGGCTTACCAGCTTCTGGGTGATATTAAGCTAGACTTTGATGAGTCTCATGCTGCGTATGATAAAGAAACCTATGAGAGAGAGCTGGACTTGAATACCGCAATGGTAAAAGTAAAGTATACTGCAGGTGGAATAACCTATACAAGGGAACATTTTTCCTCAAGTCCAGATCAAGTAATAGTGACTAATATCTCCAGCAGCAAAACTGGATCTTTATCGTTCACAGTATATCTTGACAGCAAATTACATTATGAATCACGTTTAAGTGGACAAAATCAGATTATAATGGAAGGAGGCAATCCTATGGCCATTAAGTTCTCTGCAGTTCTTGATTTGAAAATTAGTGATGGTACTGGTAAGATGCCTGTCGTAGATGACAAAAAGATTAAGGTTGAGGGTGCTGACTGGTCTGTTATTCGACTGACTGCATCTTCCTCATTTGACGGGCCATTTACTAAGTCCTCAAAATCGAAAAAGAACCCTACTTCAGAATCTCTACAAGATTTGGATTTAATAAAGAATTTCTCATACGCGGAGCTTTCTGCACGCCACTTAAATGATTATCAGAAGCTATTTCACCGCGTCTCCCTGCAGCTTTCGAAAAGCTCAAAAAGTATTGCAGAGGATTTGTCCTTTGCAACTGGTAAGCACCTGAAAGCTACTGAAGATGACAAAGTTTCAACTGCTCAGCGGGTGAAATCCTTTAAAACCGATGAAGATCCTTCCTATGTAGAGCTATTGTTCCAATATGGTCGATATCTGCTTATATCTTGTTCGAGGCCTGGAACTCAGGCATCAAACCTGCAGGGAATCTGGAACAAGGATGTTATGCCACCATGGGAGTATGCCATTTCATCCTTTGCTATATACCTTCCTTTCTCTGTCCAATAATAGTGTGCACTTGAATATTTTGGAGATACACTGCAGTCCATACACAAGTCTTTGAACATGAAACTATAAGTTTTACATTCTGTTACATATAAATTTATAACTAAACTAGACTGATATGATTATTTTTTCCATGTATAGAGGTGCTGCTATTAACTTCACATTTCTTCCTGTCTTCCTTCTTAAGTGGTGCTCCACACACAAATATCAAGCTCCAAATGAACTACTGGCCGTCACTCCCCTGCAACCTTAAAGAGTGCCAAGAGTCTTCACAACAGTGAGCATGCATATAGAATGGTTAAGCATTTGGTTGACTTGGTAGATCCTGATCGCGAAGCTGATTTTGAGGGAGGACTTTACAGTAACCTGTTCACTGCACACCCTCCTTTTCAGATTGATGGCAACTTTGGGTAAGAAGCAACGTGTTTGCACTTTAGCTATCTTAGTACTCATAGTATAGCAAAAAAATTCCATGGATAATTCATATCAGTGTTCGCCTTGGATCCGAGACTTGTTATTCATACATTGTTAGCAGGAAGATGGTTAGATTGTATAAACATAGCTGACTTTACAATTCCACCAGTTTTTCTGCAGCAATAGCTGAAATGCTTGTCCAGAGCACTATGGAAGACTTGTACCTACTTCCTGCCCTCCCCCGAGACAAATGGCAAAATGGTTGCGTTAAAGGATTTTCTAAAAAACAAAGCATTAAAACCTTCCATTTTTGTAGCAAATAACCAATGCACTAGCGACATAAAACCTTCTCTATATTTTTGAACTCACGGAATCATCCAACATTACCATTTTTGAATTCATGGAAGCATCCAACATTACCACTTAATCAGCACCACCCATAAAATAACTTATCCCGCAGACCTGTCTCCAGATAGACCATGTGCCCTATTCTTAATTTTCCTCAGAATGGGCTTAAGACTTCACCTTAAAGATACAATGTGCAAATCAACCTACCGTCTCAGTTTCCCGGGAATCCACCAAAAGACCTTTATTTGGAAATGTGTACTACTGGATATTAACCATAGCGATAAAGAACAGAGGTAGGAAGTACAGAGCTAACATCATTCAGATATTATCAAAGTAGCTTGTATTCTTTCCGCTTCTCTGGTACATAATAGGTATTTAAGAATATAATGGATCATCAGTCATCACTACAAGTATTCCGATCAATGCAGTGTCAGAGGTCTAGGAGATATGAAAATAACTTCTAATACGAAACAGTGAAAATAACTCACTGGAATAACTGTCGGCTACTAATAAGAAGGAAAAGCTTCATCTGACAATTTCACTGTCACGCTACACTATCAAATATTTTCTGTGAAGATAAATGAAGCAACCAAATATAGTGTGTGAATTATCATTTAGACTAAAAATCACGGTAACAATATTCCAGTGAGTTACTAACTGTTAAAAAGTTCAGAACCCTATAATTTAGGTTGCTGAAAATTCCTTTTCCGTTGTGAATTCATCAGTTTGTACGTAACTATTCTTCTTCTATATTGCATGAATTGTTGAGAATAAGAGTGTAAAATCTGCTACTAAAAATTTTCTTGTCCACTAGATCCCATAATCTATATCCGAACTCTTCATGGCCATATCCCAAGAAAATAGACAGCTTTGCCTTGTCATCAAGCTTCGATCTTTCATCTTTCGGAACATGAACATACGCCTTGCATCCAAAAACTCTCAACTGATTATATGAGATATCTTTCCCGGTCCAAACTTTTTCAGGTACATCACCGTTTAAGTGGAACTGAAGGAGAAAGATTAATTAAATCAACAGCAGTTCTAACAGCCTCCGCCCAAAAGGACTTCGGTAGTTTAGCATGAGAAAGCATACATCGGACTCTTTCTTCAATGGTTCTATTCATTCTCTCCGCTACCCCGTTCTGCTGGGGAGTTTTAACTACTGTTTTCTCAAGCCTGATGCCATGCCTTTGACAATATCTTTCGAATGGACCCCTGTACTCTCCGCCGTTATCTGATCTGACACACTTCAATTTTCTTCCTGTTTCTCGTTCAACATGAGTATGGAATTTTGTAAATACATCAAGTACCTGATCCTTAGATTTTAAATTGAACACCCAAACTTTCCGCGAATGATCGTCAATAAATGTTACAAAATAAATAGCACCACCAAGAGATTTACTTTGCATACTACAAACATCAGTATGTATCAAATCAATCACACATGGCTTTCTAGATGATGAATGAATTTTGAATGCAACTCTATGTGTTTTTCCAACAATGCAATGATCACAAGTTCTAAGAGAAGACATACTTTGTAATTGAGGCAAATATTTCTTTCTGACCAGTGTTTGGAGTCCCTTTTCGCTGATGTGACCGAGTTTTGCATGCCAAAGATCAACTCCTACATCCTTCTGAATTGCATTTATTTCAGCCTTGCAAAGTGTAGCTTGTGTCAAATAAAGAGTGTTCGTTTTCTTTCCCTTAGCAATAACTAGCGAGCCTTTTTGTAAGCTTCCATTTGCCTCCACCATAATACCTATCAAAGCCCTCATCATCAAGTTTACCTGTAGAGATCAGATTAAGTCGAATATCTGGAACATGTCTCACATCTTTGAGCACCAGCTTATCGCCAATAGTTTCCAAGTGAATATCACCGATACCAACAACCTTGGATTCACCTGTATTTCCCATACGCACTATTCCGAAATCACCACTAGTATAAGTTGTAAAAAACTCAGCATGAGATGTTACATGATATGACGCACCGGAATCGATCACCCAATCTGTGTCCTGGCAAGCAAGGTTGATATATGCACTATCAAAGACAATCTCTACATCACCATCATTGGAAATTGTGTTTGTCTCATTGTCGTTCTTCTTGCTTTTCCGTTCTCTTTTTAAAATTCTGCACTCTTTAATCATATGTCCAGGCTTGTTGCAGTGGTAGCAAGTCACATTTTTCCTTGATCTAGATTTAGATCTTCCCCTGGAATGATCCTTTTTGTTGTGATTGAGCCAATTCCGATGTTGGCTTCTTCCTTGCCTTTCTTCTTTCTGCATTACAAATGCCCCTGAAGAAGATTCACCTGCCTCTTTTCTTCTTGCCTCTTCATTTAACAAGCTATCTTTAACCAAATCCATGGTTAGTTTTCCATCTGGTGTAGAGTTACTGATTGTCACCACTAATGTTTCCCAACTGTCAGGCAATGAGCTAACAAGTAAAGAAGCTTGAAGCTCATCATCAAGCTTTAATTCCAAGGCGACCAGTTTGTTGGCAATGCTCTGAAACTGACTTGTGTGCTCCACCATGCTGTTTCCATCTTTATACTTCAGATTAACAAGTCTTCGGATTAATGCAGTTTTATTTCTTGTCGTTTTCTTCTCATAGGTACTCTCCAGCTTTTTCCATAGAATATGAGCTTCAGTCTCGTCACAGACATTTTCGAATACACTGGGTTCAACCCATCTTCTAATAAAACCAGCTGTTTTCCGGTGCATAACTGTCCAATCTTCACTTGAAATGTCATCAGGTTTTTGATCACCCAATGTAATTGGCTTATACAAATCTTTACAATAAAGCAAGTCTTCCATCATACGCTTCCATATAGAGTAGTTTGTTGAATTTAATCTTATCATTCCATCAGAAGCATCCATTTTTGACACACAAGAGACTAACCTCGCTCTAATACCACTTTGTTGAGAATAAGAGTGTAAAATCTGCTACTAAAAACAAAGTTCAGTAACAACAAGCTCTCTGCAGCCTCACTCTTGACTTCCTCTTTGTGTGTAAAAACAGGATAATGAAGCAAACAATGAATAAACCAACAAGCACCAGGACAATAGCAGCAACAAAGATAAAACTGACAGCAGCAAAGAAGTAAAAATAACACCAGATTTTTGACGTGGAAAACCCTCCAAGATAAAGGGAAAAACCACGAGGTGACAGTAAACCACCCACACTAAAAACTTCCACTATAATTAAATAATGGGATACACAAGTTTCTCTCTAGATAATACTAGAGGTACATACAAACATTAATCTTCACAGAAATATGTGGATCTCAGTAAAGTACATCAAACTAAGAGTTTGGATACTCTCACCAATTTGTAGCAAGTGTGGATATATGCTCTCACCAGCTTGAGCTCCTTGTAATATACTGAAAGAAGCTGCTAATCAAAAGAACTGTTGTTGCCTTCTACAGAACCCAAAAACCCACTAGAAAACGTTGTGTCTCCCCCTTTTCTTATTTCCTTACTTTGCTTCTGGGACCTTCTATCTGATTATTTTTTTTTGTTTTATACGCCTAAATATTACCCAAATATGTTTAGAGCGATAGTGAAAAGATGAGTTCTTACTGAGATGTATAGCACTTTGGCTGTCACAGTAGACGATAAACTTCTTTTGCTTCTGACCAATGTCCTTTAAAAATTTCTTCATCCACAAGACCTCCTTACAAGCTTCAGTAATGGCAATGTATTCGGCTTCTGTTGTCGATAATGCAACACATCTTTGTAATCTGGACTGCCACAACACTGCTCCCCCTGCATAAATAATTAGGTAACCTGAGGTAGACTTTCTGGAATCAAAGTCACCAGCCATATCCGCATCAGTAAAACCATCAAATACACATTCACCATTTCCATAGCATAGACATAATTTTGAGGTACCTTTAAGATACCTAAAGATCCACTTCACTGCAGCCCAATGTTTTCTTCCGGGATTTGAAAGAAATCTACTAACAACCCCGACAGCATGAGCTAAATCAGGCCTGGTACAGACCATGAGGCTGCCAATCGCGGAGGCATACGGAACTTTCTTCATCTCTTGTTTTTCTGTCTCGCTTGAAGGGCACTGTTCATTACTCAGCTTGAAATGACTTGCAAGCGGAGATACAACTGGCTTTGCATTGATCATGTTGAACCTCTCCGAAACTTTATTGATATATCTCTCTTGAGACAACCAAAGTTTCTTGTTCTTCCTGTCACGTATGATTTGCATGCCAAGTATTTGTTTTGCTGGACCTAAATCCTTCATAGCAAAGGTACTGCTAAGATCCTCCTTTAATTTCTCAATCTTACTCGCATCATGGCCAACAATTAACATATCATCTACGTATAACAGGAGAATAATGAAATCATCACCTGAAAATCTTTTCATAAATACACAATGGTCAGAGTTTGTCTTACGATATCCACGAGTCTCCAGAAAAGAATAGAATTTTTTGTACCACTGTCGAGGGGCCTGTTTAAGACCGTACAAACTCTTTCTCAGCCTGCAAACAAGATCTTCTTTTCCAGGAACTTTAAATCCTTCGGGCTGCTCCATGTATATCTTTTCTTCTAAATTACCATGGAGAAAAGCAGTCTTAACGTCAAGTTGTTCAACTTCAAGATTTAATTTTGCTGCTAACCCCAACACAACTCTAATGGATGACATCTTTACAACAGGTGAGAAAATTTCTTCAAAATCGACACATTTTTTCTGACCGAACCCTTTCACAACATGAATGCCCCCTAGCAAATTATAGATTAGCTTTGTGTCAGAGTGAACTTTATCACCCACAACTAGAACATGAAAGCTATTTCCTATTTCGATCCAACTGCAACCTGGCTGCTTCTTTAGGCCTTCGTCCTTCATTTTCGATCTCAGATTTGCAGCTTCTCTCCAAATTCCGCTGGAAGAATATACATTAGCTTGAAGAATGCAAGTACCTGCATTCTCTGCCTCAGCTGCCAATATTTGCTTAAATACTAGCGTTCCCATACACATTACAGTCTGCAAGCAACCACCCCCACCCCCACCCCCACCCCCAAAAACACACTTGATGAAGGCTTAACTGGGAGTTTTTTTAATCAAATCAAAAGACCCCTTTACCAAGACCTGCTAAGCTACTACAGGCACCCAAGACTCACAAAAGTTCCTTCATTTGGCTTTGCCTTCTGCCTGCATATTCATGAAATTTTTTAATGCTTCTTCACTTTGATCATCTAAGACATAGCCATTGAGTACTCCAAGATACAACATTTTTTACCGGCATCTCATCAAATAATTTCCTAGCCCTCCTTATCTCACCATTTTGAATAAACCCAGTAATCATAGAATTCCAAGAAGGTACATCCTTCTCCGGCAACCTCTCAAACAAATAAAACGCTTGTTCTGGTATAACACACAGGACTGCTGCAGAAGAGGTGAAGGAGGACGATCATGTGCCCGGACCACACCCGCCATAATAAGAAAATCCTCGAGAGTTATCTCTTCAGATGTTGTCTGGTGCTGAGCAGAGTCAACTTCCTGAACATTAGCGGCACTACCATTTTCCTGTTCTTGCTGAAGTTTATGTAACTCGTCCCAGACTTCATCCACAGTTTTCTGGGACAATGGCGATGGAAACGTCAAAGACCCCTGTCTTAGCAAGCTCTGCTTTGTACCAGTACCATTCACTGTTGATGTGATAATCTCGCCTTCAGGAAACTGTGGATTAACATTAGCTGTGGCTGCAGCTGTGGGGAACATCAACAAAGGAACATCAGAACCTTTAAAAGAAAGAAACTACGAGGAGGTACTCATTCAAATTTATTAGCTAAAATTTAGTACAACACAATGTGTTCTTGTAGGCTAAACCCCCTCAACCCCACTAAATCATAACTGTGAGAGCATTAATATGCTTGAAGTCTTGAACAACAAACATGGTACATCAATATAAGAATACTCTTTCATTTAGAACACAGATTCTCCTAGTTGTGCAATATTAGAAACCCACATCAAATTAACAACATATTAATCACTTTCATCAACATAACAACTCAAGTATTCTTTCTGTAAATCTTTCTTCAGCAACAAAGCTTAAAATTTCAGCACCCAACAGCAGAAAAGTCAAATACACTAGCTATCATAATTTGAAATCAAACTGTAAACTAAAACATAAAGTTGAGAACTTTACCTGGTTTCAGCTTATTGGGAAGATCAAGGAGAAATTGTGAAGGGATAGGTAAGGTGGAACAACTGAGCACAACATAAATTAGATTGAGCCGGAAATACCATAAAAGCTACTCACAAACAATAATTTCACAGAATTACTCACTTGGACAATTGTTAAACCCATTTAACAGGTATAAGAAAAATATAGCCCAATGCGACCAAAAAATTTCATACCACAGTTACATAAGGAAAAGGCCACTTGCAGAGACCATTAACTCCATGCCGGCCTAAATTGCTCTGTTCCCTTGATCTGCAGCAACATTACCAATGGACTATCTACATAAATCCTCTCTATATTTTTGAACTCACGGAAACATCCAACATTACCATTATTGAATTCATGGAAGCGTCCAACATTACCACTTTATCAGCACCACCGATAAAATAACGAAGAATGTAAAGAATAACGAGTTTTTATTAAAAGGAACAAGATTACTGTTTCTCGGAGGAGGTGGTTACTGCAATTGATTCTGCATCTTTGACGCTTCTTTCCAGCAGTGCCTGATAAGCTGGCACATCCCCGCCCCCTGCTGAACCCATAGCAGGCCTAACCATAGAACCAGGTGGTCCAGATCCAAGTGCTGTATTATTATTGTTCTGGTATCAGTACCATTCACTGTTGATGTGATAATCTCGCCTTCAGGAAACTGTGGATTAACATTAGCTGTGGCTGCAGCTGTGCTGAGACATTTTACCTAAGACATTTGCTAAGACATTTTACCTGCAGCTATTGGATGAGCCGAAACTTCTTCCTTAATCCAGCACACTCTCCCATTCCACCATCCACTCCTTTAGGACTGCAAGAAGTAGATCTAAAACTGTTAAGTCGCTCAGTAGTGCTTAGGCGTACTTCTTCAAACTTGACATTGTACAAACGGCTGCAATGGAAGGAACTGTAACAGAAGAACAACACTATATTATGCTTTCCAGAAAAAAACCCCGAAAAATTCTTCACTTATCCATTTCTATATATATATATCCTACCCTTAAACTTCCAGTAAAACAAACATGATCAGTACCAATTGTGTATAAAATAAAATTTGCAACATAGGAAGACTTTCGAAGCCAAACAAATAGAATGTTTCTAGACTGTGCAATTACAGCATGGATATAAACTCATGGCAACAATCTCAATCATGTGCAAGCATCCGCAATGCAACATGCTGTGAGAGACTCAGAGGACACCTATAATACAATAAAAAGAACTTGAAAAAAAGAAGAGAATTTGACATTTCAAGTCGAAACTTTCATCAAAATCGAGATCAACAAAGGAACATCAGAACCTTTAAAAGAAAGAAACTACGAGGAGGTACTCATTCAAATTTATTAGCTAAAATTTAGTACAACACAATGTGTTCTTGTAGGCTAAACCCCCTCAACCCCACCAAATCATAACTGTGAGAGCATTAATATGCTTGAAGTCTTGAACAACAAACATGGTACATCAATATAAGAATACTCTTTCATTTAGAACACAGATTCTCCTAGTTGTGCAATATTAGAAACCCACATCAAATTAACAACATATTAATCACTTTCATCAACATAAGAACTCAAGTATTCTTTCTGTAAATCTTTCTTCAGCAACAAAGCTTAAAATTTCAGCACCCAACAACAGAAAAGTCAAATAAACTAGCTATCATAATTTGAAAATCAAACTGTAAACTAAAACATAAAATTGAGAACTTTACCTGGTTTCAGCTTATTGGGAAGATCAAGGAGAAATTGTGAAGGGATAGTTAAGGTGGAACAACTGAGCACAACATAAATTAGATTGAGCCGGAAATACCATAAAAGCTACTCACAAACAATAATTTCACAGAATTACTCACTTGTACAATTGTTAAACCCATTTAACAGGTATAAGAAAAATATAGCCCAATGCGACCAAAAAATTTCATACCACAGTTACATAAGGAAAAGGCCACTTGCAGAGACCATTAACTCCATGCCGGCTTAAATTGCTCTGTTCCCTTGATCTGCAGCAACATTACCAATGGACTATCTACATAAATCCTCTCTATATTTTTGAACTCACGGAAACATCCAACATTACCATTATTGAATTCATGGAAGCGTCCAACATTACCACTTTATCAGCACCACCGATAAAATAACGAAGAATGTTTATTAAAAGGAACAAGATTACTGTTTCTCGGAGGAGGTGGTTACTTTTAACGTTTTTGTTACTCCCACAGCATATGCATATCCTTTCCATACTGCTATCGCGTATCCTTTCTCATAATAAAAAGTTAAAGTGATACCCTAGCCATGTATGCGTATCCAGTTTTGTTAGATTAAAAAAAATTCAAAATTTAGCATGTTAGTTGTGCATCTGGGAAAAAAAGTTATTATAGCATTAGCTACACCTATTTTAGCACAACCATTGGCTTTGCCCTAAGCAGTTTTAGAAAAGAATAACTTGCACTTTTTAGATAACAAAACTTTATTGCAGGGTAAAAGTAAAATCAAGATGTGATCAATGACCAAGTAAATATAAGTTCAATAAGTGGCAAAATTTACATATACTAGAAGTTTAACATTCATCACTAACCTAAGCTACTGCCACAATTATTAAAGACAAATTTTTTTGGTCACGCACAAATTCTCTTCTTCTTCGAACTTCCTCTTTCCAAGAGCATTACTATCTTTTGGTCCCTCTTCTTGATCATTGGTCAGCAAGTCAATAAGCAAATCCATGTCGAAACCCGGATCTCCACATAACTCATTGCATTCTGGAGCAGCAATGTTGCATTCTTGAGTAGCAGCAACATAACAGTTATCAAGTAAATAATCATAATTACTGATACCACTATCTAGGACAACCAAATTTTCTGATGTTAAGCACTCAGAGCCCTCAAAATTACCACAAACACTTCCCTCACTTTGCGTCGTTAAGTTCCCGGTTTCCTCCAAATTATCACAAACTATGTGCTCAAGATTCTTCGTAATCTGTTCTTTCTTTTGACCATCGCCACAAATTTCAACATCACTTTTCAAACCCAATTTATATGTCAACTTTTTTGCAGAATCGAATGTGATCTTACAAAGAACAAAATCATCCCCAGCAGTAGAACCAAAACCCTTATTAACCCCAGACAAGGAATATTCGTGCATCTTAAAATAGCCGGCCTTGCTACGATCAAACTCAACCCCAATTTCAGTAATCTCGAAAACTAACATTCTCTTCTCCCCGATCAGATTACCCATACCATCCTTGATCGGTTTCTTATTCTGTCCAACCCAAGTCCCACAGCCAGCTTTTTTACAAGTATTTTCTCTACTTCTCACATCATCAGTTTTACGTAGCTTGGATAAGGTTGTAAACACATAAACAATCTTCTCAGTCGGTTTGTCTTTGAAGACAATCCAAGAATTATCATGGACATCAAACAAGTCCCAGGGGGTACAGTTAGGGCCGTATAATTCTCGGTCCTTGATAATGTCACAATAGAGCTTCTGACGAAGAATCCTGCGCTTCAAATAATAACAAATCAACTCTTCATCCGTTGGTTTAAACCTGTATCCAGGAGGCCAATTCAATTTCTCACCCATCACCGCAATTACAAATTCAATCAAGAACAGAACTTGATTCGATTAATGTGGAATATAAGTATATGCGTATGTATACAGTTTATATGAGAGAGAGAGAGAGAGTTGATGGTTTGATTACCCAGAGAGAGAGAGAGAGAGAGGGAGAGGGAGAGGGAGAGGGAGAGCGAGAGAGAGAGATAGAGATTTTATTACCCCGTCCCCCGTATATATATAGGCGAAAGAAAACGACCCTACTCTAACTTTGGGGTTCAAGCGCATCTTTAATTACATAATTTAATAAATTTAAATATTAATTATCATAATTTGTATCATTATTTATTTACAGAAAAAATGTATTTTTACAAAACAAAAAAAAAATTAAAATATACACTTTTTTTATTTACTTTTAAAAAAGTCTCATATTTTTCAAGAAAACCTTATATATTGTACAAATTTTAATTTTAATTTTAATAATATTCTAGTTTCTCAAAAAAAAATTCAAAATTGAAGGTTTGATCAAACTTGAGCTCGAGCCGAATTTTATAATCGAGCTCGAACTCGAGCCTTCCAGTTTTCAACTGACCTCGATTACATCTCCGGAGGCAACAATCGACGCTTCCTGCGACTTAAAAGTTTATTATTTAAAGTACTAAAACTAGTAAAGGAATATTATTGTAAGAGAGAGAGATTTGATGGTTTGATTACCCGGTGAGAGAGATAGAGATTTGATGATTTGATTACCCCGTCCCCTAGATATATTTACGTGATTGCAATATGATACATTCCAATTCCATATGGTTTCTATTTTGATTTGGAAAAGAGAAGGACCCTTCTCTAACATGGGGTTCAAGCACACCATTAATTCAAATTTTGGACTTTTACATAATTTAATAAATTAAAATCTATTTACTTACAAAATTTTACAAAAAAACCTCATATTTGTATCACTTTTAAAAAAGCCTCACATTTTTCAAGAAAACCTCATATATTGTACAAATTTTAATTTTAATAATATTATAGTTTCCCAAAAAAAAATTTAAAATTGAAGGTTTGATCAAACTTGAGCTCGAGCCGAATTTTATAATCGAGCTCGAACTCGAGCCTTCCAGTTTTTAACTGACCTCGATTACATCTCCGGTAATTTCGAGGCAACAATCGGCGCTTCCTGCGACTTAAAAGTTTATTATTTAAAGTACTAAAACTAGTAAAGGAATATTATTTTAAGAGAGATAGATTTGATGGTTTGATTACCGGTGAGAGAGAGAGAGAGAGAGAGAGAGAGAGAGATTTGATGATTTGATTACCCCGTCCCCTGGATATATAGTCCCTCTGTCCCATCCATTTCTTTACACTTTTCTTTTTGGGATGTCACATCCATTTCTTTACATTCCAAAATTTTCCAAAAATAGTAAAGTTTTATAATATAAAAATTAACTATTTCCACTATTTTCCTCCACTTTACTTACTTTATACCTTAAATATTGATGGTTCCCACCACTTTACTCATTTTTTTTACTTTTTCTCATACTTTACTTATATTCCTTAACCTCCGTCCCAAATATAAACAATTGGGTGGGACGGAGGGAGTATACGCGATTGCAATCTGATACATTCCAATTCCATGTGTTTTGGATTTTGATTCGGAAAAGAGAAGGACCCTTCTCTAACTTGGGGTTCAAGCACACCTTTAATTCAAATTTTGGACTTTTACATAATTTAATAAATTAAAATATTAATTATTATAATTTGTATCACTATTTACTTACAAAATTTTACAAAAAAAATGTATTTTTACAAAAAAAAAAAAGTTAAAATATACGCTTTTTTATTTACTTTTAAAAAAGTCTCATATTTTTCGAGAAAACCTCATATATTTTACAAATTTTAATTTTAATAATATTATAGTTTCCCAAAAAAAATTCAAAATTGAAGGTTCGATCAAATTTGAGCTCGAGCTAAATTTTATAATCGAGCTCGAACTCGAGCCTGACAGTTTTCAACTCACCTCGATTACATCTCCGGTAATTTCGAGGCAACAATCGGCGCTTCTTACGACTTAAAAATTTATTATTTTAAGTACTAAAACTAGTAAAAGAATATTATTTTAAGAGAGAGAGAGATTTGATGGTTTAATTACCCCGTGAGAGAGAGAGAGATTTGATGATTTGATTACCCTGTCCCCTATATATATATATACGTGATTGCAATCTGATCCATTCCAATTCCATATGGTTACTATTTTGATTTGGAAAAGAAAAGGACCCTTCTCTAACCTGGGGTTCAAGCACATCTTTCATTACATAATTTAATAAATTAAAATATTAATTATTATAATTTGTATCACTATTTATTTACAAAAAAAATGTAAGTATATCAATTACAAATTCAATCAAGAACATAACTTGATTCGATTAATGTGGAATATAAGTATATGCGTATGTATACAGTTTATATAAGAGAGAGAGTGTGAGAGAGAGAGAGAGATTTGATGATTTGTTTACCCCGAGAGAGAGAGAGAGAGATTTGATGATTTGATGTACAGTTTATATGAGAGAGAGAGAGAGAGAGAGAGAGATTTGATGGTTTGATTAACCCGAGAGAGAGAGATATTTGATGATTTGATTACCCGCATGAGAGAGAGAGGGAGATTTGATGATTTGATTACCCTGTCCCCCGGATATATATACGCGATTGCAATCTGATACATTCCAATTTGATTTGGGAAAGAAAAGGACCCTTCTCTAACTTGGGGTTCAAGCACACCTTTAATTCAAATTTTGGACTTTTACATAATTTAATAAATTAAAATATTAATTATTATAATTTGTATCACCATTTACTTACAAAAAAAACATATTTTTATAAACTTTTTTTATTTACTTTTAAAAAAGCCTCATATTTTTCAAAAAAAACCTCCTATATTGTACAAATTTTAATTTTAATAATATTATAGTTTCCCAAAAAAAATTTCAGGTCAGACAAATTCAAATAACTTATTTTATATGAATTGAAACGACATCAAGATCAATAAATTTCAGAGCTAACAAATTTTTTAGCATGACAGAAATAAAAATTATGAGTATTTATAATGTAAAAAGTTAAAATATTGAAAATCGGAGATTAGTATAGTAATTATAATAAATTGTATTTAGTACCATTTTGAATGTGATTGAAGATTATTGAAAATAATATTTGAAAAGGAAGAAATTTAGGCAATTTAATGTATTTATTTAGTTTAGTTTTTTTTTTAAATTCTTTTTTTTTAATATTAATTAATTTAGTAAAACTAAACTATACTGAATCATATTCGATTTTTTGTTGATATTTAATGAACCGAATTTGAATTATCGAACCAAACTCGAACATATCAAAATTTTTAGGTGCGAGCTTTGAGCTTGAAATTGAAGGTTCGATCAAACTTGAGTTCCAGCCTGACAGTTTTTAACTCACCTCGATTACATTTTCAATAATTTCGAGACAACAATCGACGCTTCCTGCGACTTAAAAGTTTATTATTTTAAGTACTAAAACTAGTAAAATAATATTATTGTTTATAAAACTTTTGACAACTATTTTAAAAGTTTTCAAAATAGTTTAATTTAAACCAATTTACATAAATTACTAGTTAGAAATTACTCTCATTATATAAATAAATTTTTTAAAATTTAAGAAAAACCATAAACATGAAAAAAATTATAATATAAATGTAATCTTTACTGTCAAAATTTATAAATATTAAATATAATTAAATAAAGTTCTTAAAAGTCATCACCCGTATCATAACGTAAATGCTCAATAATAGTATAAAAATCTATTTGATTATAATATTAATTTATTCCAACGGAATATAATGAAACAACATGATTATACTTTTCTTTATCAATGTAGTTGATCGAGAAAAGATTTGGGTTAATTCTGTTGGTCACACCTTCATATGCAAAAGCAAAACCATGTCGTACGAAACATACCCGGTATATACTATTTAGAAGATGGTTTGATGAGAATAATATATACGCAGACCATGCATCTACTCATAGAAAGATTGTTTCAATAAAGACAATAAAGACAGCTGGCTTAATGCATAACAAAATGGTATATAAAAATGTGATGCGTTAAAAAAAATAGTGGGTAACAATATATGAAAAACATAAGCATGATAAAAAAAAATTATGTAGCAATTGTAAATAAGCATAAATTTGATAAGATAATTTGTAAAGTGAATAATACAATAACTGAGCCCATGAATTTTATTACATGGAATTACCTATACTTAAATGTCGTTGCCTTGGTATGATCCCAGTACTTGAAACTACCTGTCTAATACTCGAAATCATTATTCTATCTCCATATGTTGATCCATTTTATCGAAGATGAACTATCTTTAACCAATTTCTCATGATTAGTGATTATCCTCTATTTCTCATGATTAGTGATTATCCTCTTCTTCTTCGCATCTTGAATCATAATTATTAAGGATTAAATCTCAAAGTGGTCACTCAAGTGAGGGGCATATCTCAAAAAACTTACTCTAGTTATCCGGGACTCGTTTGTATCATTTTAGTTGCAAGTAATGACATCACCATTTATTTGATCGGTTGACTACACGAAAACTAACATATTTAACGACAATGTCATTACTTACAACTACAACTAGAATTATACAAATGAGTCTCTGATGATAACTAACTAGAGTAAATTTTTTTGAGATATGTCCTTCACTTCAGTAACCACTTTGATATTTAACCCTAATTATTAATATCATCCCTTTTCCTTATCCCGGTTGAAAACATCTTCTGGAACCCCAAATATTCTCCTCATGGCCACACGCCTCCAAAATTGCAATGATATTGAATGTGGAATATTTAGGCAAATGTTCAATATCGATCACTTAAAACTTAGACATGTTAAATCAAAATTTCAGTACAGTCTATTTTTGACTATATACTAAAATTGAAATTCGTTTTGATTTACAAAACAAATTCGTTTCGAATATGAATTTTTTTCATAAGAAAAATTATAGGCTGCCCAGAGATATAATACATAAAATATATAAAAAAAACAAAACTTAATAATGCAGTATATAATACAACATAATGTATTTAGTATATAGTAACTTAAAACGCGTGCGATGCACAGATTGTTATTAATTATTGTTATTTTTATCATTTATATTTAATATTTTATTGATTATATTTGCTAAAAAATGTGTAGGCGTGTTAAACTTTTTTAAATAATTAAAGGTATTAAAATAGATTTTAAAATAAATAAGTAACCGTTTGTCCATGTTATTTTTGGAAAAAAAGAGGTTTTAGTAAGTAAAATAAAAAAAAATAACATTTTTTAGTTGAAAAATGTAATTGCCTGTATTTTTTTTAGAAATATAGAGGATTTTGTTAGAAAAAAATATAAAAGGTAATATATTTTAGGTGAAAAAGTACTTGGTTATAAATACTGTTATTATTTAATAATAGTTTTTTTTTAAAAAAATAGAAAAAGTAACATGTTTTAGCTGAAAAGAAAAGTGTCCGTAATTAAAAGTATTAAAATATATTTTAAAATAAATAAGTAAGGTTTGACCGTGATATTTTTGGAAAAGGAGTGGTTTTAACAAGGAAAAATAAAAAGAGTAACATGTTTTAGTTCAAAAAGGTAATTGCCCGTGTTTTTTTCTGGAAAAAGAGAGGGTTTTGTTAGAAAAAATAGAAAAGGTAATGTATTTTAGCTGAAAAGATAATTGGTTATAAATAATGTTAATATTTAGTAATAGTTTTTAAAAAAATAAGTAAGGATAATTAAGTAAAATCACTAAGTACCGACCGTCCGTCCGACTAACAAACTTTTAATGTTTCGTCTTTAATAATACTAGTCAATCAACCCGTGCAAAGCACAGACGAATTTAACATTAATTTTGAAATTTATTTGTAAAAGTTTTGAGATTTTAGTAGTTCTGAAAATGCTACCTTTTTAAAAAAAAGTATTAAAAATACTACTTTATTACTTCAAATCTAAAAAAAAACTTATAAAATTTATAAAAGTTTAATATCTTAGTAAGCATGTAATCGTCCAAATTATCAATATATTTTGTTGTAATAATATAAATATAAATATAAATGTTTAAAAAAGTTGTTTTTTTGAATTTTAATTAAAGTATAACTGAAAAAATTTGTAGTTATGTATGTGATTTTTGATTGAATTATATGAATTTTTAATATTGCTTAATATTTTATTAATTATATTTGTTAAAAAAATAAGTAGACATGTTAAAATAGGTAAAATCTATACTATACTATTAATGTCGAAACATTGAAAGTTTTGGTTTTCGATTTTCGGTTTCGGTCATTTACTCTATTTAATAAATAATATAATAATATAATAATATAATAATAGTAACTAACTGATTGCATTTTATAATTAAAACACTTTTTCTAAAAAAATCTACTCATTTTCCAAAAACATCACGGCAATTACCTTTAAATTAAAATATATTACCTTTTATATTTGTTCTCTCTAAAATTTCTATTTTCCAAAAATATCAGGTGCAACCCTTACTTATTTATTTTAAAATCTATTTTATTACTTTTAATTATTTAAAAAATCTTACCTATTTTAACATGCTAACGTATTTTTTAACAAATATAATTAATATAATTAAAACACTTCTAAAAATATCACACACAGTTACTTTTTTTAATTAAAACATGTTAGTTTTTTTATTTGTCCTTATTATTTGACTTTTACAATTAAAACATTTTTTTCCAACAAAATCTACACTTTTTTCAAAAATAACACGGGTAATTGCTTTTGAACTAAAACATATTACCTTTTATATTTGTTCACAATAAAATCTCTCTTTTTCAAAAATATCAGGGTGTAACCCTTATTTATTTTAAAATCTATATTATTATATAATAGACGAAACATTAAAAGTTTGGTCGGTCTTAAGTGATTTTACTTAATTACCCTTACTTATTTTTAGATAGTTACATTATTTATAACCAATTACCTTTTCAGCTAAAATATATTACTTTTTCTATTTTTATTAAAAAAAAATCGTCTTTTTCTATAAAAAAAACCACGTGTAATTACCTTTCTCAACTAAAACATGTTATTTTTTCTTTTTTTCCTTACCAAAATCTCTTCTTTTCCAAAAATATCATGTTGGTCCTTGACTATTGCAAAAGGAGGGGGGGGGGGTTGAATGCAATACTGATAAATCTCAATCTACGCTTCAACAACAAAGACTAAGATTAACGTTTATCGGTTTATGAATTACAAACACAAGTAGACACACGAGTATTTCTCACAAAATAAATGTTTTATTTATTTTGCAATGGGTTGCTACAACCTCAAGAAAATGTTCGTTTTCTTGAGCTTCGGTTTCTCGAGTGATTACAAAGAATGGATTGAGAGATAGTCTAAGTAGACTAATTCTATCACTATCAACACGGGTTTGTGAAGCTGTTGTCATTTTCATGTGACAGCTTCTTACAAATTGCCTACCCATGAATCTTTCCTAAATTGTTATACAAACAACTTATCAGTACTGGATAAAGCAATCTAGAAATATTCTATATTTAGCTAACACAATTCAGTAGATGTAGATTTGTCATACTCTGGAATTGGTGAGCTTTGTCATGTGATCTCTCGAATTTCGGTCGTAGTCTTGCAGACCTGTTGTAGTGTTGGGATACTGCAACACGCCTGTTTCTTGAACATCCAAACTGTCACATGTTTGACTGGGTAGAATCCCAATATCAATATTCTCCCTTCATGACAGTATCCTGATGGTTAAGCTTGCTGTCACAAGAATGCGCTTTTGGTGACAGTAAGAAATCCCCGCATAAGGTGCTGTCAGGATTTCCAAGCTTGCTGTCAGGCTAAGGTAAAGTTGATGTCCGAGGGCTTCCGCCAATGTTGCTGTCAGAGTGAATGTACTGTCGTGACTTGCAACATGCTGTCTTCTTGTAACCTTACTGTCAATGCTGTGATAGTAATCTTTATTCTTGCTGTCCATCTTGAGTACTTCTTGAGGCTTGAACAAATAAATGAACTTCTACCAAGATGTACTAGAATCTTATTTGCAATAAACAAAAACAGTTACAAAGACATACTCTGGCTGTGACAGTATGTTCATACTTAATAAAATTAAGTATTTAAAATATCTAGTTAAGTTGTCTCATAGCCATCACCCATAAATCCTAACATATCACGCTCAAATCCTTACTTATTTATTTTAAAACACATGTTAATACTTTTAATCATGGGCAATTACCTTTTTCAACCGAAACATATTACTTTTTTTATTTTACATTACTAAAATCCCTCATTTTCCAAAAATATCACGGGCAAACCGTTACTTATTTATTTTAAAACTGATTTTACTTTTAATTATTTGAAAACAAAATTGACACACCTACTTATTTGCTAAAACTTTTTCTATTTCTCCTTACTAAAATCCCTCATTTTCCAAAAATATCGCGGGCAAATCCTTACTTATTTATTTTAAAATATATTTTAATATTTTTAATCACGGGAAATTACCTTATTCAACTAAAACATGTAACTTTTTTTATTTTTTCTTACTAAAACTCCCCATTTTCCAAAAATACACGGGTAAACCGTTACTCTTTTATTTTAAAATCGATTTAATTTTAATTATTTAAAAAAAATTAACACAACTACTTATTTGTTAAAAATAATCCGTGCATCACACGAGTTTTAAGCTAGTATTATTAAAGTCGAAACATTGAAAGTTTTGGTTTTCGGTCATTTTTTCTATTTAATAAATAATAAAATAATAAAAAAATAGTAACTAACTCATTGCCTTTTATAATTTAAACACTTTTTTTTTAACAAAATCTACTCTTTTCCAAAAATATCACTGACAATTACCTTTAAATTAAAACATATTACCTTTTATATTTGTTCTCACTAAAATCTCTGTTTTCCAAAAATATCAGGACTCTTACTTATTTATTTCAAAATCTATTTTAGTACTTTTAATTAATTAAAAAAGCCTACACATTTTAACATGCCAACGGATTTTTTAAGAAATACAATTAATATAATTACAACACTTCTAAAAATATCACCGACGGTTACTTTTTTTTAATTAAAGCATGTTAGCTTTTATATTTGTCCTTATTATTTGCCCTTATAATTCTAAAAAAATCTATCCCTTTTTCCAAAAATAACACAGGTAAGTATCTTTAAATTAAAACATATTACATTTTATATTTCTTCTCAAAAATAATTTATTTTCAAAAATATCTTTTAATTAATAATATCTTTTCAAAAATAAGCAAGAGCAATTAAGTAAAATCACTTAGGACTGACCACACAAACTTTTAATTTTTCTTCTATTATATTATAGTATAGATATAGACTAGCCTATAACACGTGCGATGCACGAATTTTTTAATAATGGGATGCATGGATTATTTTTTAATAATTGTTATTTTATTATTTATGTTTTAATATTTCATTAATTACATTTGTTAAAAAAATAAGTACACGTGTTAAACTTTTTTAAATAACTAAAAGTATTGAAATAGATTTTAAAATAAATAAGTAAAGTTTTGTCAGTGATATTTTTGGAAAAGGAGGGGGTTTTCGTAAGAAAATATAGAAAAAATAACATGTTTTAGTTAAAAAAGATAATTGTCTTACATTTGTAAAAAAAAATTAAGTATACATGTTCAAATATGTAAACTTTTTTAAATAATTTGAAGTATTAAAATAGGTTTAAAATAAATACAGTAAGTAAGGGTTTGTGTGTGATATATTTGGAAAAAGAGGGGTTTTAGTAAGGAAAAATATAAAAAGTAAAATGTTTTAGTTGAAAAAGGTAATTGACCGTGATATTTTTGGAAAAAGAGGGGATTTTGTTAGAAAAATAGAAAAAGTGATATATTTTAGCTGAATAAGGTAATTGATTATAAATAAAAATAAATAAGTAAGACTTTGCCCGTGATATTTTTGGAAAAGGAGAGGGTTTTGTAAGAAAAACTTACATGTTTTAGTTGAAAAGCATTTGTTAAAAACAATAAGTATATAAGTTAAAATAGGTAAATGTTTTTAAATAATTAAAAATATTAAAGTAGATTTTAAAATAAATATAGTAAGTAAGGATTTACGCGTGATATTTTTGGAAAAAGTGGGGGTTTAGTAAGGAAAATATAAAAAGTGAAATATTATAGTTGAAAGAGGTAATTGTCCGTGATATTTTTGAAAAATTAGGGGATTTTGTTAGGAAAATAGAAAAGGTAATATACTTTAGCAGAAGAATTTAAGTTAAAAAAAATAAGTATACATGTTAAAATAGGTAAATGTTTTCAAATAATAAAAAGTAATAAAATAGGTTTTAATATATATATATATATGTGTGTGTGTGTGTGTGCGCGCGCGCGCGCGTGATATTTTTGGAAAAATGGGGGTTTTAGTAAGGAAAATATAAAAAGTGAAATGTTATAGTTGAAAAAGGTAATTGTCCGTGATATTTTTGAAAAATGAGGGGATTTTGTTAGAAAAATAGAAAATGTAATATATTTTAGCAGAAGAAGTTAATTGGTTAAAAATAATTAATTTTATTATTTAATAATATTATTTTTATTGATAAGTAAGGGTAATTAAGTAAAATCACAAAGTACCATACCGACCAACGACCGATCAAACTTTTAATGTTTCATCTTTAATAATACTAGTTTATAACCCGTGCGAAGCACATACTTCTTTTAATCTAAGAAGTATTCAATTCTCCTTGTTTCTGTTCTCCTACTGTATGAAAGAGTTTTTGATACATCATGTGATAACATCTCCATGTCAAAATCCTTTTTAACTATCACAGATCTTGATGCATCAAACCAAAGAACATATTCAGTAGCTTCGTTGTTGTTATCCAACTTCACCTCAACATTCTTGATTTGTTCAGCTTCTTTTTCCAAAAGATCCAAAGAGCTGTAGGATTGTGATTTGATGGGCTTCCTCAGTTTCCTGCCAAGCCCAGTGGCTTTCTCCTTTCCTGAGTACTTGTGTTTTCCTTTCATTTCTTTTGTAGTCTCCTCAGGTTCAGGTTCCTGTCTAGAAAACCAAGCCCTTGCTAAGGATTTTGTCCTTTTAGGTTTGACAGTAGGCTTGATTTCATCCTTGACAGCATCTTTATTGACAGTGTCCTCCATGACAGTATCTTCCTTGACAGTGTCTTTTGTGACAGCTTCTTTGAGGACAGTGTCTTCTGTGACAGCTTCTTTGGTGACAGTATCTCTTTCAGCATTTATACTGTCTATTGCACATCTCAAGATATTTGCCTCCAAAACTTCAATTAATTCAGACTCCTCTTCTTCTGTAACTCTAGCATCTTTCTTTTCTTGCACAGGAGTTTCTTCTTTATTTTCCTCCCGGGATTTAGTTCCAACATTCCCAGAAGTACTTCCACTAGCATTTCCTGCTTCTCCAGTTCCTCCACTACCATCCAACTCATCATCATCACCATGAGGAACATCATAGGAACAACTTTTTTCTTGTTCAGCTCTGTTGGAGTTTGCTTTGGAGATCATCTTCTTTATAGTAGAGCTCAGTTCCTTGTCTCTTTTCACCAGCAAGTCATAGATTACATTGACAGCAAGAACTCTTTCCTTGTTGGCTTTAGAGTTGAGAATCATGTTTAACACCTTCAATATTGCCTTTGACTCCATTGTTGAAGTGCCTCCTAGACTCATGTATGCACATCTCCTGCTACCACTTTTAGTGGTACTTTCATAGTAGACACAAAATGGATTGGTTTAGACTTCTGGAAGTTTCTCTGAGATTAAGTTCAGCATTTGCAGGTGCAGAATCTCATTGAAAGATGTATGGTTTGCCTTGATTTTGTTCTTCATCACAGTTAGCACCTTTGCTGGAAGACTCTGCAACAGCTGCATGGTGATGAATATAGATATTCCAGTGTTTAAGTACACATCAATAGCCCACCTCCTTTCTTCATTGATCTTTACACATACACTGGTGATTTTCTCTTTAAGCAAGGTTGAACAGTTATTCAACCTTCTGCTAGGCTCCTTCATAGCTCCCTCAACTATCCTATGAAAGTCCTCATCATGATTATTTAGAGTGCTTTCCCTGTAGACAACCATCAAAGCATTAGCTTCTTCCTAACTGAACTCTGTTCCTTCACTCCATGTGTTTCCTGACAAGATGTATTCAGGCATCTTGTCTTTCCCTTTTCCCAGCCTATTATGCTCCTCTTTTTCTCTCCATTGCTTTTCAAGGGCACTCTCCTTTGGCATTGGAGTTGGCTCTCTTATTGTCACAGGAGGTAGTACTGGTTTCTTGGAAGGAACATTCCCTTACATTGCTTCCAGGGCTTTTTTGGACATAAGAACTGTTTCCCCAACCATCTCATATTCAAAGAGATTTTCATCTTCTAGCTCTTGCTCCCCCTTACTTCCTGAATCTCCTTTTGTTCCCATTTTCTTCTTTGCAAACACTGATTTATTTTTAGCTGCAGGCTCCCCCTTACTCCTTCATTCCTCCTAAGAAACAGGCTCCCCCTGTGATGCAACATCCTGCTTGGGGGCACCTTCTGATTCCGATCTTGCCCTTCCTGATTCTGCCCTTTGTGATTCTGATCTTGCCCTTTTCTCCCCCTTAGGTAAGTTGGCAGCATCAAGATTTGCAGATAGAACTTGAATAGCTTCCTGAAGACTGGAGAAGCCAGAGGCCACCATAGCAGACAGGCTGTCAAGCTTGGATTCCATGGAGAGACACCTGTTCTCTAGAGCTTCCAACCTGAGTGCAGTAGAGGGGCCACCTGTTCTTAACCTTCTTGGGGGTGAAGGAAAAGATTGGGGCTTGGAGGCTGTGGGGGTTCTCACACTCTCGGTGTTTTTCTGAGTGATCTCATCACTCATCACAAAAGAACTCTCAAGGCCTAGTGCCTGTAAGTGTGGGGCTCCCTCAAATTCACTCTGGACATGCTCAAGTCCCTCACATTTTGCCAGCTCATTTGGCTGCCTCTCATTTTTATGCTCACCTCTCTTTTCTTTTATCTCTTTTTTTTTCTTTTGCACACCCTCACTCACCCTAGATGCATGGGTATGAGCAGTACTTACATGCAATGAAATAGATGGTTTAGAATGTACCTTTAAGAACTGAGACAGTGGCACATCATCATCAGAGACATCCTCAACAGTGACAGCATCAAAATCAGGTTGTGCAGAGGTGACAATAGCTTTGCCAGGAATGTTACTGTCAGTTGGAAGATCGACAGTAGGTTCCACTGCATCTTGGACAACAGGTTTGGTTATGACAGCAATGTCAACTGAGTCCTCGACAGCAGGGTCACCTGTGACAACAACATTCTCAGAGTCTTTGACAACAACTGAGGCTGTGACAGCATCTTCCTTAAGGTAAGATGCACCTTGGAGATTGAACAAGGTACTGGTTGTTTCACTTTCTAGCAGAGATGTAACTTGCTCTTTCTCAGTGTTTGAGGGAGTGGTGTCCATTTCACTTTGAGAAATGGGTTCTTGTGGACCACTGGATGGGGGCTCATCCATGATGGAGATGGATGATCAAAACCTGAAGGGTTGGGACTGTCCCCCTCTCTAGGTTGTGGAGAAGAAACAAATGAATGGGTTCTTGTGGACCACTTAATGTTTCATCTTTAATAATACTAGTTTATAACCCGTGCGAAGCACATACTTCTTTTAATCTAATATAATTTTAGAGTAAAACTATTTTTTATATCATTTTTTTGTATTAATAATAGAAATATATATAATATAATATAATTGATATTTTTATTAAGAAGATATAGTGTTCGATATTTTTTGGAATATATATATTATTTTATTTTATTTTTGAAGAAAAATGGAGTCAATTCAATAATAAAAAGCCATACGACATCTACAAAAATGATTGAGTCGAACAAACATAAAAAAGATCAAATCGCCTATCTTCAAGAAAAGACAATTAAGCGATATTTTGAAGATGATATATTTACATGTACCCGCTTCACCACAATCCACCAAACTTCCATGACTAAATCAAAACCAACACTCACAATAAAGGAGAGAAACAAACACACTCTCACCAAGGAGAGAAACAAATTCGAAACAGAAAATTTTAAATCTAAAAAACGAAACCACAATAGGAGATCCTCGGTATATTTTTTGGAATATATTAATAATTGAAATATATATAATTTAAAAAAGACAATATTAATAATTCAAAGATATGTTATACTAATTTTTATTTTTAGGCGTGTTTATAAAAGTTAATAAATTTTTATTAAAAGGTAATGTGTTTTATATTTATAGTTTATATTATTCTGTTAAATAGAATAAATGACCGAAAAACTAAAACCAAAATTTTTAATGTTTCGACTATTATATAATAGTGAGAAGCACATATTTTTTCTACATGTATTTATTAATCGGACATTAATATATAACAAATAATATAAATATTAGGTAATGTTAAAATCTGAAATATTTTGATATTTTTAAACTAATAATATAAGTATTAGAGTTTAACATGTCACTATCATATTCAAATTTTAATATAATGTTATTAATTTTGGAATTATAAATATTAAATTTTAGTACTGGGTCTTACTCTGCACATTTATAAATAAAAATAATTAAATAAGGATAATAAATTAAAAAAATTAAGTGAGGTAATTAAGTAAAAATAATTAAATAAGGCAAGTACCATACCGCACTGTACCAAAAAATAGGTACAAAAAATTTTAATGTTTCGTCTCAGAGTTATAAATATTAAATTTTAGTACAATAAAAGAAATTTTAGTATTGTGTCTTATTATGCACATCTATAAATAAAAATAATTAGATAAGGATAATAAATTAAAACAATTGAGTAATGGTAATTAAGTAAAAATAATTAAGTAAGGCAAGTACCGTACCACACTATACCAAAAAATAGATACTAAAACTTTTAATGTTTCGTCTTTAATAATATACTCCATTCGTCCCAATTTATTTGTCTTGTTTGACTTTTTGTGGTCAAATTGACTGAATTTTGACATGAAAATTTCATGTAGTATATAATCAAAAATAATTATAAGAATTATATCACTAGAAAGTATATTTAATCTACTATAATATGTATATTTTAGATTTTCAAAATAATGAGAGAATGATTCATAATTTACGGTCAAAATTGAGTCAATTTGACCACAAAAAGTCAAACAAGACAGATAAATTGGGACGGAGGGAAAATAGATAGACAGATAGATATATAGATAGATATCTAGATAGATATATAGATATATGTCGTATGCGATAATTTTAGAAAAAGAGAATTTTTAGTTAAAAAAAAGAATATACGCTTTGGTTAATAAAGGTAATCGGTTAATTATTAATATTTATAATATTAATATTTTATGTTACTAAATGGAATTGTCCGTGAAATTTTTGGAAAATGTGAGGTTCTAGTTAGGAGAAATTTTAGTTATAAAATATAAAAAAATAAACGCTTTGGCAAAAAAAAAGAAGCTAAATCGGTTAGTTATTAGTAATTATAATATTATTATTTTATTTCATTATATAGAACTGTCCGTGATATTTTTAGAAAATGAGAGTTTTAGTTAGTAAAAATAGAAAAGTAGAAATTTTAGTTAGAAAATATAAAAAAGAATACACTTTGGCTAAAATAGGTAATTGGTTAGTTATTAGCAATTGTAATTTTATTATTTTATTTTAATAAATAAAGTTGTATGTGATATTTTTGGAAAATGAGATGTTTTAGTTAGAAAAATAGAAAAGGTATTATATAAAAAAATTTAGTATTTTATGTAACGGTTCTCATCGATTTGATCATAAATATCTAACGGCTATGGATTGAGTGACCAAACTATGCCCGACTGCAAACCAAACTTTCAATGTTCCGTCTATTATATAATAGTATAGACTAGCTTAAAACCCGTGCAATGCACATATTGTTTATAATAGTTGTAATTTTATTATTTATATTTTAATATTCTTATTAATTGTATTTGTTAAGAAAAATAGGTAGGCATGTTAAAGTAGGTAAACTTTTTTAAATAATTAAAATAGTAAAATACTTTTTAAAATAAGTAATTAAAGGTTTGATTATTACTTTTTTGTAGTATTATCGTCTCTTAACCACCAAACTCTGGATTATTTCAATATATTTAGAGATAAAAAATTTAATTTTTTATATTTGATACGTTGTTGATGTAATTCGAACATCTCACGATTCTTATCTATTTATTTTAAAGTTTAAAGATTCTTACTTTTTATGGTATTGCATCACTAGAGCATATTTCTTTTTGGAGAGGGACATTACATTCACAGGGCCAAATAAGTCCATGTGAATTAGCTGCAGAGGTTTTGAGTTTGTATTGAGCAACTTGTTCTTGTGACTGGATCTTTTAATTTTTCCTTTCTGACAAGCTTCACATGCTCCATCTTGCACAAACTCCAAGGCAGGCAAATCCCTGATAAGTTCTCTCTTGGTTAGAGAGTTCATTGCCTGAACATTCAAGTGAGACAACTTCTTGTGCCATAGCCAGAATTCCTCATTCGTGGCTTTAGTGTAGAAACATCAAATTTCTCCCTTATCTGCAGCCTTGAGATTAGCTACAAACAAGCTTCCTTTCTTCACACTAGTTAGAACAACTTCACCACTTTCCCTTTTTGAGATTGAACAAAGGTCTTCATCAAATTCCACTTTGAAACCTCTGTTGGTAAATTGTCCAATACTCAAGAGATTATGCTTCAGTCCTTCAACAAATGCTACATCTTCAATAATGACATTTCCAGATTTAACACTGCCATATCCCATTGTATAACCAATGTTGTCATTTCCAAAGGTTACTGATTGCCCAGCCTTTTCCTCAAAATGTGATAGCAGGGCTATATCACCAGTCATGTGACTTGAGCATCCACTGTCCAAGATCCATATGACTCTTTTATTCCTGTTGCCCTGCATTCACAAAATGACTAAGTTGTTTTTGGTACCCACACTTGGTAGGGTCCAGTTGATTTAGAAACATTTTGATTAACAATTCTTCTGTCATAAATTGCATTTCTCATAGTAGGAGACTTCACTTTTTCTGTGGCTTTGGAGTTTACACTCTTAGGCTCACATGAAGTTTTCACCCTCTCAACCTTGATTGGGGACCCTGTCCTGTGAGAATGCATATGTGTGTGTGATTCACCAGATTGTGCAGAGTCAAGTTTATGTTTAAGAGATAAACAATTAGCAATCACAGTCACATAACATGTCATGCAGTTTGGCTTACCACAGAAAGAATCATGACTAGAATTTATGCTGGCAGAATGGTTACTCAGGTTGTCAACTTCAACAATTTCAGGCTTACTACACTTATGAGTCAAATGATTAACAAATAGGCATTTTTGACATTGTTTCCTGGGAGCATTTGGCACATAAGCATAGTTGTTTCCCTTGCTAACACCAACTTTACCATTTCTGTTTTGTTTCTTTTTCTTAACAGCTTCTTTCTTTGCTTTAGGACTCTTGACAAGATTGTCTTTGGTCTCTTTCTGATTGACAAGTTCAGGAAAAGAAGAAGTGTTTTTAGCAGCCTCATCTTCTTCAAGTAGCTGTTGCTTGATGATCAGTAGTTCCTCATCAAACTCAACAGCACTCTTTCTGAAGATGGGCTGTTCAACACTTGACAGAATGGTTGGGGCATTTTTGTTTGTAAAAGTTTCCTTTCCTTTGCCCTTGACCTTCTTCCTTCCCTTGTCATTTTCATAGTCAAAACCAACTCCAACCTTGCAGTCTCCAGTGTGTTCCTTGTGATAGGTTTGAATAAGTTCAGAGGAGTTTTTAAAGCTTCTTAGTTTCAGTTCAGTTTCAGCAATTTGTTCCCTAAGGGCTTTCTCTATCTGTTCAGCACAAATCACTTTGTTTTTTAGATACTCAACCTCCTTTTTCAAACCATCCAGGTTTACAACCATTAACTCAAGTTTCTCATTCTTTTCTGTAAGCTCAACATTCTTAGCAGTTAGTCTATCAATTTCTTCATTAGCTACTAACATGCTAGTATGAATATTAAACATCTCAGTGCTCATATCTTCAACAGTTTGCTTATATTGAAGGGGAGTCATATCAAGAGAAGTAAGAATAGGTACCTAACTTGAATCACCATCATCAGAAAATGCCATCAAGGCATAGTTTGAGTACTCTTGTTCTTCTTCTTCATCAGAGTCATCCCAGCATTTTCCCTCAGCAATAAAAGCTTTGCCCTGTTGTTTCTTGAGTAGAGCCTCATACTTAGCTTCAAGCTCTAAGTATGCTTTGTCCTTCTTGACTTGTTTAGGCTTTTTGCACTCAGTGGCAAAATGCCCAAGTTCATTGCAGTTATAGCATCTTATTTTGGACCTATCCACACTCCCAGATTTGTATCCTCCTTTACCTGCACCAGCAATCCCTTTTTCCTTGTTGAAGGAGTTTGAGCTACCTGAACCACCAGCATTCCCACCATTGAATCTAGACTTGAATGGCTGCTTCCTCTTGAACCTAATGTTAGGATATCTCCTAGCCATATAAGCAAAAGATTTATTTTCCATCTTGTCCAGCTCATCTATGCTGTAGAACTCATCCTCCTCAGGCAAAACACAAACAATCTGAGTTTCATCACCAGTGTCATCATTTTCCAGTTCCTCAATTTTGACTTGACTGACTTTCAGAGATTCCATTCTTTGACCTAGATTGTCAGCAATAAGGGCACAAGAGGTATTGGCCATTAATCCTTGTTTTGCTTGAATAGATCTCTTCTGAAACAGCTCTAGCTCATATGTCTTCAACACACCATACAAGACATCAAAACCAATCTTTGTTAGATCTCTTTCTTTGAGGGAAGAGATTCTTGGTTCTAAATGGCCTGGCAGAGTTAGTAAGAACTTCATGTTAAGCTCTTCTGTCTCATAGTGCTTGTCATAGAGTTTGAGCTCATTTATCAGCTTGTTGAACCTCTCAAACACTTCTGTGATTCCCTCCTTTGGCTGTGCCATGAAGGCTTCATATTGTGAGACAAGAATCTGCTTCTTGTTCTTTCTTACTTCAGTAGTTCCTTCACAGAGCACTTCTATGAGATCCCACATCTTCTTTGCACTACTGCAGTGAGCAACAGTGCCATACATGTTGAAATCCATGGATTCACAGATGATAAGTTGGAGATGTCCATCCAGTGCTACTTTCTCCTTTTCAGGGTCAGTGTATTTTGAGGGATCTTTAGGAACATGCCTTGCTGGTATTATCTCAGTGCCTACTGTTGTTTCACCAATCTCAATCAATGGAACAAAGGGACCATGCTTTAGTATGTCTAAATACATAGGATTAGAAACTTTGATAAAAAGCAACATCTTCTTCTTCCATAAACTGTAGTGCTCCTTGTTAAAGGGAGGAATCTTGATACTGCTTAGTTTCTGTGAACTCATTCTTGATCTTTTCCTGTTTGTACGTTAACAGCCTACGCTCTGATACCACTTGTTAGCAATGAATATCACCTAGAAACTAGACAGAGGGGGGGGGGGGGTGAATGGATAGTTTGATATATTTTTCGATTCTTGAAAACTAAGTAAAAGACTGTATATGATTATGCTATGCAATATGCGGAAAGTAAACAACACACACAATCACTTTAATCTACTTTGTATAAGCAAATTAAATACTACAGCTTTCCAGGAAATTCACAAACGAATTTATGGCTTCTAAACAAGAACAGTTTGAACTTGCTTGCTTACAGAGAAAAGAGCTTAAGATAAAAACTATGTGTATCTCTCTTACAGCTAACAATAGGATGTGCATGATATATATAAGCCCTATACAAACTAGTGCACACACCTATTTTTACACAGTTACCCCTTGCTGAAAGTCCAACTTGTCCTGCCATAAGACGTTAACTGTGTCAGGAAGGACCACCTGCTTTTCGTAGTCTTTCCCGTTTCTGTAGCTGCTTGTCTCTTATCTTTCTCTCCAAGTTTAGCTGTAGATTTGCCATCTGTTCTTTGGACCACCTTGCCAGAACAAATGCTTCAGTATTTGTCTCTTTTGATTCTTGATTCTGTACCTTGATTTGTCTTGTTGTAAACGGCTAAGTGTTGATATCGTGAACTCCACTTCATTCCTGACTTCGCGATCTCCCTTGTGGGGACTACGCGATATAGCCTTTGAAGACTTTGCGACATAGGTCATTTGATGACTATGCGACATAGGTCATTTGACGACTATGCGACATAAGTCATTTGACGACTATGCGACATAGGTCATTTGATGACTATGCGACATAGGTCTTTTGACGACTATGCGACATAGGACTTCTGAGGACTTCACGATCTAGGCTTCTTTGACTTTACTGACTTCAACACTTCACGACATGTGTCTTGAGGACTTCTCGACATAGTACAAAATGGACTATGCGATATAGTACTTCACGACATGGATATTGGTGACTTCACGACATAGCTTTCTTCTGACTTTGCTATATAATGCCTTAGACAAATTTCTGCAACTTATTTCTTCATGGCCTTATTCATCTCTATCCTGCTGCATGAACACTTCTGAACTTCTACCAGGATAATTATTCAATGGCCTATATACAATCTAGATGCAAGAAACTTTGCTAAGCTCATTATAACTTTGAGCATACATGGTCAAGCTAATGTTCATGAGAACAAGACAAGTACATTTAGAGACCTATACTATACCCCAGTGATAGAATTCACTAGGTCATGTAATGTGACATAGTCACATAGTGTAGGCTTGTTAATAGTGGTATTCAGACATGTCTTGAGCCTAACAGAACTTGTATCAGCAGATTGAGCATTAACATTGGGACTCACCTCATCTTCAAGATTCTCTACTCGCTGTTCAAATTGTTGTTGTGGACTATTTTCCTCGTAATTAGTAATTTCTTCCACTGCATCAACGGGACTTTCAACACCTTCCCCATTAGCTCTATCTTTGCCAAATACTTGTGAAAGCTCATCATAGAATGGAAATGATTTATTCCGTAGCCCCTTAGCATTTGGATGACTCTGTGAAACAAATAAAAGAATTGGTGTTAAAAGGTTGCTGCTCCGGTTACATTATTACATTGTAATAATACCACGACTGAGATAAAGGGCTAACAAAGACTAAAGCCCTGGTTAAACATAAAAATTTTAATACCAGATTTCATTCATACTTTCATAGCATAGTTGGTTGTATTTAGCTACAATTTTAATGCCTAAAATAAGTGACAACAATACAGTAAAAGAATTATGCACACAAGAGGTCGTTGGTCGTCTCTTTTGTTTAAAGGGACAAGGATAAAAGGTCATGAGCACCAGCTGTAATTTAACATTACTAGTACCAAGAGTAATTTCTGTATAAAAACAGTCATCTTGAGAGACAGTTCAATCCTAGACAGTAAGTCAAACTATTGATTACAAATGGTGCCAAACAAGCTTTCATTTTATGCTTAAATTTCTTAATGGGTACATATCCGTAATGCTCATGTCTCTTGTTACTGGTTGGTCCATATGAGTACTGAGTAAGGAGACAGGCAAACAGGGAGATGATTTCAGGATATATAGCTAGAGATTTACGGAAGTTGAGGTGAACAAAGAAAAGGGGGGTAAAAGGTTCCCAGAGGATATATCATACAGTTATAAACCATGACCCTTAACATTGAATCAATGCTACATGAGCACATTTACAATCTTAATTTTCTAAAAAAATCAAGTCTTTTCAGCATCAGACTTCTAGTATCTTGTATCTGCTTGACATATATAACTAAAATACTTGAAGGAATGAATTCTAGTTTGCTATAATAAAAAATAAAATATGGACGTTAGTAGTATGTTAGGAATTGATTGAGTTGAGAATAATAATTTGAAAAGGTCAACAATTTAGTGCTATGGATACAGACTGCTCGCAACCTATGTCTTAGTTGCTGGCTTCGTTTTCTTGTAAACTTACAATAGTCATAAACTAAGCCAAAAATAAATTTAAATTTCTCATAGCAAGACAGCCTAATGAAATACCATACTACAGTTTCTTTTACACACACAAGAGCATCCACTGGCTATAGTACCATATTCTTGCATTGCAGCATTATCCTGGTTGTGCTATTAATACACTTAACATAAGAAGGTTGTTCAGGAACAGCAACATCTGGATAAGAATAGGCTGATTCTAATTCATATAGCTAAACCCTTCACAATTGAAACTTATCATTTAACAGATTGTTACCACGACAAAAACACCCAAAGGTGGATGGAAAAGAGGGGTGGGAATATTTGACTTCTTATTGAGAATTTGTGCCATTGGAGCAGCTTTAGCTGCTGCTGCTTCAATGGGAACTACTGATCAGACTTTCCCACATGGCAAAAAGGGCTGAATTTTGTTCTAGGTGCTTTGATATACTTTGTAGTTCTACACTTCTTGATTTTTGTGTTTAGCTAAGAGCTTTAACTTTTGCAGCAATCCCTAGAAATGAAACATGTTGCCATCTTTCTTAGATGCAGCAGTTTCAACCTTTGCCAGTAAGGGCAGCAGGACAACAAAAATTAAAAGCAGTTGCAAAAGCTGCTATTATTCAAATTTAAAGAAGATAAATCAGAAATTACCTTTAGCCAGTCCTCAAATATACTCTTCTCACAAGAAATGGATTTTTCTGTTTCATTCCATCCAAATCCGCTACAATTTGGACCACGCATCTCTTCAATAGCATAATATTGTTTCCTTAACAATCGGACCCGAGATTCAATATGTGGCCGGGCTTTCATACCACAACCAGGTTGTATCTCCTCCATAATTTTTTCAAGCTTTCCGTAAGCACCGGATTTCAACTGCCCATTTTCAGCTTTCCATCCACCGTCTTCTATAAGTTTCAACAATGACTTAACAAGGGCATCATCCTCAATATTCCCCCACCTAACATTGACAATAGTAGTGTTGCCTTTACTAGCTACTTGTTTTGATTTAGGATTTGACGCCATAACGTATCTCCTGCAATCTTAGTCAAAAATTGAAGATATTTTATATACAAGGAAAAATACTAATATAAATGACATTCAATGAAAAAACGAAAATAAAATTTTGTCTACTAACTAATACATAATTCTAAACTATTAGTAATCAAAGATGTCTAGAGTTTTGCCAATCATTAAACATTTCATTGGCTAATTGTTGTCTGAAATTGGTCCAAACAGTGCTTGACTCAAGATGTTGAACGAAATCTGCATTCTATCCCCCTCCATTTTCTCCAACCCTGTCCTCTATTGGGTCAATACTCATGTTAGACCTTATAAAATTATGAAGCAAGGCACATGCTGAGATAATTCTGCACTTCGTTTTCACTGGGTACCAAGTAGTATCTCTCAAAATACCCCATCTGAGTTTTAACATCCCAAAACACCTTTCAATAACATTTCTTGCTCGAGAATGCTTCATGTTAAAAAATTCTTCCGGTGTTGTAGGTTGTCGACCATTTCTCCACTCATTTAAATGATAACGCTGACTTCTAAAAGGGGTTAAAAATCCTTCACAATCCATATAGCCAGCATCACAAAGATAGTAGCATCCTATAACAACCAAGTTTGTTTTATTACTAACACAAATTGTTCGAAATTAAAAAAAAAAAAATAGTAGTTTTCATTAGTATATATACGTACAAGTATTACTACTACCTTGAGGAACCTTTAAAGGATTTTTTCTTGAAAGAGCATCTCTAAGTACTCTATTATCATGAGCGGAACCCTCCAAACCGGGCAATATATAAATGAATTGCAGGTCTCTTGAGCATACACCTAAAACATTAGTGGTAATTTCTCCTTTCCTGTTTTTGTATCTAACCTTATCTTTTTCGCTAACACGCAGCTTCACATGTGTTCCATCTAAAGCACCCAAACAATTCTACAAAATAATATATCAATTAATAGGTTTTTTAATATAAGCGAACCATCTAAAAGTGTCCTAATTTAACTTATTTACCTTAAAACAACTCCATTTTTCATCTGAACAATCTCCTATGACTGGTTCTGGCTTCTTAAGAAGATGATCGTAACATTTTAGAATAGCATGAAGAATGAAGGTAACGTGACGTGATATTGTTTCCCCACTTCTTCTAAAAAATACTTGCATTGTTCTATTTTTTTTTATTATGAGCAAGTATGTAAAGAAACATAGCAACCATTTCTCCCATATCCATATTTTTGTTACCCCTTAACCCACCAATATCTCTAAGCATTCCACACAAATTATCAAAGCAATTTCTATCCATTCTAATATTATTTATGCATACTTGGTCACTAATTTGAATAATAGACTTAATGTTTAAAAATTGTGCTCTAACTCTATCATCAACAGAGTCGTCGAAAAGATAATTCATTGGTGTAGGTATTTTAACACATAATTGAGCTACTATCTGAAAAATTTCAATTAAAATCTCCATTATCCTTTTCACCATCTCAGTATATATCGTAACACATGCTGCAACTGTCTGCTTCTTCTTACATAATGGCAATCTGGCCATTTCTGTAGATCAATTACAAAACATTATAAACAATAAATGAAACAAATTCATCGTATATCAGAACAAAAAATTATACTATAACGGAGAACATAAATTTCATTGCAAATAAACCCGATATCATCATATATCATATTAACAATCAATTAATAAAGTATGCCCATGATCAATTACTTCAGCTAATGAATAAAATAAATGGGTATTTTGCTATGTTCATACCTGGAGAGATGTGAGAATCGAAGCCTTGATTGAGATGTGTTTCAAAAGTTGTGATAGGAGATATATATAAGAGAAAAGATATGTATATAACCTATAAGAGAATTGGCGGCAACAAATATAGGTGTTAGCGCCTAATTTTTTTGGGGTAATCGTGGGTAAAGGGATAATGATGCAACGATGGAACTCTCGGTAACCACGGGTGTAGTGTGTAAGTGAGTTCCTGTATCTCATCGTAACTACAATTACACAGGTATTCGGGGTTACTTTGTTGAGTTCTATTTTCTTCCTACCAAACGCTGTATTTTATTTTAGTTCCCGGGTACTTTAAGTTACTGAGCTGGGTTACAGGCTACCAAACGAGGCCGAAGTGTTTTTTTACTATAGTTTATAAGTTACTAAATAGTTCCTGTTCTTTATAAAATCAGGATTGAACTCAGAACTTAGCGATAAAAAGTAAATACTTACTTCTCATTGTCCTCATGAATTATGATTCTTTACTCTTTTTTTTTTTTGATTTCATTTAGTATTTCAATTATTATATTTGATTACTTATTTAATTATTTAGATTTTAATTATTATATAAATGTAATCAATATCGAAAAAATTCAATTTAATCCGAAACCTGTTGTGTTTGGATTTGAATATTGAATTATGAATTTGAAATCCCGAAAAATTTGGATATTATCAAATTCTCAAATGAACCCGGTCGAACCCGATTCATGGCCACTCCTAATCTATCGTCCGATATTAAAATATGCCTAGTAATATTAAAGTACGGAGATATTGGTGAAATATCTTTTACAAATCTTTTAATATTAAAAAAAGAACTAATATTATCACTAGTTTGTTTCTTTTTACTACCAATTTCTGTTATTATCGGTATCTGTCCATCCTTTTTCTTAAAATCTCACCAAAATCCAGGGCCTACAGCTGAGAATCATTATAAAATTCCTTTCTTATTTTGTTTTGACGCACAAAAAAGTCAATTAGAGGAATAAAAAGAACCAAAGAAACGCCTAATACTTTTGTAATTATATACGCTAATTAATTTCAAGATATCTTTTATGAAAATGATACCCTTAATACACACACAAACACACACAGAGGATTTCTTAAAAAGGGAGGTGCATTATAACAAACGCGGCGCACGTTAAACCCCCTATATATTTTTCTCTGTATCTCTCACTCTCTATAATAATTTTTATAATTTTGGTCAAGATTTTGTTGCTCCAGCTTATATACAACACATACTAAAATCTTGCTCTTACAAGCTGTTCAATTGTTGTTTTTAACCTTAATCTTCACTCAGGTCAGTTCAGAGTTCAGTTGAGCTTACATGTGATGTCTTTTGACTTTGTGGGTGTTTGTGAAAACAGGAAAATGAAGACAGGCACAGGCAAAGTGGGAATTGAGCAAGTGAACCCTAAGGTAAATTTTTTATTTCTATTAGTATTTGTTTTAATTTGCTGTTATTTTAATTCTTTTTGTTTACATTTTATTTAATTTGTTTATGATTCTTGTTGGTGTAATGTTGTTTAGTATACAAATTAGAGAGTCTTGTAAAAAATGGGTGCACCAAAAAAGAGAGAGGAGAGAGTCTTAAAATTGGTGCAACACATGAGTGTTTTTTTTAATTTACTGTTTGTTATATGTTTCTGCAATTCAAGTTTTTAGATCTATTTTTTTATTTTACCTATTTAAATGCCACTTATTATTGTTACAGAATTAGCTTATAATTGGTGCAATGCATGGTTACTGTTGTCATATATTAATTTTTGGTATTTAGTTTTTCTCGGTAATTTTAAATGGGTACTGTTTAGTATTGAATGTTTACTGTGATTTGAAATTCTATAGATGCATATGTTATAATTGTACTATTCTTTTTTTGTATTTCTTAGAATATACATTTTTAACATACGATATATGTTATTTGTAGAGATTTTTGGTCTATGAATACCCTTGTTATGCTATTATATATATAAGATAATTGTAGTTTTGCATATTCTCAGATTTTTCCTTTTTTTATTATTTCATGTTGTCCTCAAACACAAATTTAATCGTTTGATGTAATGGAAAGTCTATTTTTTTAAAAAAAATTAATTTGCCATTATGCCATATTACTATGAATGTTGGTTAGATTAGAGGTGTTTCGTGCATTTAATTAACTGGCAAATCTGGAGTCATAGGCCTACTATGTCTGGTCCATAACTTGCCACCCAGCCTTAGCATATGTTTGAAACTTCAATGTTAGGAAGACACACACACAGAGTCAAGTTCTACAACAAACAAAATAAAGAAAGTTTTTTACAATAGAATCCGACACAAAATATAGTTTGTTGCAGAAAGAATAAACGATTGTCTAAAAATACAAATGTGATTTACTATATATATTAATAGTCACAAGAGCATAGTATGTGTAACAAAGGAATGAGGTTGGGATTGCAGTTCCCCATTGGGTATGAACTACGAAATGGGTTGGAGTTAAATTACGGAAAACCATATATGCTTAATAAATGGCGGCAAGAGGCAATGTTTGGAAATTGAGTTTAAATAAAAAAAAGACTATGTGGCCAGGGTTGGGGGATGGTTTAAGGACTCCATAAAGGAGGTGAGATATACAAGTTTCCTCTGTCTTTTGGTATATATTAGTACATAATAAAATTTTGACTTCCATTAAATTTTATGATGACACTTTCTTGTTTGGTATGTAATTCCCTTGATTTGGACATTTCCTAATAATTATATATTTTTCTTGATATGAACTTGTATAAGTCTTGGCTAATTAACCTAAAAAGTTATTATTTGTGAACTACTTTATTCTTCAGAATGTTCCAAGTCTGATAAATTATTAATCAGATTTAAATGCATTTGTGATGTCTTATTTTGTTTTACATAAAATCAAATAGTTTAACTAAATAGATACATATACAATATACAAATTCTTTTCAGGCTATAGACTTGATCTCAGCAGTAAAAAGTTTGCACAGCTGTCAAGATCTCAGTAAGCTAATTGGGGACTCAGAGAACAGTATTTCTGAGCTGAAATTTGAAAATGGGTCATCTATACAGGTCAGTAGTAGAGGAATTTGTTATTTTTAACTACATGCATAATGTTTGCCTCAAGAAATTGGGAAGATGCATGTATAGTCATATATCATTTTTTCAGAATAGTTTTTATCATTATAAACTGTCAAAATTTGTACAAGATTTCCTTTTCATTTTTCTCATATATTTCTTTTTCTCAAATGGCAGATTGATTTTGACAGCCTTGCCAAAGTTCCTATACACCTTTTAGCAAGGATTTTACAGTCAAAGCTTGATGAAGACCTTTTAAAATATGTTTTAATTGGAATCCGTCTTTTGCATAACCTGTATGATGCAGCTCCTCGGCACCATAAACTTGAGCAGGTTAGCATGAATTCAACCTTGTATATGTTGTGTTTGTATTAAATGAACGGATCTAGAAGTTTTAATATGAAAAGATGATAATCATATGCATTTATAGGTTTCGTTAGCAGGCATAGGATTTAGTATAATTTTCCCAAAGCATTGGCGGCGGAACCCTAAATCATAGCATATCTTTTAAATTGGCTTTCGTCTTCACAGAACCCTAAATAATAGTATATATAACTTCTATCTAGATGAAAATAGTCATCTTTTCTATCTTCATTTATGCCACTAATTTTCCTTTAAAAGTTAAAGTACTATTTTAGATGAGGGTGAAGGCAGAGTAAGGGTTACTGCCTTAAAGGTAATATTCACAAACTTCTCTCGCAAGAGCAAGCCAAAACTCAACGAAATATTATGGTTGAATTACAAAGAATAAACTCCTACCTTATCTGTTTTCCTATTTTAAAGTCTAAAAAAATTGTACCAAAAACAATTGACCAAAATAGAAGATAATAATGACTACTTTCCTACTCAAACGGCTTCCAAAGTCTTCTATATGTTCCCATACTGTTTCATGTCTCTCTTATCCTACATCAATTCTCCCTGGAAAAGTACTTGACCCCGGAGAGTGGCCCAAATTATTATGAAAAGGAACATAATGAAGCACCAACAAATGATGAAAGGATTGTAGCATAGGCGTGGTCCGTGTGCACAAGGGAAAATATATCTAATACCACCTTTGGTGACAGTATATGTGTTAGCATGCGCTGACGGGCAGCATGATGTACTTCTTAATTAACAAACCAAGGACAGCCCAACAATTTTGTGGCTGATATTTGTTTGGAATAGCCGAATAGCAAAAGTTTATGTTTTATAAATGTTCTTTCTCTCTGCTGTTCTTTGTACTTTTATGAAATTTTTTAGCCCCATATACAAAAGAATCTCATTAGATCTCATCTGCCCCATTTGACATTGCCTTTTCTGGAGAGCAGGGTTTCTCAGAAAAAGTGTCAATTGCGTCAAGCAATAAGTGTATTGTATCTAGGGTCAGTAGGGTTAAAGATCATAATCTATTGATACAGAAACGTGTAGCACACCCTGAACTACATAAACGTGTAGCACACCCTGAACTTTTTGATTCTAAATATGAATCTCTCTCTCTCTCTCTCTCTCTCTCTCTCCTCTCTCTCTCTCTCTCTCTCTCTCTCTCTCTCTCTCTCTCTCTCTGTGTGTGTGTGTGTGTGTGTGTGTGTGTGTGTGTGTGATGTTTGACATCTTACCATATGGGAGTAAAACTTACATTATTTTTGTATTTTTGTTGCAGATAATGTCGGATGACATCCCCTTGTTATCACAGTTGATTGAACTAATCTTTTATGTGCTTATCGTGCTAAATTATTACACAAAGGTTTTTCTTTTGGTTTCTCTTGAGAGCTCTGAGTATCTGCCAAATTTTTACTCTCTACCATGAAGCTAAGGCTTGTTTGTTGCTGTCCAGGAACATCAACATTTGACTCCTGTTACGCATTTGCATTCTACAATTGCAGCCAGCACTCTACTTCTCTTTGAAAAAGCCATTTCCCCTCACCCTGTAGAGCTTGCTAATGTTTTAGTCAATCATCCGAAGGTAAAATTATCTATTTTTACAACTGATCCTATTTAAAAAATTATCTAATATTGTGCAGAAACATGCAATCTGATATTTTTATATAACAGGTACACCTATTTATGGATGCTGCTTTTTCTGTAGTTCGTACTGATATTGAGGTTCTCCGTGTCGAGATGCAAAGCCACAGTACCGATTCTTTAAGCCCTACTGCAGAAGAGTCAATTAAGCATCTTTGTGTGCAGTGTGAGGCTTCACTGAAGTTTCTGCATTCATTGTATCAGCAAAACAGTTTCAGAGATTGCCTCCTGAAACATAAGGTTTTCAATTAAGAATTAGATTTTTTGCAGATGCCTGACAAAAATAAAGTTATATTATATTTTTACATTTAAAAGTAGTTGCAAAGTATACTGGGCATTCGATATATTTAGATCAGCGAGTGTTATTGGGTTTTTTTTTCTGGGGGGGGGGGGGGGGGGGTTCACCTGTCTTCGCTTGCAAGTGGCAAACTGTTTTTCGTTAGAATGATGTGAACAATCATGGTGAATAAAATAAAAATGTTGTATGTCGTGATGTGTAATTGTGGTTCTATTAGTCACTATGATATTTTCGAATTTGAGTATTACTTGCACATGAATATCGGTACTGTTCGGAATGTATCTTTCATCCCTTCCTATTCTTAATGAACAGCGCATATCCGCATATCCTTCCTCGGGATGAATGTGAATAATTTTGTTCTTCCTTCACATTTTAGTTTCTGGATTTCAGTTAGTCGAAGGATTCCAGTTTGTAATTCCTGTATAGGTATCATTTAGCTAAATTTCCATGTTTTCCTACCTATTTCAGGAACTATGTCGTGAAGCTGGCTTTCTTTGGTTGGTTAGATCTGTATTGGACTTGGATGTAACAGTATTTCGTAATGCACAATTTGTTGTAGGGGCTGTATGTAGAATGAAGTCCAAAGTTTTGGCTATGGTAAGTTAAAGTGATTAACACAGTACTGCAGAAATGTATCATTTACAACTTAAGCATCTTTTTGCACTACACAATATACTTCGCAAATATATTTGTGAATTAACGCCATAGATTGAATAAGCTTACTCCTATTCTGCAGCTGCTGTATCTTTGTGAAATAGAGAGCGTATCTTACTTGGACGAGGTTGCTAGGACTCCTGAAAGCTTGAGTTTAGCCAAGTCTGTTGTATTAGAGGTTTGTATGGCATAATCATGGAATATCTTTGTGGTTATGATTTCTGCACTGCAACTATAGCATGGCATGTTCCGGGAGTACCATTTTCTCTGTCTTGAGTTTTATTATAAATTTATTATATTATGATCAGGTTGTTTTTAATAAAGTCATGCACTCATGCAGTATACATGCTTAAAGTTATAGTTTATGTAACAGTTTTGGCTACTATTTTCTTCACAAGTAGTCTGTTTTGCTTCTCCCTTATATACTTTGAGCCTTCTGTAGATGCCTAACTGATTGGTCTGATATGGTTATCATGGATCAGGTTCTTGAATTACTGAAAAAGCTGTTCAGTGGATACAGTAAAGAGCTTCGTTCTTGCATGGGCAAAGATACTCCAAAGGGTCTTTTGCAACTTAACGCTTTGCGGCTTGCAGATATATTTTCAGATGACTCAAATTTTCGATCTTACGTCATAGCACACATTGTAAGTTTTCTCCACTACCTTTAGGTATTGTACTTTGTGTCAATTTGTATCTTAATATTAATTTTTGTTTCTCATTACCTTGTTTGATATTCTACTGTCTTTTAAGTGTTAAATCTTGTCTGTTGTGTGTTTAGGGGACCCATTACTCTTTATAATACATTCACAGTCAGCACTTTGTCTGTAAATTTGATTTCGTAAAGGTTTTGATAGTTATTGTTTGTCATTCCAGACTAAGGTGTTGACCACACTTTTTTCACTTCCGCACGTAGAGTTTCTATCTACTTGGTGTGCATCGGACCTTCAGGTTTGGGAAGAAGACGCTACACTGGATTATGACCCATTTCTGGCTTCTGGATGGGTTTTAAATCTACTCTCAATGTCAAATCCATTAATTTTAACGAGTTCAGAATATGCCGTCATTTCTAGTAACATGCCACGAGCTTCCTATGCACATCAAAGAACATCTCTATTGGTCAAAGTTATTGCAAATCTCCATTGTTTCAATCCAGATATTTGCAATGGTAAGTGCGTTGACAGAGTTTTTCTTATTAAACCCGACTACTTTGACAATGCTTCTGTCTAGTGTCTCTGTATGAGGCTTTACTCCCGGTTGTTGGATAGTTCTAATATAATTCGACTGTATATATATATATATATATATATGTATGTATTGAAATCAAGCATTTTGTTTCAATCCACCAGATGAGAAGGATCTTTTCCTCAACAAATTTTTCAAATGCTTGCAAAGGGAGGTTCCTGACTTATCTAATGAATCATCCTCTGACCTTGCTGCTGAAAAAATTGCTTCTATTAGCAGGAATCTTCGTGAGTATCTCTTTCTTATTGTGAAGTAGCGAAAGTAATATTTTGTATTTTCATTTCTAATTACTAAACTACATGTGAAGGTTCCTTATTAAGTCATGCAGAATCTTTAATTCCTAGCTACCTGAATGAGGAGGATGTGCAGCTTTTCAGGTGAATAAATATGACACATGCTGATTTATATATAATATTATTTTCTCAGTTTGTTGCTCCTGAAAATCTTTTATCAGTTTCTAGAACTTATTGATAGGTTTCTTATTGCACTATGCCACCATCTCTTGTTGCACTGTTTTTACAAAATGATAAAATTAATGCCTGCTCCTCATTATGATGGATTTTTAATAACAAAATGAGTATCGTGAAAGGTTAAATAAGTGCATTATTAGTTTCTAAAAAGACAAATTTGCTCTCAATCTGTTATGAAGTGGGATAAACCAGGACTCTTCAAGTATAATCAAGTCTCTATTATTAAGTGCTATGAAGCATGGTTGTCAGCTCTTTCATTTGATTCAGCAACATTTCAAGTTCAAAAATGAATGCTTTCATAAAGTTCTTTATTGTTCGCTTGCAGGGAATTTATGAGCCAATTAGAACCGCTGATGAGTATGCTCGAATTGAAAGTGAGTGATATTCAAGTAAGGCCTTGGACTCTATATATGTATACCCTTACAATTTATTAGTGGTTGCTGCTCCCGTTTTTTAACAAGTGTAGATATTTGTAATAAAGATTTGTTTCACGACGTTCTTTACATGTGTATTGAATATTGATGATACTAAAGAGTGACACTATATATCCTCAAGTTTGGATCGCAGTTTGATTATTATGTCACTAAGTTCTACTGAAATTTACTAAACTTGTGGCTAAACAGAAAAATATATATCTTGGCGATACAAATTTGGCACAAGATCATGATAAAAATGGAATATGTGTATTAGCTTTTATTTATTTATTTGCTGCCAGGCTTATGTACTTAACGTCAATGACAGTTCTAAATAGTTTATCCCTGGCATAGTAGCATTGTAGCCTAGTGGATCCCCCCCCCCCCCCCCCCCCCATTTCTTGGTAACAAGAGATCGAGGGCATATCTATGGTTTTGCCCTCTATTGCCGGTTCCTTAAGACTGATGTGTGGCGACCTGCCTTTAGTAAGTTATCTTTACCTACTTGACAATTAATATGAGCAGTAGTGTATTTGTAAGGATTAAACCCAGTAAGATTGTGTCCCTTGTTATGTAATTGGTGATTTGAACTGTCTGAATCTTATATCATCTCAGGATTTCTCTTACCTTGATTTTTGTATATATTTATGTATTGTTATTGATGTTACTGTTATTTAAAATGTGCACGTGTTTCAATTAGGAGGCTCACAGCATAAATGGATGCTCACCACCCCTCTCGAGAAAAGTTTCTCCAAATCAATACAATAGAACTAGTGACCTGCAAGATGAAGTTCAAAAAGCATTAGTACTTCTAAAATCAGACCAGTCCAATGTGGGCATGGACATTGATCAAGTTGATGATGAGTTGAGGGAATATAAGAAAAAAGGTAAAGATAACTCTGGTAAGGTTGAAGCTTGTGGTTTGAAAGAGATGGAAGGGAATGCTCAGAATGTTGAATCAAGTGGATCTGATTCTAGTTCTACACGAGAAAAGAACTCCCTTGATCAAAGCAACGGTGTTCAGGACCAAAAGACTGCCGATATCAAATTTGCAGAGAAGCAGCAAAGAAAACGGAAACGAAACATAATGAATGATAAGCAGACCAGCATAATCGAGAGGGCCCTTTTAGATATACCTGACATGCATCGAAATGCCGCCGCGCTTCAGTCAATGGCTGATCAATTATGTAATCTTGTATGTAATATATACATGCTTTCACCTAGCATACATACATACATATATATATATATATATATTATGTATGGTGCATATAAATACGTGCTTTTCAAATAATTAAATTTTTAACTATGCTTTGACCGTGTTAATTCCTTTAATATCTTAACCAGGGGTCTGAAGTGACGTCTTCCCAGCTGAAAAATTGGTATGTCTTCTATAATTTCTAATGGCATGCTCGAGTAATTTAGGGGTTCTTTCCTTGTTGATTCAATTTCCAATTATGCACAGGCAAGATAGTGGATCCTCCTGGTGCGAGTAAATTGATTATTATTCTTGGCTACTCTGGAGTCATAGATTCTGATGTTTTTTCTCGTGCGACATGATTATCCCTAATTGTCAAGTTAGTTAAATGAAGCTCGTGCTTAATTTAGGAAATATGCCACTGTTTTCTACATAAAACGTAATCACTCTTTTGACATTTTTTCCATTATTCGTCGCAGTTAATTGATTCAGATGCAATAAACTTTTGCATCTCGTGATTTCAAACAAAGGGAGCCTTTTAATTATTAAAGATTATGGCAATGTGAAGTTTACCTAAATTTCCAGGCCGGAAATACTGTTTCAGGAAGACTCTAATGATTTACATATTTTCGAAAGTTAGTCTCAAGTGGTGGACCTAAATAAAAGGGTTTCTATAACGGATGTTTGTGTTATCTTAATCTTAGTTTCTATTAGAAATGTTTCAAATGAATACTTTGGTTCGTAACTAGTTACAACGGCAGTGCAGTAAGTAGGGTTGTACACAAAGCTAAGAAAAATGACTCTGCCGGTTGGTCTAATTATTGTGAATAGTTGCAGAACTGGTACAATTATTTTTACTACTATGACTGTTTTGAATTCGCTGCAAATTCAACATACTTCCGTTCATCTTGTACAGCTTGTCACCTAGGTGCTACAATTCCTCTTCCTCTGTAATCTATACTTAATCATATATGTTCTGGAGTTCGACAATTCCGTAAAGCTAAATTCTTAGTCTACTTCTTGGATATTTATATATTTTAATTGTTGTCGTATTTCTTGTTGAGTAAGTTTAATATGGTCCGAAAGCAGTTATCTGTAAAAAATAAGAATAAGAGTAAGACTGCATACATTGGGACCTTCCCTTGACCCTGCACTGGGTATGACCTTTTAGCTTTTGTGCTCAATGTAGTAGTAGCTGGTTTTGTAAATTCCTTTCCTACTAAAGATAAGAAATTAAGATCCCTCATAAAAACGGCTCTCTATCTCTATCTTCGAATAGATAGTCTGGAATTACTTATTTTTACTAATTATTTCTATAATAACTGGGGAAAATAAAATGAAGTTTATCAACTAATTAAGATCTTTCCTACTACATCATAGTTGAGACTTTCTTTTCCTTCTATTTTAGGGTTAAGACTTCTACTATGGATGTATTTCTTTTTAATGATCTGCTAAATCAACAGGCTGAACAACCGAAAAGCCAAGCTTGCCCGTGTAGCTAATTCTTGTGGACTCACGGAAGGGTACAATGCTCATAATGACAATCACGGTGGATCAGAAATAAAGGTCCTCAATGACTCGTCCAAGAATCCTGGTGAGGACCTCTCTGTCCCTTCGGCTCCCCAAGCAGGCCAAGAAGAAAGTGGGATAATTATACCAAGAACTGGCTGCAATGAAAATCCAAGGAATATAGTTTCAGAATTGGTTGATAGCACCCCCGTAGAAGGGCAATATGTAATGGTTGTAGATCAAAAAGGAACAGTGATTGGCAGAGGCAAGGTGTATCAAGTGCATGGAATATGGTATGGCAAAAACTTAAAGGAACTGGGGACATGTGTTGTAGACATTGTTGAGCTAAAGGGTGACAAGCTATCAAGACTTCCACATCCATTTGAAGACACAGGAACCTCGTTTTATAATGCAGAGAAACAACACGGGGTGATGAGAGTGTTGTGGGATTCTAAGAAACTGCTGGTTATGCAGAGGCCACGCATTTCAGGCACTCCCTGCTTGACAAGGGGCTGGTAAGAGTTTTCTGCTGCTATGATGTTGTTCCTGCATCTAAACTCAAGAACAGTTTACTTTTAGATAAATGGATTATGTAGAGCATGAACCCTTATAGACTTAAATTGCTTAATTATATTTCTCTTGTAGTTTTATTTTGCTTATTTGGGCACTATAATCTCTATGAAAAGTATCGTTACTTGAATATATCTTTCTAAAGTATATTTAGGGTCAATCTCCTGTAGAAACCTACAGTAGAATACATTTAGGAATAAATCACAGTCCTTGGACTAGAATCGATAAAAGGCTAGGATGACGACAACTTTTTTGCAATTGCATGAAACGAGGACTATATATAAAATATTGTTATTTTCATTAACACACCTCCATGTCTCATGACTTTTCAAAATGAATATAGAAGCTGCATTTGCGGAATGCCAAAATGGCTTTTCCTCCCATAAAAATTTACTCGTATCCTGGTATCCCGTGTCTAGGCATTCCTGGGTGCACACATTAACTCTTCATATATAGATATAGGACGCAGTTCACTTAAGAACTATGTTTAAAATATGTAGCAGAGAAGTAGCGTGAACCTTTGTACTATGTTATAACAGAGAACCAGAGAACTTATATAAAGCTTTGGATCATATTCTATTTAATGGGTCACAATTTATTAAATAACAACATTAATGGTATGTGTGTAACTGACAATTATCGTTTTAAAATGAAATAAAAGAAATCAAATTGTATATCCCTTATCACACATGATTTCCTTCAGAATTTTTTCAATCTCTCATGCATCCTTCTTTTCTCACTCTCATCTTTCCGTTGTTCCATTTCATGTATCACTCATTCAATTTTTACCCATATATTTCTTCATTCTTCTCCTTTATAATGTTATCTATCTCATGTTTATTTATATATATAAATTCCTATTATTAGTAGTTTATAAAATCACTGTGTAGTGTTGTATACACTGTGTTTTGTAATTTGTTCACAATTTTAAGAATTGTTCTAATGTTGAACAGTTGAATAATATGTTTAAACCTATGACCTAAAACAGATATGATGATTGGTACAATCAAGTGCTTGTTATCATCTTTGTACACTGGTCTTTTAATATGACTATACCATCGTGCTGTAGTCGAACAATGCATTTGAAAAATAACTGTAAGAAAAGATGCAAGCTAATAAAAACATTATGGGTAGACATAAAAGAATCCTAAGATTAATTATCATTGATTACTCTGTAAATTATAGAGCAACAGTTTTTCCATGTCTTTCATTAGAAACATTACTTGCAAAAGCAAATAAATAACACATATTGCTTAAAAAATAATAAGTAATGTATAAGACTAAAATTATTTTTAGGACTTTTGTGTTATTATGCAGCAATGTTTGTCTTCAACCTGATATATGATTACAGTTACGAAGATTACCTACAAAAAAAACTATATTGGCATAACAGAAAGTTTAAAAGTAAATTTAATGCATAGTAATAAGATATTCAGATCCGTAACTGGAAATTAATGATAAGCTGCACCAGAATTGGGGTTAAAAATTGAGAAGCATGCTGATTGCGTACTTGGGGTTTAATAAATTCATTGACTGAACATTGAATTAATACTTTGATGTTTTGCCTTTACAAACTTTTATACTCTAATCACAATAAATTCTCATCCGATTCTGTAATAAATATTTACAGAAATGTTGTTCTCTCCGATAACTGATTACAACAGAAATGTTACAACTTCTGCCTCTTTTTAAATGCTCAAGTTTGTGAAGAATATCACAGATGGTGCTGATATGAAGAATCGTGATATAGTTATAAATTAGGATTAGTTGAGATGGTAATTATATCTGAAATGTTAACACATTAAATGTGATATAATTATCCCATTTGTATTTTTAAATATTGCCATTCCTATTATCTAGTATTATTAAATTCAACTGTGCCATTAATCTAGTTTTATCCGTGCCACTTAATTTTATTTTTTAAGTTTAGTTCTGAGATTGGTGTGGATTGGAGTCCCGTTTATATAGAACTAGATTATAATTACAACCTACTAACAAAACTACAGCTATTAAATTTGTATTGGAATCAGATGTCTAGATCAACTCATTTTAAAAATAGATTTAACTTGAGATTCTATTTCTTTTTCTCTTATAAAAACATTTTAAGAGAGCAATTAGAAAAAAGAATGCAGGAAAAATACAATGTTATGTAATTTACAAAAATGTATTGTGTTATGCAAAAGAGCACTGTACGGCCATAAAACATATATTAAGTAATTTATTGAAAACATTGTGTTCAACAGAAGACCAGTGTATTCTTCTATTTTATTTCTTGTTCTATTCTTATAAAACTTATAAAAGTAATGATAATGCAAAAAACATAAATTTTGCAAAAAGAATACAATATTCTGTAATTTATATCAAATAGCATGTAGTGCAAAAGAAAAATTATATGTATTCATGTTGTTTTTAAATTTAATTAGAGGAATGTACATGGGTTGATTAAACAAAGATCTTAAGAGTTGAGGCTGATATTGGTTCTCCGGTTCTGTTTTTTACTGTAGTCTTAATATGATCTAGGCCCTATATATACATTCTCCCCCTACCATTTTTCGAATTAATTTTTGTTAAATCTTACTTCAGATATTGAAATTCTTATTCACCTTCCTCATCTGGAATTTCATCATTTTTTATGAAATTATCTGTGAGATCATAAGGATTGGAAAACAAAAAATCAGACTCTTTCTTCCCCCTTGATTTGATGAAACATCGCCATGTTTGTTGACTCGAAATAATTTTTTTACAGATCCAAAGTTGTATAGATCTCATGGAAGAAAATTGGGAACTATATGTGAAAATGAGGATAGATAAAAATTCATAATATGCCAGATAAAATAGGAAATTTTTCTGTGATTTGCTAACGATGTACTGATTAAATACTCATGTACAAGATCCAACGGCATTAGATAATATCGCGTTTTATATAGTCTGTCTTCTTTCATATTCTGTAAATTGAAAAATGTAAATTATATTAGTATTATAATGTAGGTTGAGCTAGAGATACACAAAAAGCCCTTCGGGTCGTGCTTTATTCGGGCTTTTTAACAATCGGGCTGGGCTTTTTCAAAAATCGGGCTGGGCCGGGCCGGACTTCCTCTAAAATACTAGGCCTGTTTTAGGCCCTCGGGCCGGGCCGGATCGGGCCGGGCTGGGCTTTTATCCGGGCTTTTTTTAATTTAGATATATATATTTTTGCAAAGTTAATATATTACTCCCTCCGTCCCATTCATTTCTATACACTTTCCATTTTGGGATGTCCCATTCATTTCTATACATTCCAAAAATAGTAACTTTTAATAATATAAAACACTATTACACCCACTACTTTCTCCAGGGCTTTTATCCGGGCTTTTTTTAATTTATATATATATATTTTTGCAAAGTTAATATATTACTCCCTCCGTCCCATTCATTTCTATACACTTTCCATTTTGGGATGTCCCATTCATTTCTATACATTCCAAAAATAGTAACTTTTAATAATATAAAACACTATTACACCCACTACTTTCTCCACTATCTCTATCTCTATTCTATAACAATATAAATCACTATTACACTCACTACTTCCTCCACTATCTCAAATCTATTATTAAATATTGATAAGTCCCACCACTTTACTCACTTTTCATCTAATTTTACTCATTTTTTATATCTTTTCTTAGTCTACGTGCCCAATCCCAGTGTATACAATTCACTGGGACGGAGGGAGTAGTATACAGAAAAAGCAAAGTTTTACAAAAAAAAAAACCCCTAAAGTGCTACACCCCTCAACTATTAGAATCCAGAATATATAATAAAAGACACCACGATACCTAATACTAAAAAACTATTAGCCTAATGTTTTATCATTAAATATCAGTGCAACTCAAGAACTTTCTACTCATTATGTGCGTTATTGAACTTAACCTGATAGTGAGCCATATAAATCTTCTCGTACATGACCATTTCAAGAAACACATACACTACACTCAATAAGTCTTCTGGAAAGAAGGGTTTGTCCAACATATTGTTGATTCTTCTAGGTTCATGATTCTTCACATTCCCTCCATTGCCAAGTTTAATATTCTTGAAATTTATTTAAAATATTATAAATTTTCAGATTTTATCCATAAAAAATCGGGTTTTTATTCGGATCTGTCAAAAAGCCCGGGCTTTTATCCGGGCTGAACCGGGCTTTATGGGTTTTTGAAAGCCCGGGCTTTATCCGGGCTTTTAACTGGACTTTTCGGGCTTCGGGCCGGGCTTGATGAAAATAGTAGGCCTATTTAAGGCCCTCGGGCCAGGCCGACCGGGCCGGGCTTTTCGGGCTTTTTTCCTGATCGGATCGGACCAGATTTCGGGCTTCAGGCTTTTTGAACATCTCTAGGTTGAGCATATAAGATTCAATAAGTTATATGAATCTTATTAATTATTCGTTGGATTTTAAGACGAAAGATGCCGCAGGTGAAGACCTAAGATTCAACAGGATCTTGGTGGAATATTATAGGCCAAAAGTTTTTTATACAGCTGTTGTATCTTAATTTGCTGCTAACTGTGTATTTTGCTTTTCTGACATGTCTTTATTGTATTCTAAATCCCTGACTAGGAAAAGTAAAGCATTGGGAAAAAGTTAATTGTTTCTAATGTCTAGAATGTCGGCTATCATATTCTACGTTCAACTTAAAGTTTGTATGTTGAGTCTATCTTCCCACCTCTGATGAATCTTATAATCTTAGAGTTTGTTGTTAAATTAATAATCTTATAATCTTATAATTGTAATAATCATAATTGCACTACCATCATCTTTTTAAATGACAAAGTGTCGCTGGTTTTTCATACCAAAGATTTTGGTCGAGGTTGAATTTAGAAAAGTTTGGAGACGAAGATGATAATTGAGCAGAGATTATAATTTGTTATGAAATGCACAAAGACAAACATGCGAATTTTAGACTGCAAAGGGTACTGGAGAGAGCTTTCAAAGAGAGAAAGAGGACGTAGAAAAGAGAAGAGAAAGAATAGATTACTTACATTAATTTAAAATGTTTATAAATGCAAATTATTGATCTACCCCCATCAGTTAAATAAGGACAGTTAAATTGTATTATTATAATAATTCTAATTAGTTCTAAGGTGTATATATAATTGATTCTATTGAAGATGATTTCCGTTTGTCAATCTGAGTTTTTAACTGACTCTGTTATGATGCTGCAGATTGCTGCCAGAGTGTGAAGTGTAAGGTCCACCTGGTTGGATTTCAAAGGGCACTTGCTCCTCAACCAACAGCCAAAGTGCACTTGCATCTTGGTTAGGGAAGTGATTTACTTATAAATTCCTGAATCAGGATGTCATTCCCTGGATAAAGTTTCCTGAGCACTCAATGGCCGTCACTAGAGCAAATTTAGTAACATTTGCATTATTTCGTCAAAGAACGACATACTGCTTCGCTTTCACTCCTCTGAACTCAAAAGAACATATAACTGCTAGGAAAAATGAGTCCATATCTGAAATCACAGCAACTTTTGAATTGATTTAATGTGTCAAACTTGTATATATATACATCAACCTGCTGGAATCCAAGCCAGGGTTGTGTGTAGGTAGAAATAGTTGTGAAAGATATGCTCTGATGAGCACTCTTTAGGTAAATTTTAGATATGAAATTCTCTTCTTAGTAGAGGTCCCTGAAAAACAGTTCTACCTATATTATGGAGGGCAAATATATATTAGTGTCTATTTCTGTTCAGGTATCGGTTTTTTTTTCTTTTCATTCTTGGGTATGAACAGGACTAGAGAATCGAAATGCCAATGCATTTGCAATAACAGGTTGTTGTACCAAGCCAGCAACCTACATCGTGCCACAACATTATTCTGACCAAACAACATTGGTTTCAGAGGCTTCTTTTTGTCTATTGAAACAACGGGTGTTAATTTTACATTTTTTTTGTGTGGTTATAATTATATTCATCCTAATAAACAAATATATTAATGCCAGTTCATAATGCTACTAGATAAAGGAAGGATGACACTATAAAGCTAACTAGACTTGTGAGACTGCTGCAGTTTATTTTCAGCTATGGGGAGCTATGGGGAGATGGAGGTCAGGCCATTCGGGCGGCCAATGGGCAATATAGCGTATCGGGGTTAGGAGCAGGAAAAAGAGGGAAGTGTAAAAAAGTGAGGAAAATTAAATTGGCAATTGTCAGAGACACCAAACAGAGCAATATACGGTTGACAAATTATTTTATGTATTCAATAAACATTTCAGTACTATTGATTTCTTTATATTTTATCAAAAAAGAACATATATTGATAAATTTACAACCATTCTTATTACTAAAGTGAGATTATAAAATAAATTATTCACTATCTACATTACAATACACACAGAACTCAAGGGACTACCCTCCCACCGACTACAGAATATCAATCACTAAACTGACTCTTTCCTGGCCATCTCAACCACCGGCTCTATTATACATATAATCTGAAAACAATACAACAAATAACAGTCATCACGTGCCTCCAATGGCTACCTGCTGGTTCTCCTTGACAAATCTCTACTTCTGTATGCACAAGCTTCTCTTGAAATGACCTTTAAAGGACAGAAAAGTAGTATGTAGTGTCGATGATGGCAAAAATGAACTATAATGCAACCACAGGACTGCAGATTTCAGATTATATTTTTGTTGAACATTGATCATGTTTAGATGTATGCAAGTGAATTCCGATCAAGATCAGGCTGTGGACGCCCTCTGGTAGGAGTTGGCGGTCTTTGAATATTTAGTTCCTGCAGAAGTAAAAAACATGGATAAGATTATTTAGGTGCAGTCAGGCCAAATGGAACCCTGTAGACCAGCGTCTCTTGTGAGTCGTGACTTGGGTCTGTACTTGTCAAAAGCAGCAATTTACCAAGTAGATTCAAGTTGCGGCATTAGAATCTTACCTGCATCCATGTGTCATCCATCCCCCTTTCTGGAGATGTCTCTGGTGAATGCATGGGGGGTGGCAACGGATGTATCAATTTAGGCACAATCATCAACCCTCTACCAACTACCAGTATAGCTCCAGCATTATTGGCAGTACCTGAATGCAGTTTTTTTAATCAGACACAAACTTAGCATATAATCAGAGATAAAAACAAATCTAAGTACTTGCCACAATAGTTCGTAGCAGAGAAAAGAGTGATCAACTGTCCCTGAGCAAACCGCTCAAACCCATCCATAACACATTCATGAGCTCTTATTATCATCTGTAACTTGTTCCTCTTGCAGAAATCTGTGACCCGATCAGGCTGCAAGAAGAGACCAATGCACTTTTGTATAATCAGAAGGTTACAAGAACAGTCTTCAAGTTTAGAGTTCCCACAAATTGGTTATTTTAATTTCAAATAAGACCAAAAGAGAGTGTACAAAACAGAATCACCAGAGACGATACCTTTTTGCACAGGAAGCATAAAAATAGGATTCTTATTATTACCACGCTATCATGCTGCTCACCAAGTTTTGTCGATGTATAACCAAGAGACATACTATTATAATAATGAATAGAACTTCTTGATTTACCATATTTACTTGGTTAATTAAAACTAGTATGTTAGTCTTCAAGTTTAGAGTTCCCACAAATTAGTTTTTTAATTTCAAATAAGACCAAAAGAGAGTATACAAAACAGAATCACTAGAGACGATACTTTTTTTGCACAGGAAGCATAAAAATAGGGTTCATATTATTACCACGCTATCATACTGCTCACCAAGTTTGGTCGATGTATAAATAAATCGAACTTCTTGATTTACCATTTTTACTTGGCTAACTAAAACTAGTATGTTTAGCTATATAAGATTTTATTCATTACAGTGCCAATTCAAATTTATATCCATTTTCACTCAGAATAATCTGGTTAAGACTGTATCTTAGAATGATCACAACTCAGAAGTGGTATTGCTTTTAGCTTGATAAATTAGAAGAGCATAGCATATATACGAATCCAATAGAACAGATCTGCATATATAAGCGTAGCAAACAGTTATGCACTTTCATTTTTGAAAAGCTACTACATATATAAGCATATGCACTTTTATTCTTTGAATTCTAATTCATTAAATTCTACAAAAAAAAGTTAATGTAGCATATAACTAATAGGCATCCGGCATTTCGAGCAGACAAAATATGGTACTGATGAAATATAACCATTGCGTTCCGTAGTTGTAAGGAAATAACAATATTAACAACACACATACCCCAAAGGTAACGAGGCCAGGTCCTCTGGCATTGGGTCTCAAGCCTTCTACACTATCATTTTCCGTGGGATCAGACCTGCACAAAACATACAATTTTACAGAAAGCATTCAAGCAAATTCAAAAGCAGCAGATGAACTAAAACACATACCACAACAAATCCATTAAGACCAGAGATCCAGCATCCATGGTTATGGGCCTTTCTAGTTTCTCTATCTGTTCTACTGTATGTATTGACCTCCCTATACCTCCATGCATGCAGATGATCTTCTTCTCAATAAGGGCCGCAAGTGGAAGATAATTAAAAAGCTGATTGAACCGTGTCCATGCCCAGATTCCATCATTTTCTCCCTGAAAATCCATCGACCATTAGTGCACTAAAAATATTTCAGAAAAATGGCATCCTACAGGACCTACACATCATACCATTCTCTCAATGCATTCAAGACGGAAACCAAAGAGTGCATTTATATCCGCAGCCTCATGATTCCCACGTATTAAGTGAACATTCTCAGGATACTCGATCTGAATAGTATATCAAAGAGCTAAAACCATTAAATGAGGAAGGCACTGCAAAATGAAATCAAGTAACAGAATTATCAAGGTAGAAACTTGCCTTTAATGCTAGGAGTAGAGTGATAGTCTCCAAGCTGTGCTGTCCTCGATCAACATAATCACCCAGAAATAAATAATCAATGTATCTGAAAAATAAGAATATTGATATTAGGTACTTACTATCAAAGAAAGCTAACAAAGAATGTTATCCACATTTTCAGTCCCCAACATCATGCTTTGGTAAGTACAGATTGACTGTAATCAGTACATACAGAACACCGATCACCATAAGAACATATTTCTCTAAGAAAGGAAGAAAATAAAGTTCACCCAGGCCATAGCAACAATAACAAACATCTAAGACATGGCAACATGTATATTATGCTTTGTCATGCTATATCTCTAAATTTCTCAGCCTCGGAACTGAAAGTTTTGTGATCACTGGGAATATCATATATTTATCTTAATCATTTTTTGGTAATGCAAGCTTTCCTTTAGAGGAGTGTGGGAAGCTTTACTTTTTCATGACATGTGCAGGTACCATTCTCAATTGTTTCAAAAGTACTAAATCTGAGGACATGAGATATGTTGGGAGTTTCAGTCAGTCAAGGGCTGCTTTAGACTTCATCGCTGGTCTGATTAACAAAAATATTCATCTCAGCTTCCCTAAACCCGAGATACTATTTCTCTAATTCTCTAAACATATAAGCTGGTCAGCAGTCAGCTCATGGAAGCATTATTAATAACCTATCATGATCTATACAATCGAACATCTAGCCTATTAGCTTAAACTGTGCAAGTACAACTTAAAGTGCAGGTTACTGATTCTCATCTATTGAAACACATAATATACAAAATAAAAGTTCGCATGAACTTTGCTTAGTACTTACGTTATATCTCCCGCCGTAGAAGGATATCCATATTCATCAAATAATCGCATTAAATCTCCAAATTGTCCATGAAGGTCACCAAACAATTTGGTTGGAGCTTTTAATTGAAGAACTGTTGGCTCATGCATAAAAATTTGTTCAGCCGCGTAACAAAGCTCACCCACTTCATAAGAATCCAAAAAAAACCTCCTATTAACAGGAGGTTTCCAATTTCGAGGCCTAAGCAATGTAGATATAATCTGTAATACAAGATGAGATGCTTATATTAATAAAGCAAAAAAGCACAAACATCTTTACCGGGATACAATAAAGAAAGAAGGATAATACAGAGCAAACTAGCTCACTGCTTACCTTCTTGTGCAGACCTTGTGGAGATTTTGGCTTTGTAGGCCTTTTCGTAGGCTGTGACAAGTCATTATGCAATGGAACCATTCGCCTACTCTCATTCTCAAATTGGTCCAAGGATAGCTGCCTGACCATTCCACCCAGGCTTCCTACGGTCTCTTTGGCAACCACCACCTGTAAAATAAAAAATACCATGAGTTTTTGAAGCTAGTACATTAACATAACCCTCTATCCAAAACACAATGCACAAGATACATACAGCTCTAGGGTGCAGGCGAACATCTGCTTCTGTATCACTACCATCTGAAGTGGTCTCGGCAGCTTGTGAGTTATCTAGGACACTTGTTTCTTCAGGAGTACCAGATGAAGACTGTGCAGCTTGCCAGACAGCATTAGCAGCCTCAGCTTCTGCAGCGGAAGCCTCAGCCAGTTTTGCCATTGAGTTTTTGTCCATTCTGATAAAAGATGCAATAATTATTAAATCGAGTCAATATTCTGCTGATGAGTTCACTCAAGGCATAAAAGCTCTAAGTAAAAATTTGTGATTTTCAGTTGACAGTAAATTGGGTTGGGAAATAATCTTTTGACTCTGCTTAAAAAATCCCCAACCAATAGATTACAATTCTATCTTTGCTCCTCTTCAATTTTGATCCATTAAGAATTTACTTATTAAATTATCTATAAAAAAATCCTTTCTTTAAATGAGTATATACAAAATGCAGTCTTCTAAAAGTCCAAAATGGTTCCAAAGTACACGCATAGTACCTAGCAGTAGAGGTGGCATTATCCAACACGAACTGAAGCCAACACGAAAAGTTACGATTTAGGGTTGAAAGTTTTAGAGCTCCAACACCAAAAAAATACAATTTAGGTTTGAAAGTTTTGGAGTTCAGGTAGGGTTAATCAAATATTTACCCGAAAAAAGCAGGTTAGTTTTGGGTTAATTTGAATCAACCTGAAGTTAAACCGATAGTAAATAAAAGTAAAGCTTTATACATACACATCCACTAATAATTTACACAAAAGAAAAAAGGATACACTACTACAACCCACTTTCCACACTTCCTCATCAACATTTCACATTTATCAAACCTTACACTGTATTCATTCTTACCCCTCCAACATTTACATACACTATACTCAACACATCATTCAAACACCCAGCCTCCCCGACTTCACAATATTTTTCTCAGATGTTCCTTTCTCCAGATTTTGATTCATATGGATGCTCGAGATACGTCACTACTGCATCACCTCAATTCGTGTGTTACTGTGTTGGTTTTACAGAATCGAATTCGACTAATTACGGTTCATTTCTCGAGTTTCAGAAATTGACTTTCGTAGTTCATTTGTTGGTAATCTACAACCGATTAAGGTTTATATTTGTCTGAAGACGTTACAGTGAAAGGTTTTTGAAATCAATTCAATCTTATTTGTTTGGATAGTGTCGGATTGGTTCAATACCCAGCAGGTCATGTATGGCTTACACTTCCCTGACCCATTTTTCCGGGTCGGTTCGGGTCAAGCTGAATTTGCAACCTGATTCTCTCAACTTGACACGAACCCGACCCATGACCCCGGGACCTAGCAGAATGGAGTGTCATATAAAGCCATCCAATTCCCTGTTATTTATACTTTACAACTGTAACCTAAGATTCCTAAAAGTTACACACATCAGTTTTGACTTTCGCAATAAATGGCAGAGGATGATAAAAATCCAAAAAAAAAAACATACTATAATTTCTTTGGATGTGTAAAAAAAAATGCATTCCAGATTCAGACATAGATAGGATACAAGTACATAGATGAAAATAGGGGAAGAAGAAGAGTGAGGCAAGGATATGCAGTCCTTGGATTTGAGTAAGGAAATGATATTAATTACCTAACATAGACTGATAAGTAGTACCATATAACCTAATCACATTTCAAAAAATCATGAGAACTAACAAAGTCAATTATATAAACAAAATGCGAAGTAAGCATATGGTCAGAAGAATATGTTAGAACATGTCCACATCACACAACTTAATTAGTAATAACTATAACAATAATAACCTTGAGCCACCAGAAGATACAGAGCCATCGAGATTTCTAGCTACGGCCCTCTCAGATATTGAAGCAGGAGAACTGATGTCTGAATGAGCTGGTGAGTTCTCTGCAATGAGAAAATCGTCTAACACCAAATCTGTGCCGCAAAAGGTAAAGGATCTGGTTATGTCAAAATAATGGGAATGAAGCAAGCCTAACTTGTAGTACTAAGCATCACAAACTTTCTAAATGGAAACCAGAAAAGCAAAAGAGAATGCATAGTAATTCTATCATTAGAATACACACTTGTATTTTTTTTAATGAAAACTTCCTGCGCAAATTTGGAACTCTGTCGAGAGCAAATTTATGAAGTGTATTTTTAATATCTCAAACCAGTAGAAACTATACCAAAAATAGTACATTAAATTTGAATGGGCACGCTCAATGGAGAACGGTTTTTAGAGTGAGAAAAATGTTCTACATCTTTTGCATCATGTATTGTTCTCCACGTAAACGACCTTTATAAGGTGATACCGCAGAGTAGAAGAATTAATTGATTATGTACATCAGGTTTTAAAAGGAATAAAGAATTCAATTACTGTTTTCACTCGTGAACTCATACCTCCTCTGAGACCACCATAAACATAGACTTGAGTATCAACAGATGCAGCAGCATGGCGACAACGACGCAAGAGTTCCAAGGAAGGATCTTGATCAGCCTGCCCCTTGGTGCGTGACGATGTTACAAGTCCATTTTTATCCAACCAGACTCCGGCAGCAGTGTCGAGTACTTCCGTAACATAATTATCATTGACAAGAAAATTGTTCAGGTTATAGCAAAATTAAACAATCACGAGTAATGCGATGTTATTAAATTTACAACCTAATTCACAAAGTACCTGCAACAGCTGCTTCACCATCGACTCCCCGCCCTCCCCTGACGGAGCCTCCCGTAACATGCAATCGAGCACCCACAAAGACCTGAACAGGACACGCAAAGTAAAACAGGTTAGCAACGACCATAGTAGAAGAAGCTGACATGACAATCTCGCAAGTCAACTTTATTGCCAGGAACACAAAAACTACAAAGAAGAGGACAGAGTAAGAATGACAATAAAACTTGAGGAATGTGCCATTAAAATTTCTCTTCTTTTTTTCGCCAAATAATGTGCCATTAAAACTTACAGCAGCGTGTTGATATCTTGATGAAGGAGAAACACCAGGTGCAAGTGTCCACTCCCACTGGCCATTCCTATGCATAAGCAATCCATAAGCATCAGCTAGTGGCTGCAGATGCACATACACACATAACAGTTTCAGACAATTTAATTAGAGTAAAAGGCACACGCAATAAAAGAATTGCTATATTTGTACAACCACGAGCTGATTTGCCAAATTAAGGTTGCTTTAGGAAGGATGATCCGTTAAATTAAGCCTTTCCTTTAAAACATTCAGCAAGTTTGACAACATACCAGCAACATGATAACCTGTTTATTCAAATTTCATGCTACTAGATAGGTACATCCTTATGAGGCAAGTTCTTAATCTTGAGTTTTCTTTCACTAGTATCTTATTTGCAGGACTCTTCCACCTCATGATTCTCACTTCGCAATTCACTAATCCCCTTCACTTTGGCACAGTAATATAACTATTTTCTTAAAAAGGAAACAGGAAGTAATGCAATTTCAAACGGAAGAAGAACCATTACTTTCACAATGAGAGATCTTTCTTCCAGTACTTGATATGATATAAAATTAATTAATGTGGGAGGCACAACCTACTGAACAACTCTTGTTGATACTCTTGACAGGCATTATCAATTCAGCATTTGATAAGGTACAGATATTGTAAGATGCACTTCTTTTTCTTTGTAACTTCTGATTAGTTAATTGAGCACTAAAAGTATTATTATTAAAGTGTTTTTTGTAAATAATAACAGAGTAGTTATAAATGAAAAGCAGGTATAAAACACTATACATATACTGCATAAACATAACCTACTAACAGCTGAACCACAAAAAACCAGGGGTCATTAGACATAAAAAACGGAATGCAGAAGACCTCAATCTTTAAAAATTGACATTTTTAAGTCGATAATCGTAGGATCCAGAAGCACACAAGACCTTACCGTGCCTGAGATGTCTCTTCCCCCACAAAGCAAAAGCATGCCATCCGAGCGTGCACTTGCCGTTGCATACCTGCATGAGAGAATGTAAGTTACAAAAGCGTACTCTAACGTGTAAAATGTAAATAACTTTGTAGCATACATAATTTGATTTAATGAACATGCATTTGTGACTAGAAATGTTACAGTTTCAAAGGACAACAAAACAAAATAATAAGTTAGTGCTGCATGACCTTGGTTACATAGACTCTTATTGTTTAAGTACTTAATTTAATACAAGTCATCAAGTGTGTGGTTGTGGCAACTGGACAGTTCAAAACAGCATAAAATATTTTAGTACACTTGAGAGTCTGATGGAAAGGATAATATTTAGGGTAAGAAAATCCCAATTATTGTAAAAATATAACAAAAACAGCCTGATTTCAAACTTACTCCTGTCAAAACAAGCATGACCTACAAAAAAGAAAGAAAAGACACGACATGGTACTCAAGAATATGAAAAATAGATGTTACCCGTTCCAAACAAAAATCTAGTCTGCCATTTACAACACAAACCCAAGGAACCCTTGTAAACATCAAGTAGTATATATACATGCATCCATATCTATCTTTGATTCGAAATCACGCGATCCCTTCTGAAGTTTACTATTATAACATTTTTTAGAAGGTAGAACCATAGAAGTATACTAAGAAATGACAATTTTACTTTAAGCTGTTTGCCTAAGGTAATAAAGAATGTGCTTGCCTGACACAATGATATTTGATCTAAAAGGATTGTTAGGTCTTAACCATAGATGATCTCCTTTCAGCACAGTACATAAAACCCACAGGTAAGCTATAATTCCGCAAGTGAGTTTCACAAGTAAATTAGACCAGTAAAGAAGGCACAAGAGCAGCTTTTAATAATGAAAAAAATAAAAAATAAATCATTATGCAGAAATCTGCGATAAAAAAATTTAACTTACATCCTCGCTGAAGGTCTATCACCATCTGGAGTGAGCTTCTGCCATGCATATGGTTTCTGAGCAGTATCCAAAGCCCAAGCATCTGACAGCACTCTTTTTCCTGAAGTAAACAACATTTACTTCTATCTTAGGTAAAAGTAGATTAAAGTGCCAAAAGAAAACTGCCGAAACGATCTTTACAGTAAGCAGATGTATGCACTAAGTTAACATTGCACCAAGGAAAGAGGTGCTAACAAAAGATTGGTTTACTAATAATTAACTATTCTCATATATGGCCTCCAACAGACTTTAAAGCAAGAGAGCAAGACAAATGCTAGAATAAGTGCTAAACTATTTGATGTATGACTGGACATAAAAAGTTGATAAGTAACTGATTCATAAAGGAGTGTAAGGCGGCTCTTTTAGATTGATGAACATGAACAAACAGCTCATATGATAGGTTCAAAAGAGGAACTGAACTCACCGTCATTGCCGCTTACAGTAACAAGATATCTTTGAGCAACCAAGTCCATTACATGACCGTATCGTGGACCAGGACCTTCTCCTTGAACAACAACTCTACATTAAAACAGTAACCAAATAAAATCACGACATCTTCAGCATTAGTGTAGCTGTAAACTTGCAAATCAAGTAGAAACCTACCTATGCCACTTGAATTTGTCGTTTGTCATATCAAGAACATAAAGATCATCTGTCGAATGACCAGCCGGGCCTATTCCCCCCTAGCAATACAAACAAAACACATCAAACGTTAAAAAACCAAACAACAAAACGACATTTCCCCATCACCCAAGAAATTCCACTAACCTGAAAAACAACCATAGTACCAACAGCAGCAGCTGTATGCGCTGCCCTGGGAGAAGGCGGCTCGCCAGCCGGCTTAATCCTATCATACAATTCAAACATAAACATAACATCAACAACCTCACACTACTCAAATCAACCCAATTCCCACAAATTCAAAATCTTCCAACCAAAAATCAACAAAACAAAACCACAATTCCAACATACTTAATCCATTTTTTCGACAGAACATCGTACGAATGAACCGTATTAGTCACACCAGCCAACCCTATCACACAAAACCCAATACCATTTCAGCTAATCAACAACCAAAATTCACACAAAGCCACATAAACATAATCATAAATATCAAAAATCAACATAAAGGGCTAGTGAAATGTACTAATTCCAGCACCACCACCGCCTTCGATAGCGGTAGCTCCACCGAAAAGAATGAGCCTAGGACCATGAGTCTTAGTAGGAGCAACAGCAGTAAGAGTATGAGCACATCTGGGCCCTGGAGCATCTTCATCTGTATCCCAAAAAGATTCAAAAGGCTGATAAGATGGGGCCGGAGATAACCATGGTTTTGAAGAACCCATCTGACCCTTTTAATTAAAACTAGAAAATTGTGTGTGTAAATACACACAGAGTTGAAATTGAATCTTGGGGTGGTTTGGAATAAAGATTGAATCTTTATTGATTTAAAGTTGAGGGAGTGGTTGAGCTAGTGGTGCATATATAAAATCTGTGTGTATAGGTGTGTTGATTTGTTGTTGTCTGATTTGGCCGGAGAGCTAGTACAGGAGGAGGGGTTTACAGACAGTTAATTAACGTTGACAACTAGACCAACCCCTCTTTGTTCTTTCTCTTGAAATTCCACTCATCATTATTCCAAGTACTTTTTCTCATCAATTTTATTACCCTTTTTTTATACTCCTACTAATTATTTTTTGTTCTTTTAAAAATCCATTTCAAATAAAATTTGTAATTAAAACATAATCTTCGTATATTTAATCTAGAATATTGGATTAGTAGGATAATAAAATAAATTGGCATTAGTTTGATACATGTGTTGAAGAAGTAAAGGCTGTTTATTTAGTCCATAAGATTATGCTAATAACGTGAAAAAGAGCAAACAAGTTGAAAGTCTCCACTAAACAAGCCTGGCATGGCATACACATGTATCAACCTAAAACACACTTTTCACACCACCTCACTATAACAAAGGATTCAACACCATTTCATCTCCACAGCCAAACTGGGTTTGTGGGCTTATAACCTTGCAAGTACAAAAATTAATGAGATCAGGTCAGATTCATTTTCTTCCAATTTCAATTCAACCTCAAGGTCCTTTTCAGAAGCTTCCCTATCTATCACACAAACAAACAGCCAATTTTATTTGACCATATTGTGCAACAAAGAGTACTACATTTTTCTGGATGATATACTTCTAAATGTTCTGCAACCACCAAGAATATAGGAGGGTGGGTTCGAGGATTAAGGTATTTCCGACCTCTTTAGTTTATCGGCATAGGTCTATATCCCTTCTCCTTCCATGTGACAAGGTCATGAATTTTGCTACTCATCAGTAGGTCACGAATTCAGATATGACAAGGTCATTGTTTCGGATACTCGCAAAGAGGTCATGGTTTAGACACACTTGTAAGGGGTGCGACACTCTCTACAACCAGTATTTCCGCTTAAAAATCATCAGATAGATTCAACAATGGGAAACTACAATATGTTAAAATGTCACTACCAAGTTAAAGATTGATAATTTAAGAGATGACAAAAAAGATGAGACCGCATTCATGTAATTATCAACAATTGGCTTGTATAAGACAAGTGCCTAAATGTGATCCAATGTACACTGCAACCAGTATACTTTGCATTACATTAAGTTTGTAATATCTCTATCAATTGAAAACCTCACTTGCTCTGGTCCATTTTGCTCTGTCTTTATCATCTTGGTAATACAGATAAGACTTGCCAAATCTTACCAGCATCGCTTTAAAATAAAGTCATATAATCACTAATCAGTGTACTTCAGAAGCAATAGGTCTCCCCATAAATAGCTAAAACCTAAAGCTACCATTAACATTCTAGGTAGAAGAAATTAAGGGGCAATCATTAACACAAAATGTAAATAAGCAAGCAGTAGCAAAATAGCACATTGATTGGCACAATTCACCTAATCAAAACATGAAATTATTCACCGAAAACATAACAAAACAGAGAAGGGCAATGCTTGAAGAACACTGACAAAATTCAACACACCAATCAATCCACAAGACTCAACAAAGATATCTCAATATTTGTATATTCGATTTCATCAAACCAAACCCAAAATTCGGGGTATTACATCAACGGATTACACAAAATCAAGAACATTAAACCCCATCATTCCCACTTACATAAACTCAAGCACCTTTCATTACACATAACACTCATCAAAGCCCTAAAACTCTTGTGAAGCAGATCCAATATCATCCTTGCCTTTCCCAACTTTCTTTGGCAACAAAGTTGTGTGAATGTTGGGTAAAACACCACCATTAGCAATAGTAACTGTCCCCAAAAGCTTGCTCAACTCCTCATCATTTCTCACAGCTAACTGAATGTGCCTTGGCACAATCCTATTCTTCTTGTTATCTCTTGCAGCATTGCCAGCTAGTTCAAGAACCTACATCAATAAATAAATAAAAACTTAATATCCCAACCCTTTTATCATTCTTCAGCACCAAATCAACAAAAAGTTACAATCTTTATCACCAATTTGAATTAACACTTCAATCTTCAACATCAAAACAACATAAAGTTTCAATCTTTACCAACAAATCATCATAAATATTCAATCTTTTCCCCCAAATTAACACAAACTCTCAGTCTTCACCATCAAAACAACAAAAAAATTCAATCTTTAAAACAAAATTAGCAAAAAGATTGAATCTTTAGCATCAAAACAACAAAACGATTGAATCTTCACCAAAAAATCAAAAAGATTGAATCTTTAGCATCAAACCAACAAAAAGATTGAATCTTTAGAATCAAAACAACAAAAAGATTGAATCTTTACACAAAAATCAAGAAGCCCAGAAAGAAAAATACCTCAGCAGCAAGATATTCAAGAACAGCAGAAAGATAGACCGGAGCTCCGGCGCCGACACGTTCAGCATACTTTCCGGCTTTAAGAAACCTAGCAATTCTACCAACAGGGAACTGAAGGCCGGCCTTTGAAGATCTTGAAACTGACTTAGTTTTTGACACCCCTCTGCCTCCTTTAGTAGTTGTAGCTCCTTTCCCACTCATTTTTGTGATTTTGATAGTGAAACCCTAATAGAATAATGTGATTTTTTGTGTGTATTGTAAGTATAGGTTGATGTGATGTGAAGAGGAGGTGGGTTTTTATATTGGAGTGATGGAGGTGAGAAGCAGAAAGGGTTTTGGAGTGGTGGGTTTTGATTGGTGGATTTCAGAAGGTGCGGATTGCCAGCGTGCTAGAGGAACCGACTAGAATGTCTATCATTTTGGGCCTCTGAGAGTCTGGGCCTGGCCCAATTCAAAACATGTACAGTATTTTTGTTTTGAGTTGTATTATACTTTTAGTCCCTTAGTTTGTCCTTATGGCATATTACACACTACATTTTGTGAATTAAAGTATTTTTGCATTCACATTTTTCCTTTTCCTTTTTTTTTGACAAAATTTTCCTTTTCTTTTTAATTAAGTACAAAGGGGACAAATTGTAAATGTTTCAGATTATATGTAATTAACATCACGGAGTAATATTTTACATAGATTAAATTGACTTCATATATAATTCTGCATTGTCATGTCTTTAGCGACCTCATCGAGCGAACCAACCTACCAATACCTGCATTAATTCAAGCACTACCTACCTATGACGTAAGTCCTCTCCCAACCAATCATTTAAGAGTTGGAGGGAAATTGAACCCCTGACCTTATGTGACACAAGTCAAGGTCAATGTCACATGAGCTACTGCTCATTGACTTGTATTCACGCTTTTTTTTATTTAACGCATTTTCACTAATTTAATGAATTAATATTGAATTCAAAGCTCTATCTAATGTTTTGATTATTTGTATTTGCCTTGTATTCATTTCTTCCTGATTTATGTGTAGGCGTAGTATTATTTACCTGTCATATTCTATTGCTGAGTTCTTCCTGTTCATACTGCCTTGTGATCTCACCAACAATCTCCCCCTATTTGATTGTTAAACCTAACAAACAAATTATAGAGAGGATAACTCAACTAACAAGTAGAAAAGGTGATTACCCGGGACTTGTAAATAATGCTACTAGTTTTCTGGATCAAATTCTTCACTTCCAGATTTCTTGTTCAAACTGAAATGATAGATGATTGTTCCTTTAGCACTGAACTGATATTCATGTAGTAACTCATCTTCATTTCTTTGTTTCTTTAAATCTCTGCCACATAATCCTTCTCAGTCTTGAAGTAATCATCAGCAGCTTCTCGAGATTCTTCAGTGGTAATGAATATGTCTTTGTCTACCACTTACTGAAGTATACCTCTCCACTTCTCTCTTTTAGGAGTTCAGCGGCTTCTGTTGTACAACCATATTTCCTTTTCTGAAAAGCACATATCTCCGTTGTTTCTCCTCCTTTGGAATACAACTCCTCCCCCTATGGAATACAGCTGCTCCCTCAAGGCTTTGTATGCCAACACATGGTTCATGACACTTTCAGTTACATTGTCATAACCTTGCATTAGATTGACCATTCTTACCAAGTAGAAGTATTCAACTCTCCTTGTTTCTGTTGTCTTTTTCATTGAAAGATTTGCAGATACAGTATATGATGACACTTCCATGGAAAAGTCCTTTTTGACTCTCACAAGTCTTGATGCATCAAACCAAAGAACATATTCAATTGCTTCATTGTTATTATCCAATTTTACCTCGACGCTCTTGATTTGATCAACTTCCTTTTCCAAAAGATCCAGAGAGCTGTAGAGTTTTGTTTGGATAGGCTTTCTCAACTTCCTGCCAAGCCCAATGGCTTTCTCCTTTCCTGAGTACTTGTGTTTTCCTTTTATTGCTTTTGAAATCTCCTCAGGTTCAGGTTCCTGTCTAGAGAGCCAGACCCTTGCTAAGGTTTTTGTCCTCTTTGGCTTGACAGTAGGCTTGATTCCTTCTTTGACAGCATCTTTGTTGACAGTGTCCTCCATGACAGTATCTTTCTTGACAGTTTCTTCTGTGACAGCTTCTTTGCTGACATACTCTGGAATTAGTGAGCTTTGTCATGTGATCTCTCAAGCTGCAGTCGTAGTCTTGCGGACCTGTTACAGTGTTGGGATATTGCAACACGCCTGTTTCTTGAACATCCAGACTGTCACGAGTTTGACTGGGTTGTTTACCAATACAAATTTTATCCCTTCATGACAGTATCCTGATGGCAAAGCTTGCTGTCACAGGAGTGTGCTTTTGGTGACAGTAAGAAATCCCCGCTAAAGATGTTGTCAGGATTTCCAAGCTTGCTGTCAGGCTAAGGTAAAGTTGCTGTCAGAGGGCTTCCGCCAATGTTGTTGTCAGAGTGAATGTACTATCGTGACTCGCAACATGCTGTCTTCAAGTAACCTTATTGTCAGCGCTGTGACAGTAATCTTTATTCCTGCTGTTCATCTTGAGTACTTCTTGAGGCTTGAACAAATAAATGAACTTCTACCAAGATGCACTAGAATCTTATTTGTACTGAATAAAACGGTTACAAAGACATACTCTAGCTATGACAGTATGTTCATACTTAATAAGAATTAAGCAAGTAAAGTGTCTAGTAAAGTTGTCTCATAGCTATCACCCATAAATCCTAACAGCTTTAATGTCGATCGTCCTATGAACCAAATTTCCCGACATCTTCCTTATACCTCCCAACTGTTAGATCACACTTGTTAGGGCCCTAAAACATGTTAGGTTCCGAAACGAGGTCTCAACTATTAGGTCTTTAAAGGTAAAACATTATGAACCAAGTTTAAGGGATAGGGAATGGGATTTGGTATTTCTCTTTCTTCCTCACTGTGAGTGTGTGATTCTCTTTCGTGTACCTCACAAGTATTTCAGTCTTATCTCTCAGAGCTTCAGCATCCAAATGTACCTGCAAGGAAAATCACTATATCCATCCTTAAGGAGGTCACTAGGGGTGCAATGGGGTTTCGCAAATCCCCGTCCTTGGTTAAACCAAGTTGCTGATCATCTTGTGATGATTTATCCTCAACAGGATCCAGAGTTTGAATCTCTGGGGGGGGGGGGTGGAATCAAGCTCTATTGATAGCAGAGGCCCTGAAATTCCCTCTGAATTCTTTGCAAACATATCCTCAGGTAACTCCTCAAATGAAATTGATTCATTGTTATCGAGTTGCCGATCTGCACCTATGTCAGACCCAGTACCCGCAGGATCCAGATATGTTCCATCTAGGGAGTTAGGCAATGACCCTTCAGATTGTGCATTTAGGTCAGAGCCCGCTCTCAACGTCTGTGAAGACTCTTGGTTCAGTAAAGAACCTTCAACCAGTGGTCCTGACCGTAATATGGTTGGAGAACTAGTTGCTTCCGTCAATTTTCCTTTTTCTGGTTGGGGTAGGGGTTCAGATATAGCTTTTGTTATTGCTACCCAATCAGCTTCAGAAAAAACTGTTAGAGGCTCGGTGAAATAAGGTAATGAAGATTCAACAGTTGCCTTGGTTTCTAGTTTTCTCCTCTTAGCAGAAGGCATAGCTGTTGTTGAAGGGTGTATCTCTTTATTTGGTGCTGCTTTGGCACTTACTCCCTCTACACTCTCAGTTAGAGCTGACAATTTGATACACGACACGTGAACATGGTACGAACACGACACAGATAATTAGTGTTTGTGTGCAAAAATTTGGTACACGAACACGAAAAAACACGAATATAATTAGTGTCGGGTTTGGGTTTTCACAATAGGTACACGACATGGAACGAAAGTACACGAATTAATGAAGTAAATAAATAATTTTAAAATATATATATTATTTATAGTATTGCATATTTAGAAAATATATAAACAATTACATATGAACAATAAATAAAAGTTTCACGACTAATTGGCAGTAAGTTATACATTTATATATAAGAAGTATACATTTATATATATAAGTTATATTTACATATTTTTGTAAAATTGTATGTAATACATATTTAATACACATTTCATAAAAATTTACATAATTAAAATAGTTTTATAATATATAAATTTTAATTAAATTAAATTTATATTTTTGTTTAATGTACACGAATACGACACGTAAAGTACATGACATGTTTTAAATTGGATATGTGTTTCGAATTTAGTACACGAATCCAAAACGGGTCGGATATGGGTTTTACATTCAAGTACACGAAAACACAAAAGTACACGACACGAAAGTACACGACACGGTCCATTGCCAGGTCTACTCTCAGTTATTTGAGTGGATGGTATAGTAGGGGTAGGAGTTTCTGTTGTTGTTTCATTTCTTTCTTTCAAAGGCTCTATGACCGTGGTTAGAGGATGTTGGTTTTCAACCTCTTGGTCGGGAATGGCCACTAAGGGCTCTAAAATGGGATCTATGTCCATTTGTGCAGCTTGTTGAGGAAAAAACTATCGAAAGTTGATAATTTAAAAACTAAAAACTATCGAAGTCTTGAACTAACTGAAAATCTATCGAAAATTTAGAATATGAACAAAAAAGATTTGTTCGATAGATTTCAGCTTCCTTTCAAAATCTATCGAAAAACTACCTCGATAGTTTTTACTTTCCTTTTTCAAAAACATATCAAAATGAATTTCAATCACTTCGATACTTTTGGATAAAGTACTTGAAAAACTATCGAAAATTATATTTCGATAGATTTTACTTCCTATTCAATTTTAAACCTGTAACCAGTTTAAAACAGTTTTTTGTTTTCTGTGAATTTCTACAGATCAAACATTCATTTGAAATTCACAGTTAACAAAAATATCACAATTTTCTTAGAATAAAATTGACTAAATATCATTAACTGATATAAATCAATTAAAATCTAATTAATTATGCTGAAAATTTATTTTATGTATTTTAAATTATGGAGCACATAAGATATTGAACTGCTTCAATTTCCATAATTCAAATTAAATTAAATAAAAAATAAATAAATACTAAATATCTATGAGTTAGATATTAGCACTAATTTATTTAAAATTATCCTTAAATAATCACCAATGAAATATATTAACTACAGACATGGCAATTATTCTTCAGATAATTATTAACGCGAGGACTTGATGTTAAATAAATTCACAAGTCCTTAAACTATGGACAACTTAATACTTGTGAACTTATTTTAAGAGTTTCTTGCAGATGGGATTTTCAAATAATGTGCAATAACTAATATCCCAAGTTTATAAACCAGTCTTGGAAATTTAATATAACAAGCGATTCAGTAAACATGTCTGCAAGTTACTCTATGAATTGAAGACATGCTCTCGAAATAAATGATACCTGGTGTCAAGGTGCATTGTCGTGGAGTGTTCCACATAGTAGTTGGAGATGTAGTTATTTCTTTGTCCAAAGAATCATAGCACAATAATCATTAGTTGCATTGAATTCTACCTCTACTGTAACTATAGATGTTGACTGCTACATTTTATCATAACAAGGAATCAATCTTCCTCCACGAAGTTGACAGCTTCTAGAGATGCTTCTCCTGTCATTTGGGTTGACAGCTTCCAGAGATGCTTCTCATGTCTTTCTTACAACCTGTGTATTTTATATCTATATAGCTAAACATGTTAACAAGTATCTTTAGGGTACCATATACCGAGATTTGGTATTCCCTTAAGATATCTAAAAATCTTGTTAATAGCTATAAGACTAGATTTTCTGTGATCCACTTGGAACCTTGCACATTGGCAATTTGAGAATAAAATATGTGTGGTTAATTTACAGTTCATAAATTAATGAGATGATCATACCTCTCTAGCTTGTCATTTCTGTCTTTTACCCGATTTGTCCTGATCAAGCTTTAGTGGCTACTGTTGACAGGGAGTCTTGGCATGTCTAGAATCTTCCCAATTGTGCACATTCAAAAGATTCTTGACTTACTTTTATTGTCGTCACTCTTTTGGCTTACTTGTGCTCCTAAAAGAATTATTCTTTTGGCTTGCTCAAAGTAATTCCAAAAAGAATTGCAACTTTTCCGATATACTCATATTATACATACTCTGCAATGACTTGGCAAATTTCTTGCACAAGTTTTCGTTAGTAGACCAACATATAATATAATCATGATATCACTGCACATATATGACATTATGTTTGTGCCTTAAGATATAGAGAGTTATATATATATATATATATATATATATATATGACTACTCTAATAAATTCACATTCTGCAAAAGTTCAGTTAGAGTGTCATACCATGTCTTTGACGATTGCTTGAGTATTGATACCAGTTCATACCAACCTGTAGTGATCTTGTGAAGAGAAGATATACAAAGTCCAATTGATCTGCAACAAAAAATGCCAGGAACTACTGTACACTGACTTCTTCAACTATCTCACCAATCAGGACTGCACTTGATCATATTCACCATATAGATATTAAAGTTTGAATATGCAGCAGGTGTCAGATATATCCTGATATCCTCAAGTCTCATCACTGGTGCTTCTTGTTAGATACTGCTTTCTGATAGTAACCTAGCATCCAGTTTGGCCTTTTCCCTCATAACAATGCCATTGTCATCCAGTAGCTACGACATACGGTCGCTGATGTGCGGTCGCTGAAAAGCGTTTTTCTTGTAGTGTAAACTTCTGGTCATCCTTGTACCAATTAAAACTCTGTTATTTGGTCTGGATACTAGCTTCCATACAATCTGCCTTTAGAACTGATTGAGTTCATCTTGCTATGCAATCACCCAATATGGATCTATCAGAGCTTCTTTAACTTTCTTAGTTTCTTCTTCAGAAAGAAAACCAAGGAAATAATCATTCATACTCTATAGCTCCAGTCTTTACTCCACCATCAGGATCACTAAGAACTAGAAACCAGGAATGGTCTTGAAGCTAAACCCTTTTTTCTTGACAGATATGTTCTTGAAGTGTCCTCTTGATTTTCATTATGGTGTTGATCTGACTAATTGATCCTTCTTTTGCTCCCCCTAAGCTGTTGCTGGGATTTTCTGAGAATCTTCATCCTCGCTGAGTGGTTCTGTTGAAGTACTGAGTTGTGTAGTTAAACTACCATTACCACTGCTTGGATTTGAATCATCATTACTATGAATATCACACGTAACAGCTGGGAGTTGTTGAACATCATATCCAGACTTTCAATCACCTCTTGTTGATTAATCACATTTATCTCGTAAGCTCTAGATTCCACTGAGTGGCCAAGGAAAATATCCTCATGAGCCTTAGCTGCCAATCTTGCCAAGATGCTCACTTTCATATTTTATTGTAAAACATTTTCCTCCAAACACCTGAAAGAAATTCAGTGTTTGCTTCTATTGGCCATTAACTCATACGGGGTCTTCCTGTATTCGTTACTGATCAGGGAAATGTGATTAACCATCATCTGTGATGTCCTGTACTTTAGATTGCACGAACAACACCTTTTTGTATTAAGAGTAGTCATCAACCATCACTGAAGTATATCTTTACTTTGATGTAGACATGACATTAACTAGTCCGTAGAATTCCATACTTATCATCTGAAGAGGCTCAGTAATGCTTATCATATTATAGCTTTTCTATGATGTTTCTTTGACTTCCCTTTCTAATATGCCTCACATATTTCATCCAGCTTGAATCCCAGATGAGGTAGTCCTCTCACCAATTCCCTCTTTACAAAAGAGTTCCTTGTATTGTCATGCAAGTGTGAGAGCTTCTTATGTCATAGCTAAACTCTTGTCTAATGAAGCTTTACAGCGGAAGCTGTTGACTTCACCTTTGCCTGAGATTCCAGGTTAACCATGAACATATTATTTCCTTACTCTTTGAAGAGCAAGCTTCTCAACCTTCCTGCTTGAGATAAAACACAGCTCCTTCATTGAATTGACATTTTGTCCTTTGATGCAGAACTGTCTAAAAAGAAGATTTGTGCTTTGAATCTTCAGCAAGAAAGATGCTTCTAATTGTTATCCTTGACTCCAATTATTAGTTGTTATCAATGATACCAATTATTGTAAACATGATGGCATTCCTTTTCCAACGTAGCCATGTCCCGTGATGAAAACCTTTGATGTCATCTCCAAAGATTATTGACGTAACATCTTTCTCAATCATATTTGATAGCAAGTTCTTTCTTCGATCATATTTCTTCCGTAGTAATAACCAAGAAACCATATAAATCGATTAACCTTCTTTGCCCTGCACTCACAAATGGATTAAAATTTCTTGGTACCCAACTTATTTGCTTGGGTCCAGATGGATTAGAGATTTTATTTTAACAGTGGTAACAACAGCTTCAACCTTTACATGTTCTTATCTCTCACTGACCATTTCATCTTTTAACACCCTTGACAAAATGTGTCTCTAGGCTTGGAGGATAATAGTTCCTTCATAACTTAAGGAGGACTTGCAGTCTTTGCCCTCAGTCTTTTAATCCCAAATGACCTAACAGAATTGTAGAAGGGGGGTTGAATACAATTCTTGATATTTCTTAAATTTAAAAACAACTTACAAATAAAACTGAACTTAAAGTAAAAATCACAAGCACATAAATAATTTCAGTTGGATTGTTTGATGATCCAACCGAAGTGATTTTTATTGCGGAAATAATCTGTGATACAAAATGTACACAGCTGCTCAGTTACAAGAATGTAGAGAAGTATGCTCTCAAATATAGCTAATACAATCTATTTGTTTTTCTTCTCTTACTCTTATTTTAACTGCTACACTTGGTTATATATATTCCCAAGTTTACAAAGCTATTTTTGGCTACACTAAAGTACACTAAAGGTAACCGCCAATAGTTTGCTTTTCATCCCTTTGTCCAGTGGTCCTTGGAGATCCTTGCTTTTGTCTTCATGCTTATTATGATCACTCCCAAGAGCCCAATTGGAAACTGGGATGTTTCCTTATTCCCCATGTCCATTTTAATGGTTTCCAATGCAAAGTACACTTCCACATCACCTTTAGATCTGATCAGTAAACTGTCACTGTCACTTTGTCAACTATTCAGAAAAGCAATAATGATTCGTTGATAGCAGGGAGATGTGTTTCGTTGATAGCTTTATTCTCCATTTCGTTGATGAGTAAACTTCATTTCGTTGATGAGTAAACTTCATTCCGTTGACAGAGTAATCTTCATACCGTTGATAGAGTAATCTTCATACCGTTGACATGTCTTCACTTAGGAAGAATTACATGGCATAATATACTTACAATTCACCAACCTATTTTGCCTATCTAGTACTTAGTCAACATGACTTAGAAAAACCTATCTAATACATACAACAAATTGCATATCAAACTGTGAAGTATTGTACAGTACAATTGCTACATCACTCATTTCGTTGATGAGCTTCCTGTCAACGAAACACTGCAAAACATGCCATTTCGTTGACAGTTACAAAATGACTTAATACAAAATCTACTAAGTGTTTTTATAATTATCATCAAGAACAACATATTCCTAACAATCTCCCCCAATTTATGACTGATAGAATAACAGCCATAAATCAAGAGCCTTGATGATAACAAAAACACTCAGACATATTACACATGATAAAAGTAGAAATTGCATTGAGCTTCATTGAATTTAATTGAAATGCAAAGTAGAAAATCTTACAAAACAAGTGCACAGAGTTGCTCCTCTAGACTGAGCAGATTTTTCATCTTTGCCTCTATGGTCTTGTTGTCTTCCCTTTTCTTGCATTGTTCTCCTCAATTTGAGCTTGAAGTCTTCTGTAGAAAATCTTCTCTTCTTCATCTTGATTCCCCAACTTGGATTGCATTACCCTTAGAGTTTCATTGGATGCCTTCTCCAGTTGGTCTTCTATTCTGAAGAATCTTCTACAGTTGTCCTTATCTCTGAATTCCATCATCCAAAAAGGTTGGAGATGAATTATCTTTCCTGTTTGAGGGACCTTCAATACTCTGGGAAGTGCACCAGGCTTGTTCCAGCTAGCTTTGATTTGGCAAATCTTAGAGACAACCTCAGACTTGGTTGTTTTGGTAAAACCAAAATCTTTCTTCAAACATTTAAACACAGACAGCAGTGCCTGATAGTCTTCTCCCAGAATTCTGTGTAGAGGCCAAACCTGTTCTCTCCCACCCTTGTAGACAAATACCAATCTCTCTGGTAGTTTGTAAGAAGCTTCTATTCCTCTCACTTCAACCAGGTCATCAAGATTGATATGAATGTCAGACTCCTCCCTGATATCAGCAATGTAGATGAAGTCTTCTGGGTTGGTAGGGGGTTTCTCAGCTTGTGGTCTCCTTACCAGAATTGGCTTAGCCTTGGTAGCCCTTTGCTTAGATTTCTTCTTTGGATCCATTTCAAAGAGGAATTTTGGAAAGTTGGCCTCATCAAACTCAATTGGCTCTCCCTTTGGCTCAATTGGCTGATCATGGAAATTTACAGGATGATTAGGATCACATGCTAACTTTACCTCTGAAACTGGATCAGGAATTGTTGGAGGTGCAATTGGTACAGAAGAGTCTGATGCAATGCTCTGAGAGTCATCATTCTCAAAGGCTATGTTTCTCCTAGCTCTTGCCTTTGGTTGCCTTGTGCTCTTCTTTGCACTCCTTTCCTCTCTTGCTTTTTCTTCTAGCTGTATTTCTTCTTCATTAAGAGACTGAGCAACAACAAGGGCTTGCATTGCTGCTCTTTCTGACTCTTCAGCTTTAGCTTCAGCAAAGTTTGGGTGACCAGCCCAAACACAGATTTCTTGTCCATTCCTGTAGACAATTGCCCTTTGCTTCCTTATCTCATAATCATTGCTTTCCTTGCTTTTTGTGATAAGTAGACCAAGAAGCTTGAGCTCATCTGGATAAGGTGCAGGATAGAAAGTCCTTGCTATATTTTTGCTCTTTGGTTTAGCAGGGGACTTGGGAGATAAGCTTCTTTGGAGTGTAGCTTGTTCCACATCCCTAATGCATGAAGTTTGTCCTTTTTCCTTCCTTGGACCTTGAGTGACTCCATGTAGAAGAGGCTCTACCTGATAGAAAGAATTGGTCTGTGGCTCCCATTCCGTTGACACTAGAACCATGGCATTCGTTGATGGTTGATCCGTTGATGGATTTGAGTCCTTTGTAGTTCCAGCAATTTTCTTGACCCTTGCTTCTATGTTGGACCAATGGTCTTTGATTTGTTCTGCAAGTCTCATCCTCATAGAAGCTTCCTGTATTAGGTCAATACCATCCTTTTGCTTCTTTCCAAGCTCCCCCATTGCTAGTGGCTCATTTGGTAAGGAAATGGCTGGGACCATAACCTTTGTGATTTGAATGTCTAGCTCCTTAGATTTCTCCCCCCTTTTTGTTATCATCAAAAGAGATGACTGGGAGTCCTTGAGCTACCACTAGTTGGGTGAGTAGCTGAGTTTGCTTCTCCTGTTCCTTCTGCATGTGAGAAAGTGTAGCCTCAACTTTGTCCACTCTAGAGGAGAGAGTTTTCAAAGATGAGGACACTTCAGGTTCCTTGGTGAAAAACCTTGACATCTTGGAGACAGTGTGAAGAGGAAGCTTTTCATCTAGCCTCCTGTCAGTAGCATCCCTAAGGTTGCTAATTGAATCCTTGATTTCTGTAGCCTCAATCCTTGTCTACAAAATTTGTAGCCTTTGAATTTCCAGAGAATCCATTATGGCCTTGTAGAATTTCTTGTCCCTTGCTTCTGCAGACTCATGAGCTAGATATGCCTCATTGTACTGCCTTGTGATAGCAGCATCCAAGTTGCATCTACCATGCATATCCTGAGAAAGCCAGTTTGGTGTAGGACGCACCACAGAAGTCCTAGTCTGTGTAGTAGTGGCCACCTGTAGATTGTCACCAAAGCTGTCCTCATCATCAGAAAAATTAAAGTCTCCACTTGCTGCAGCTGCTGGAGATAGATTGGTCAGGGCATCCTTTGCTCTTTGCATTGATGTAGTAGTATGAATTAAGTTGAGTGACCTTTCTGCCTCCACATTGCCCTGTTGAGCCATAACTTGATAGGCTGGCACAAGATGAGTAAAGGTCTCTGGATCCAGGGAAATACTATCCAGAGTTTGTTGATAATGCTCTTGGAAGGTAAGTTCCCTTTCTCCCTCACTGACCCCCATTAACTCACTAGCAATGGTTGCTTCCTCCCTTATCACTCCTGTAGTCCCTTCTCTCTCTCCACTCTTTTCTTGCATCATGGGCTCCCCATGGCTCACACCTCTCACACCCTCACCTTCACCTACTAAGGTGGTACTCTCAATCTCTCCTTTTGCCTGGCTGGAAGAAATAGCCAGCCTCTCACTCTCAGTCTCTCCTTTTGCCTGGCTGCAAGCCAGCCTCTCAATTTCACTCCCTCTCAAACCTAAAAGTGTCTCAACTACCACCAGGTCATCTACACTAGTTGTGTAAACAACTTGATTTTCAATAAGGGGTGTAGAATGACCTATCAACGGAATGGTAGTTTGAGCTGTCAACGGTATGGATACCGTTGATGGAGAAACACTTGTCAACGAAAGAGGTTGTTTCGTTGATGAAGTCAATAAAGCACTTTGAGAAAGTGAAATTACAGTAGAATCTGTGGTGATTGATTTTAGAGATTGGTCCACAGATCCTCTTGCAACTTCAGAAAAAGTTGGTTGATGGCCCAACAAATCACTTAATAAGTGATGACCACCAGCTTCAGAGTGGGGCTTCTCCAAGATTAGAGTTGGAGAATCAGGAATAGATGAATGGATCATGTCCACATCTAAAGATTGAGTTGGTGAATTTGATGGAGATAGTTCAAGGTTGATGTTTAGAGAATGGGACTGTAACCCCAGAGTAATGATAGGGGTTACATCAAACTGAATTTGTGAAACTGGAAGTGTTGCTTCCAGAGTGTGTGCACCCTGTGTACCCTTGGATTTTTGTTTCACTCTCCTTTGGTATTGGGAAAATGTAGACTGTGGGCTTGAAGTGTCCTTACCCTTTTGTAGTGTGCTCTTGGAGGAGAGCTTGTTTCAAAAATCACATCCTTTTGGGAGGATGCAACTAGACTTGTGTTTAAATCCATTTTACTCATTGTGCCTTGTTGGGAAGACACAATGGGGCTTGGCTGGATTTCACTCTACTTTCCTTCCTTATTCTTAGGGTTTCCTTGATTTTCACCCCCTCCCTCACCTCTCACAACTCCTGAAACACTCCCCTTTGGTTGTCAAGTAGTTTTTGCAATAGGTGCCTTTTGAGAAGCACCTGAGGTTGGCTTTGAGGATTTCTTTGATTTAGGTTTTGCTGCTTGGGCAGGAGCCTGTTGGGACACAGCTACAGACTCCATAGCAACATTGGTGGGTGAAATAATAGAAGTAGCAACTATACTAACAGGGTTAGAAGAAGTTACCTCAATGATGGGCAAATACACCATTGGGACATCACCATTGTGGTTAAGTCTCAGTATATCTGTCAGAACCCTTTTCTCTTGCACAAAACACTCAAACTTGGAAACAGGGTTAGAGATAACTAATGGTGTTGGACTAACATGATTAGCCAACATCATCAGAAACCTAGCATAATAGATATTCTTTTTCCTATTAGCCTTATCACCCAACTTAGCACCAATTTCATACATAAGTTGGGTGCTAAAGTTATAATATCTATCAGTTAGGAGCATGGTAAATAGAATTAACATAGAATTGGTCAATGCATCAAAATTGCTAATCTTACCAGAAAATACCTTGATAAATGCATCAGCTAAATAACTATATTCTCTAACCAATCCTCTCCTAATTATTCTACCCAGATTATCAGTAGGCAAAGAGTAGTTATGGAGTTTAGCAAGTTAACCATTTTCAGTATTTGTAGACAAAGCATTACAGTTATTTACAGGAATATGTAGACATGCTTGTAATACATCAGAATTAACTATGTACTCTTTACCTTGGATGGTGAATTGTAGTGTGCAGTTTGTTCAATTATACTCACATGAGGTCCAAATCTCCTCGATTATCTCATTATAGAGAGGAGTTGAGTGAAACATTGCATAGCTCAACTTACAGTTCTTCATGAAGTCCATTATCTTGAAAAAGATACTGTTTGGACTTTCCTTGACAACAAATGGAATTGAGTTGTTCTTTTCATAAATTAACCCTCCTGCTGACATAAGCTTGACTATGGGTGCCATTGTTGTGTGAAGAAAAGCTTCGAACTGAATTGCTTGTTAGAGAGAAGAAGAGAGAAAAGCCTTTGGAATTTTTGAGAACAGGTAAAAAAGAAATTAAGGAAAATAGAATTTCTTAAATACTCCCCCAAAAATTCTCAGAAAATGAGTCCAATAATAAATGTAAATTACTGGATTGGCTTAAAAAATATAACCGTTACTCTTAAAATATTACCATGATTTATACTTACAGGGGTGTATGCATAGATCGTGGTAAAAGACGTGTCAAATCTCAACAGTTCAGATTAAAAGCGCTATATCAACGAATCAGATTTGGGCGTTTAAGGTCCCGTCTATTTCGTTGATAAAGCTGCGTTTCGTTGATATAAAAGAGCTATCAACGAAACACCCAGAAAAATGCTAAGACTGTCAACGAAATGGTGCGTTTCGTTGACATAGTAATTTTGACTTAGACAAAATTTCACTTTTTCCTGAGAAAATTAATTCACAGAAAAACATAGCAAATTTCTGGCTACATTGTAACTTGCAAATATCTCAAAAATAATTAAGAGAAATTTAGCATACCTAGCTCACTTACTAATCTTGAGAATGTTGATTCATCAAGTGGCTTGGTAAACATGTCTGCAAGTTGTTGTTCACTTGGAACAAAATGTAACTCCACAGTACCATTCATAACATGTTCTCTAATGAAATGGTACTTGATGTCAATGTGCTTGGTCCTTGAGTGCTGCACTGGATTTTAGTAATGGCAATGGCACTAGTGTTGTCACAGAAAATATGAATTTTCTCAACTCTTATTCCATAATCAAGTAGTTGATTTTTCATCCATAAAATCTGTGCACAACAACTTCCAGCTGCAATATACTCAGTCTCAGCTGTGGAGGTAGAAACTGAGTTTTGTTTCTTGCTGAACCATGAGACAAGCTTGTTTCCTAAGAATTGACAGGTGCCTGTTGTGCTTTTCCTGTCAATTTTACATCCTGCAAAATCTGCATCTGAATAACCAATTAGTTCAAAGCCAGATTCTCTAGGATACCAAATGCCAAGGTTTGGTGTTCCTTTGAGATATCTGAAAATTCTTTTATTAGCAACTAAATGGGATTCCCTAGGATCAGCTTGAAATCTAGCACATAGACATGTAGCAAACATAATATCAGGTCTACTAGCTGTTAAATATAAAAGTGAGCCTACCATGCCTCTGTAACCTGAAATGTCCACAGATTTTTCCTTAGTATTCAATTCAAGTTTGGTGGCAGTAGGCATGGGAGTTTTGGCAGGAGAGCATTCCATTAAGTTAAACTTCTTTAATAAATCATGAATATATTTTGTTTGACTAATGAAAATGCCTTCATTAACTTGCTTCACTTGAAGACCAAGAAAGTAAGTTAATTCTCCCATCATGCTCATTTCATATTTACTTTGCATAAGCTTGGCAAACTTTTGACAAAGTTTCACATCTGTAGACCCAAAGATTATGTCATCTACATAAATTTGAACAAGTATAGTAGAGCCATTCATAAACTCTGTGAAAAAGAGTTTTATCTACAGTACCTCTAGTGAAGTGATTCTCAAGGAGGAACTGTGAAAGTGTGTCATACCAGGCTCTAGGTGCTTGTTTCAAACCATAGAGTGCTTTGAGGAGGAAGTATACATATTCTGGAAAATCACTATCTTCAAAACCAGGAGGTTGACTTACATACACCTCCTCTTCCAATTCCCCATTCAGAAAAGCACTCTTCACATCCATTTGATAGACTTTGAAATTGGCATGGGCTGCATAGACTAGGAAAATCCTTATTGCTTCTAGTCTAGCAACAGGAGCAAAGGTTTCATCAAAATCAATTCCTTCTTCCTGTGAATAGCCTTTTGCAACCAATCTAGCTTTGTTCCTTGTGACTATGCCATTTTCATCCATCTTGTTTCTGAACACCCATTTTGTGCCTATGACACTCCTGTCCTTAGGCTTGGGCACCAGCTTCCAAACATTGTTCCTCTCAAATTGGTTTAGCTCCTCTTGCATAGCTAAAACCCAATCTGGATCTAGAAGTGCATCCTCAACTTTCTTTGGCTCATCTTGAGACAGAAAGCTGCTATATAGACATTTTTCTTGAGTTGCTCTTCTAGTTTGGACTTTTGAAGTAACATCACCTATAATAAGTTCAAAGGGATGATCTTTAGTCCATTTCCTTGAGGGAGGTAGATTTGCTCTTGAAGAGGTAGCTTCATGATCATGATTGCCTTGATTGGATATTTGTCCTTGAGAAACTCCCCCTGAGTTTGTTGTCCCTAAATGATCACTTCTAGAAGCATTTCTATGACTGTCAACGGTATGACCATTTTGGCTGTCAACGAAACGCTCATTTTGACTGTCAATGAATCCACCATCATGACTGTCAACGAAATGACCATTTGGTCTGCTAGCAGCTATTCTTTTCAACCTTAATGCAGCAATTTCATCTTCACTGCTGCTTTCATCTGTGCTAGATACAACAACTTTAGGCTATTTCTCAGTAGCCTTAAAATGATTCACTTGATCTCCTTCCTCATTCTCAAAAGAAAGACTTTCATGGAAACCTTCATCACAGAGACCTTGAATTTTGAGATCATCAAAAACAACATGTACAGATTCCATAACAAAATGTTGGTTCTGAGATTATAGACTCTGTAAGCTTTCCCTGCTGCATATCCCACAAATATTGCTTCATCTACCTTTGCTTCAAATTTCCCCAAATGCTCAGCTTGATTTCTCAGAACAAAGCACTTGCATCCAAAGACATGAAGAAAATCCAATAGTGGCTTCTTTCTTTTGAGTAGTTGATAAGGGGTCATACCTTTGGCCTGATTAATCAAAGAAATATTTTGAGTGAAGCAGGCTGTGTTAACTGTCTCAGCCCAAAAATAAGTTGGTAACTTTGATTCATCTAGCATTGTCCTTGCAGCTTCAATAAGTGTTCTGTTTTTCCTTTCAACCACACCATTTTGCTGTGGTGTCCTTGCTACTGAAAACTCATGCAAAATAACATTTTCTTCACAGAACACCTTCATGCTTGAATTCTTGAATTTTGTCCCATTGCCACTCCTAATCCTTCTTACTTTCAAGTCAGGATGATTGTTTACCATCTTGATGTGATTGATAATGATTTCACTTGCCTCATCTTTGGAGTGCAAAAAGAAGGTCCATGTAAATCTAGAAAAATCATCAACAATCACAAGACAATATTTCTTCTTTGAAATAGACATGACATTCACAGGGCCAAATAGATCCATATGAAGCAACTCAAGCTGATGGACAATTGATGACTCTGTCTTGCTTTTGAATGATGCCTTCTTTTGTTTCCCTTTTTGACAAGCATCACACAAACCATCCTTGGAAAACTCCACTTGTGGAATTCCTCTAGCAAGATCTTTTCTCACCAAATCATTCATAACTTTGAAATTCAGATGAGACAGTTTCTTGTGCCATAGCCAACTTTCATCCTTGCTTGCCTTGCTGAAAAGACAAGTGATGGTGTCTGGACTTATGCTACTAAAGTCAGCAATGTACACATTCCCTCTTTTGAATCCAGTCATTACCACATTGTTGTTTCCTCCTTTAGAAACAACACAGGCTTCTTTAGAAAAAGTAACTAAAAATCCTTTGTCACAAAGTTGGCTGATACTAAGCAAATTGTGCTTAAGACCATCCACCAATGCAACCTCATCTATGATGACATTCTCTTTTGAAATCAAGCCATATCCCTTAGTGTAGCCTTTGCTGTCATCTCCAAAAGCAATACAAGGGCCAGCTCTTTCCTGAAACTCTGTGAGCAGGGTAGAATCACCAGTCATGTGTCTTGAACAACCACTATCCAAGTACCAAAGATTCCTTTTGTCTCCCTGCACACAATAAAACCAAATTAAGTTGATTTTGGTACCCAAGTTTCCTTGGGTCCTGTTTTGTTAGCCTTTGCTTTTCCTTTAATATCATTTTTCACCTTGGGCTCAGATTGATTTAAATCAATCTTTACCCTTGGTGTTGATTTTTGAGAGTTGCTCACATTTTCATTCATAGCATGCATAGTTGGTGGAACAAACATGTTATTCACATTCCATGGCATTTGTGGCACATTAAACATATTCATGTATGGATTAGGCACAAACGACATGCTAGCATATGGATTCTGAAATTGTGCATACGGAGCAAACATGTTAGGCATAACAGGCATTGTAGGCATAGAACTGTTCATTGCAGGCTTGGGAATTTTCACATTAGTAGACTTCTTAAAAGATTTGCAGTTAGTAGATAAATGACTAACACTTCCACAATTGACACATGTCTTTCTAGGAGCATATTTATCAGGTGTGTAATTGTTGTGTTTGTTAATCCCTACTTTGCCATTCCTGTTATTCTTTTTATTTCCCTTAGCCTCAACATGAACTTTCTCTAACTTGTCCTTCAATTGCTTGTTAGACAAGTGACCTACATTAGCTCTCTCAACAGGCTTCTCAACTTTCTTTGAATTACTAGACTCACCTTGAACAAAGTTCTTGGTGACATGACCATACTTGTTATTAAGTCTAGTGAGTTTATCTTTTCTTTTCTCTGTCAACGAAACAGCCTGATCGGTTGATGGTTCATCTGTCAACGAAACATTGCATTCCGTTGACATATCAACCTTCAACAAATGATCATTGTTGTTTGTTGACTCTGTTTCTGATTCTAAGGTTTCACCAACATACCCTAGCTTCTCTTTGTTCTTTTTCCATGATTGCTCACAGAAAGATTCCATACCTTGAACATTAATGATGTTGGTAGCAACATTCATGGCATCTTTCCATTTTGCAATCACACTTTGTTCTATCTCAAGTTGTGTTTTAAGAATTTCTTCCCTTTGTAACACGTTCTCAAGTTCCTTCTTAGCATCCCTACTAACACATCTCATTTTCTCAAATTCAATGAGCTGTGCTTCTAACATTGCATTCCTATCACTTAAGAGCAAATTAGTCTCTTTTATTCTTGAATTCTCTTTGGTAAGTGATTTAAGAGTAACACGCAAATTATATAGTACAGTAGACATTTCATTTACTGCACTATCGCATTCCTCTTTAGAAAGCTCAGAAAGATTAGTAATTGTTACCTGGTTGCTTGAGGAGCTTGCTTCCTGCTCATGATTGTTAGCCATAAGAGCCAAGTTGACATACTCAACATCATCATCAGAATCTTCACCATTACCAGCCCAATCATACTCCTGAGACATGAAAGCCTTTTCTTTTTGCTTGAGAAGTTCAAAGTATTTCTTTTTATAATCAACAGGCTCAAATTTCCTGTTGCCCTTCTCAATCTTGGGCTTTCTGCAGTCTCCAGCAAAGTGACCAAGCATTCCACAATTGAAACATTTAGATTTAGACTTTTCAATCCAGTTACTTTTGTTAGGTTGAAAGTCTCTCCTTGGTGGCCTTGCTTCTGAGTTTCTCTTGAACTTGAACTTAGAGAATTTTCTTGACAGAAAAGCAATGTGTTCATCAATCTCATCTAAGTCATCCAAGTTGGCTGGTTCTGATTCTTCTTCTTCTGTCATCTTGCCTTTACCCTTGCTAACATCACTCCTACAACTAGCTCGACTAGTTGTGGCCTTTGCAGCTTCTTCATTGTCATCTTCCAGTTGGTTCACAGATGCAATCAATGCAATAGATCCACCCTTCTTTTGTACCTTTTCAATTTCTTCATCTTGCTCCATTTCCAACTCATATATGTCTTCAAGGTTCCATAAAGCCTTTCAAGAGTGTAGTCTTTGTACTCTTGAGTGTTTCTGAGAGAAACAGTCATAGGCTTCCATTCTTTTGGAAGAGCTCTAAGAAATTTAAGGTTTGAATCCTTGGTTTGATAGATCCTCCCATACAACTTTAATCCATTCAAAAGCTTTTGAAACCTACTAAACGTGTCATTTAGGGTTTCACCAGCTTTAAAATGAAAATGCTCATATTGTTGTATAAGGAGCTGCATTTTGTTTTCCCTAACTTGCTCAGTACCTTCACAGAGAATTCTAACAGTGTCCCATACTTCTTTGGAGGTTGTACAGTTTATGACATTGTCAAACATCTCTTGCTCCAAACCATTAAACAGAATGTTCATGGTTCTTTTATCTTTATGGACTTCTGCAACATCTTCAATAGTCCATTCTGAGACAAGTTTTGGAATTTCCACATCAGGAGCATCATCTGGCAGTCCAACTCTAGATGCAAACTTCATGGGAACGTGTGGACCTTTCTCAATGCAGTCTACATATCTCTCATCCATAGACATGAGATGTAAATGCATCTTTACTTTCCAATGAAAGTAATTGTCCTTATCAAGAACTGGTATCTTTACTCCTGCATCCTTCTTCACCATGGTTACTGTTTTGGTCTTGATCTTTAAACTTCTTGTATGTTAAAAGCTTGCTCTGATACCAATTGTTAATCTCAAATGACCTAACAGAATTGTAAAAGGGGGGGGGGGGGTTGAATACAATTCTTGATATTTCTTAAACTTAAAAACAACTTACAAATAAAACTGAACTTAAAGTAAAAATCACAAGCACATAAATAATTTCAGTTGGATTGTTTGATGATCCAACCGAAGTGATTTTTATTGCGGAAATAATCTGTGATACAAAATGTACACAGCTGCTCAGTTACAAGAATGTAGAGAAGTATGCTCTCAAATATAGCTAATACAATCTATTTGTTTTTCTTCTCTTACTTTTATTTTAACTGCTACACTTGGTTATATATATTCCCAAGTTTACAAAGCTATTTTTGGCTACACTAAAGTACACTAAAGGTAACCGCCAATAGTTTGCTTTTCATCCCTTTGTCCAGTGGTCCTTGGAGATCCTTGCTTTTGTCTTCATGCTTATTATGATCACTCCCAAGAGCCCAATTGGAAACTGGGATGTTTCCTTATTCCCCATGTCCATTTTAATGGTTTCCAATGCAAAGTACACTTCCACATCACCTTTAGATCTGATCAGTAAACTTTCACTATCACTTTGTCAACTATTCAGAAAAGCAATAATGATTCGTTGATAGCAGGGAGATGTGTTTCGTTGATAGCTTTATTCTCCATTTCGTTGATGAGTAAACTTCATTTCGTTGATGAGTAAACTTCATTCCGTTGACAGAGTAATCTTCATACCGTTGACATGTCTTCACTTAGGCAGAATTACATGGCATAATATACTTACAATTCACCAACCTATTTTGCCTATCTAGTACTTAGTCAACATGACTTAGAAAAACCTATCTAATACATACAACAAATTGCATATCAAACTGTGAAGTATTGTACAGTACAATTGCTACATCACTCATTTCGTTGATGAGCTTCCTGTCAACGAAACACTGCAAAGCATGCCATTTTGTTGACAGTTACAAAATGACTTAATACAAAATCTACTAAGTGTTTTTATAATTATCATCAAGAACAACATATTCCTAACAGACAGTCATAGCTTTCTCTCGAAATCACTATAATATTGATTCTATAAACTAAACTAACATATGTCTATGCCAATTTAATCTCAAGAATACGATAAAGCACCAATTTCACACGGCTATGCAAGATAAACAATATATGTTTATACCGTCACAAAATTAATATCAACAGATACAATCATGCACCATTCAAGTATTGTGTCAGTTAATCATAACCCTCTCAGTATTATAATTATCTCAATAATTTACTACAGTTGGCCAAACAATAGCAATTATATAGCATAAAATCCACTTGAACGAATAAACTATGAACTGCATACAATACTTCTTATCAAAACACCAACAATCCCATACTAGGGTTCCATAAAAATCCCAACTTGATATAATTAGTTCATAATTAAGATCTCAAGAACATCCAAGAATTGATAGCACATAAACATGATGAAAAAGAGTTAAGGAGAGAGTTCTAAACACAAAGATGAAGAAAACAAGTCCAGTTGAACGTCTTTAATGGCTGAATCTCCGTCTTCAAGCTTCTTCTTTCTCTCTTCCTTGTGCGTCTATCTTTCTCTCTTGCGTTCGTCTGGTCTATATTCAGATTAGGTCTGAATAATATATATAATATATCTCTAATAAAATTATTTTTAATTATTTAATACAATTACAAGGAGATTTCCCAAACAAAATTGAATTCCAGCAAAGAAATTCGTAGCTGGCTGTTGGGATCTGTTTCTGGACTGACTCGGATTTATTTTAATATAAAAGCCACTTCTGAATTAAAGACCTTCTCATAAGCTTTCTGTGGGCTGTTGAATCATCTGAATCGGACTTGTAGAACTCCGGTTATGGCCCAAACAGTGTGGACTGCGCAAGTGGGTCTTCAAATCCGAATTTTAATCAAATTAATTTCCAACTCTTTCCTTTTAAGCTCCAATCCTTATTTAATTGGAAATCCTTGATACCTACAATAAAACAATATAATTTATTAAATAAAAATCCAAATCAATACAAAATACTTAAAATATAGGGACAAAATTAGGATAAAGCACACACTTCCGTAGGTGATCACAGTTGCATTTGGCATATGCAACAAGCCCTTTAAACCCCTATAGGCAGCCCTAGTGGACGAGTAAGGTCTCGTGAGGGTTTATAGTAAATCTACCCACAAAATCTTATTTGGGTTGACTGCCAAGTCTCAAACATGAAATATATCATAGCACACCACACATGCAAACTTAACCATGAAATAGCTCTTAGATGTCATATAATGCAATTCCTCAACTTTACACACCAACACAAATATTCAAGTATGCGCACATAGTATAAAAGACTAAAATATATCATGAATAACATCAAAGTCTCAATCAACAAGATAATAGCATGCTTTGGATAGAAAATAACCTCACAAACACTCAAATCACACAAGTGTTTAGGTGCAACTGTATCACTCAAATTCAATCAAATGCACATGTGCTACCATAAGCTTGCTTGTCCACCAAAATCTCTAGACTTCGTGTTCGTATAAATCAAAAGGTCTTTGTCAAGGGTTGTAATGAGGCTTAGGTGAGGGGTAGGAAAATGAAAAGGCTGTAGTTGGCTAAACTTGACAACTAATAGAGCATAATGTTCATATACACTTGAAGCACTCAACATGAAACTATCTTGAGATATCATCCCACATTCAAATGTAAACTCATAAATTTCACATTGTAAGAACCAATGAACATACTCTCGCTTTTCTTTCTTTCCAATAGAGAGATTTCCTTTTCTTTTTTTTTTATTCTTTTTTGTTTCTTTTGTTTTTTTTCAATTTTTTTTTCTCTCTCCATTTTTTTTTCTCATTTTTGATGACCTTTGTGACTTTGTTTGAGGTGTCACGGAGAGCAGGTAACCAAACCAATTCAATTTCCACCAAAATTCACACATTAACAATGCTCTACTAGTCAATCAAGACAAGAACAAATTAATGAGCTCAAGATTGTGATGATGATATACGAAGAAAAAGGATATAGGCTCAAGGGGGCTCACTAAGGATTATTTTTAAGGGTACTATTTAGGACAATACGGTTAATCCTAGTGCCTTTATCATTTTTACACAATATCAATATACACACGACCTGGTCTAATGCAAGTTCTAGAGCAACAAGCACAATGACGAATAACTCACCACAAAAAAAACATATAGATTGATAAAGAGATGTATCAATCACAAAATTAGGCTCAAGATCTCACTAGGTGATAGCATGCTAAACTCATCAAAATTGACAATGACGTACATTCAAGTTTTGAAATTTTCGCAAGCACATACGAGACATCATCATGTATAAAGTATTTTACGCCAAGGAAACAAATACATGACACTCGCAAAATAAAAGTCTACATGGTGTGTACTTATCCTTATTAACATGCTTTTTTGACAAGGCAATCAATTTTTTTAGGTTTTCTAAATTTTTTGTGTTTTTCTATTTTTAACCATCCTAAAAAAAATCTAACAAATTAAAAAGAAAAAAAATCCTAAATTTTTTTAATGTTGGAAACCCCTCCCCACACTTAAGCGGTTCATTGACCCCAATGAATAATAATAATAAATATATACATTAACTAACAAGATTCTAAAAAAAAAATACAAAAATAAAAATAAATAAAAAATATATACAAAGAAAGGTTCAAAGTACTCCCCTATTCCCGCCTGAAGTGTAACTTGAATATTGTAAAAGCTTTGTTCATTCCTCCTTGTAAGATGTTGAAATTACAGCTCCAATATTTTTGCTTATTAATTAGACAAAGCAACATTTAGCACATTGTATGTGTTGGAAGAGTGGTTGGAGCTTGGCACTTCCAACTAGGAGATCTCGGGTTCAATTCCCAGCATGTGAGGCCATCCAAAAAAAAAACTGTTGTCTCAGCATCAGGGATTCCCGCACTGCGGGAAATTAAAATTGCACTGCGGGCAATAAATTGTCAGTATTGTACAGGTAATTCAACACTGCAGGTAGGTATTTCTGCGCCGCAGGTAGCAAATTTCACACCCCTAGTTTTCAATTTTTTTTTTTTGCCCTTTTTTTCAACCCTTTTTTTTAAACAAAAAAAATCATGGGTTGCCTCCCAAGAAACGCCTTTCTTTAACGTCTTTGGCTAGACATCAATTCCTTCAAGACTCCATTAAATCAAGTGAGGTTTTGTCACGTACAACCTCACCTCCCCAATAATGTTTTAATCGTTGTCCATTGACCTGAAATTCACCCCTTGATTATCACGTAATTCCACAGCTCCATAGGTATGTACCTTCACGATTGTGAAAGGACCAGACCATCTAGATTTCAGCTTGCCTGGAAATAATTTTAGCCTTGAGTTGAAAAATTGCAGTTCATCCAACTCATCAAGTTGCAGCATTCTCTTTTCACCAGCAAGTTGCATGTCAAAATTCAGATTTTTGAGAGCCCAATAAGCCTTGTGTTCAAGCTCAACCGGTAGATGACACGTTTTTCCAAAAACCAAGCGATAGGGAGACATGCCCAAAGGAGTTTTGTACGCAGTACGATAAGCCCATAGAGCCTCATCTAACCTTGTAGACCAATCCTTTCGATTCGGATTCACAACTTTTTCAAGAACACCCTTGATTTCTCTGTTAGACAACTCAGCTTGCCCATTAGTTTGAGGATGATAGGCAGTAGCAACCTTGTGTCTCACATTGTACTTCGCCAAAGTACTAGCCAATAGTTTATTCACAAAGTGGGTGCCTTCATCACTGATTATAGCCCTTGGGGTTCCGAAACGAGTAAAAATATGTTTGTCCAAGAACTTGATGACAACTTTTGCATCATTAGTGGGATAGGCAGCAACTTCTACCCATTTAGAAACATAATCAACAGCCACTAAGATGTACTCATTTTTAAAAGAAGGAGGGAATGGTCCCATGAAGTCAATTCCCCACACATCAAACAACTCTACCTCAAGAATATTAGTCAAAGGCATCTCACTTCTTCTTGAGATATTACCAACTCTTTGACAACGATCACATCTAACAACATATGCATGAGCATCCTTAAACAAAGAAGGCCAAAAGAAACTAGATTGTAATACCTTTGCAGCAGTGCGTTGTCCACCAAAATGTCCACCAGAAGGAGATGAATGACAAAGGAAAAGAATATCTTGCATCTCATATTCAGCAAAACATCTTCTAATAATTTGGTCTGCACCTTGCTTGAACAAATAAGGCTCATCCCAAAAATAAGATTTCACATCATGCAAGAACTTTTTTCTTTGTTGACTTGATAAATCAGGTGGCATTAATCCAGTAGCTAAATAATTAGCAAAGTCAGCGAACCAAGGAGTAACATTAGAGAGTTGTACTTGAAACATCTGTTCATCTGGAAATGTTTCTTTGATAGGAATCATAGTGCGAGATTCATCCTTGTACTCCATTCTTGATAAATGATCAGCTACTTGATTTTCAACACCTTTTCTGTCTTGTATCTCAATATCAAACTCTTGAAGCAGAAGAACCCACCTGATCAACCGTGGCTTTGCATCCTTCTTTGTGATTAAATATTTGATTGCGTAAAATACTAATGTGCAAGTGTACACAATCGCAAACAAGTAATATAGTAGTGAATAACAGATATCGTTCCTCAAGGACTGTATATTTGTATTAATTGCAAGAAATATCAGACAATTCAGTTATGGAACAGAAGAATTGATTAAAGATTGTTTTTAACTAAACTATTCAAAAGAAACTAATTTAACCAACTAAGTTATACTAGCAAAGAGAGTTTTAAATATGAGAAGATAAGTCAGGATAATTACTTCCCCCTAACATGTTCATGTTGGTAATAAAACAGTGTAATGCCATAGCAAATTCACAGTCTACTAACCTGAAATTCGACAGTCATAGCTTTCTCTCGAAATCACTATGATATAGATTCTATAAACTAAACTAACATATATCTATGCCAATTTAATCTCAAGAATACGATAAAGCACCAATTTCACATGGCTATGCAAGGTAAACAATAGATGTCTATACCGTCACAGAATTAATATCAACAGATACAATCATGCACCATTCAAGTATTGTGTCAGTTAATCATAACCCTCTCAGTATTATAATTATCTCAATAATTTACTACAGTTGGCCAAACAATAGCAATTATATAGCATAAAATCCACTTGAACGAATAAACTATGAACTGCATACAATACTTCTTATCAAAACACCAACAATCTCATACTAGGGTTCCATAAAAATCCCAACTTGATATAATTAGTTCATAATTAAGATCTCAAGAACATCCAAGAATTGATAGCACATAAACATGATGAAAAAGAGTTAAGGAGAGAGTTCTAAACACAAAGATGAAGAAAACAAGTCCAGTTGAACGTCTTTAATGGCTGAATCTCCGTCTTCAAGCTTCTTCTTTCTCTCTTCCTTGTGCGTCTATCTTTCTCTCTTGCGTTCGTCTGGTCTATATTCAGATTAGGTCTGAATAATATATATAATATATCTCTAATAAAAGTATTTTTAATTATTTAATACAATTACAAGGAGATTTCCCAAACAAAATTGAATTCCAGCAAAAAAATTCGTAGCTGGCTGTTGGGATCTGTTTCTGGACTGACTCGGATTTATTTCAATATAAAGGCCACTTCTGAATTAAAGCCCTTCTCATAAGCTTTCTGTGGGCTGTTGAATCATCTGAATCTGTAACAACCCGAATTTTCGGACTATTAAATCTGTTAGGCCGAATACACAATATATAATCAATATATGTATGAGAGTAACAATCAAGAACACTGTTTATGAACAATAAACTGAATTATATTAAATAACTCTTCTCTCAGTGATGTAAAATATCACAGAGAGCTGCTAGGTTACAAGAATAATGTATTCAGTATTCGCATCCCTTTTAGGGTTAACCTATCTGTGTTTATATAGTACACAGCTACATAGAATCAATCTCTAATTGATATTCCTACAAATTAGCTATACAATTTATATCAAATTAGGATTGCTTCTGTCTTCTGTTCCGTTTTCTTATCTGTCTCAATATATCTTGCTTCTTTCCATCTTCAAGATATATTGCTTCTAGAATCTTCATATTAGCACCGACAGCTTCAGTAAACTTTCACCTCGTCAGACTTTAAGAAACTCTGACTGGCTTCTAGTAAACTCTGATGAGTACCTGTTGCTTAAACACTGATAAACAATCATCAGCAATTATATCTAACAATCTCCCCCAACTTGTGCATAATAAAAATGTACAAGTTAATAGATAATTGATGATGTCAAAACATATAACAAATGCAGTGTTTATAACATATCAGAGTTTAACTTTTACTTAGAACAGAAAACTTTAAAAACTTACAGTCAGACTTTACTTAATTTCTTCAATATCAGGCACTGTCCTGAGATAATCAATGAGTAGCCTCCTTTCAGCTTTTTCTAGCTCATCCACCATGATTTCTTTCAACTCTTTGAGCTCTGGATCACTTTCTCCAGTCTGCTAGATAGCAGCTCTTAGAGAATAAATGTTGTTCTTTCTCATTTCATTCCCTAGCCGGATAAAGTAAGATTTGTTTGACTCTAGATTGAATTCCAAAACCTTTATTCCCAGTGCAGTCTTGAATCTGGCACTGTTTCTCTTCATTTCAACTATCTTTCCATAAGCATCTCTGTACTTAGGAATGTAAGCACTTGAAACACCTCCTCCAAGAAGAACTTTTGATTTCATCATTCTGTCTCTTAAAACTAGAGCAGCATCATGAGTACTTCTATTTTTGATCTTAAGAAGATATAGAACATACTCTAGCTCTTCCCATAGCTTCAGATGAATATCAGCTTCTCCAATTCTGTAAACTCTTCCATCATTCATGAAGTATAACAAAAACTCCTTCTTTAATCCTCTGTGTTAAATCATCTGAACAGACTCTAGTTTGTCAAGGTTTTCTTGAGTAACCCCAACACCAGGTTCTGCCAGTGATGTAAGATCTGCAGGACTGTTATTAATTCTTTTCTCCCTGTGTGAACCCAAACCAGACTTATCATAAGATTCTTTTCCAAGTACTGTTCTGGTTTGAAGAAAGTTCACAGATTCTGGCTTCAGAGTTTCAGGAAGTACAAGTCTTTTAAAACCTTGGAGTTGTGAAGATAACTGAGTTTGCACAACTTGAGCATTATCAGAGGTTGTCACAACTTTAACAGAACTATCAACTTGAGTAACGTCAGAGGTTGATTGATTTAGTCTTGATTCAACTTGAGCAACGTCAGTGGTTGAATAATTTTTCTTTGAAAACTGTCCTTCTTCTACCAGTTTTCCTTTGCCCTTACCAGAAACATTATCTGTTGGCCTTCTTGAATATTGCATACTCTGTTGAGAGTTTTCCTTGATAGAGATACCCAATTCTTTCTTTCTTGGAACTTTCACAGTTTTCTTCTTGTAATTTCCAGAAGCAATCTTCTTTCTGTGTTCTTCAGACAGCATCTTCATCTCAGCTTCCAAATCTTCAACTGTAACTTCACCATCATGCTCTTCTAGAAACAGCTTGGCTGCAATCTCTTCATCAGTTATTGGATTAGCTGAAATCACTAGACTCTTAAGTCTTGAAGAAGATTGAGCACCAGAGCCACCAACATCAGAGTTTGTTTGATTTCTATCAGAGTTTGACTTGAATCTCCCTTGCACTTGAATAATCTTTGACTTTTTCTCAGTGTCCTTGCTTCCACCATCAGTTCCATCATCCCTCTGTCTCATAGTTTGAGTTCTTTTGCATTTGTCCTTAGAAACCCTCTCCCCCTTTTTTACATCATCAGGAATTAGAACTGATGTCAGCAATTCCAAAGAAGTAGCAATTGTATCAATCTTTGCAGACATGACTGCTGATTCTCTTCTACTTTGCTTAGCCTTTGCTTAAATTCTACCTGATTTGCAAACAGAGTAGAATAGAAAGCTTTATCATTCTTCAACACCAACTCTCTAGCAGCTATATCATTTCTCAAACCAGTCACTAACTGGTGAGTTTCATCAAATCGATTATTAAGAGTCTTCACTTGCACTACTGTAGCCTTCAAATGACTTAGAAGTTCAGGATTTGTAATTGAGGCAGCAGACTTTGCAACAAAATCAACAACCCTGTTGGCTGGAAAAATACAGTCTGCTCCTGACCAATTTTTAAAATACATTTCCCTGAAATGATCTTCAGTAGCATGTTGATTTGCTTTGATAGACTCTGCAGTAGGATCCTTTAGAAAAGGTATTGATTCACTATCATCAGAGTCTGAAAGTTCAACATTTATGTCAGAGTTTGCATGAAGAGAATGTTCAGAAATTTGATCATCATCTGTATCAACATTGTCTTGGATAGGCTCTGCAGCTTCATTAATAACATTCTCTGCAGTAGCTTCATTATCTATCTTAGCAGCTTCAGTAGTTTCTGCAACTTGATCATCAATTTTCGCAGTAGCAACTTCAATGATATTCTCAGAAGAAACTGGTTTTGTTGCCTTGTCAACCTCTTCACCTTTTTCAAGAACCTGATTGGTGACAGAGAGAATCTCTGTATGAGTTCCCACAGACTCATCGACTACAAGAGTAGCTTGATCAGCTGCCACATCCTCAGTATCACAAACACTGACACTAGGATGTGCTTCAACTTCTCTTTCAATTTCAACAAAGAAAGTTTCTTCCAAAGGCACCTCAGCCATATCATCAGTGTTTGCATGAGCAGCATCAAAGAATTCTTCATCAACAGCCTCAGGAGCTTCAACATTTGCAGCATTTTCAGCATCTTCAGCTTCAACACTTGTAGTACCAACATTCTCAACATTTTCAGGTTCAGAAACATCTAATTCTTCGAAAAGATAATCAGCTACCAACTTTCTTCTTTTCTGATGAGAAGTTTCATTTTCAGCAGCAGCAAAAGATGGCCTTTTTGCCCTTCTCTTAATTCTTGAAGTTCCAGCAAATGTTGACACCCCAACATCAGCAGATGGCTTGGTAATCCTAGCTGGCTTAGAACCCACATGTTTAGTCCTACCACCGGATTTTGGTTTAGGAAGAACAATGTTTAAGAGTTCAGGCTGTGGTTCAGATTGTGGTTGTGGTTGAGGTTCAGATTGTGTTTGGGTAGAATTGGTTAAAAATTGTTGAACCAACTCAGGTAATAATAAATCACCTACATTACCCTTCTTGACATCCTTATTAACAAGATCAGAGAATACTCTTTTGTGCAATTTAAAACAAGGAATAATATCATTATCAATAATATCTACCCCAGTAACACAAACAGAGAACAAAATCTGACAAAAACGAGCAAAGTAAACTACCCTTCTGTTTTCAGTCATTTTCTCACCCAAATTAGTTAAAACTAATCTTGCAAAGTCAAAGTGAGTACCATAAAGTAAAGAATACCCGATTTGCAGACTATCAGTGGGTATTGCATCCCAGTTGGTGCACTTCTTGCCGAACGTTCTTGTAATACAATCAAAAAAAAACTCCACTCCTTCCTCAAGAACGGTCGCTTCAATTGACCAATCTTAGCCAAAGATCCAATGTATCCTATCTCCCTCATCATTCTGACCAAATCAGCAACACCAACAGCAATTGTGTAAGCAGTATGCTCACCAAAGCCCATCGCAGCACGAACTATACCAGGAGTAATAACATACTCTGTTTCCTGAAACTCAAACAGAATGGATGGTGTTCCAGATTCACCACCATCATCATAAATGCCAGTTCCCAGAAGCTTTTAATCTGAACTCCAGAAAGCTTCTCGGGTTCGACAAGAGCACGCCCGATTGGAGATTGGGCAAGAAAATTCTGCATCAAATGAAACGCCTCTGGTGCGTTCTCATTACTCAAAGGAGCAGAATAATTGTTAGGAACAAACTCAAGTCCAGAAGAAACAAAAGCAGTAGACGCCATTAGTATGAATTATAGATAATCAGAGAATGGCTTAGAGAAATTTCGAGAGTGTTTGCATGAAAAGTGTTTGTGAATATGTGTGTGTGACAGTAAAGTTTGAATCTGAGTAAGATGTGAAAAGTTCAAACAATTTTGTGTATTGTATATTAATACAAAATTAAAAATTTAAAACTGAACAGTTTCTAATTAATACACATAACTATCTTACTCCGTAATTCGTGTGAGTGTGACACGTGGCACACATGCAATGACTGACAACAGTAAATGGCAGTTTTCAATGCGCATGCGCAGTAAAAATAGCAATAATTACCGCCTTTTACACTTTCCTAGACACTCAACCTCTCTCCTCTGTTTAATACACTCTTGAACAACTGTCCAATCATTCTCATTTGAATTTTCAAAAACAAAAGTCTTTTCTCAAAATCATAATATGTCTGAAACAAACAAAATTTATTTTAATCATCAGAGATTAAAATTAAAGTACCTCGGCGTATTGTACACAATTCATCAGTGTTTACCAATCCTCCTTCTTAATTAATAAACTCTTTTCACAAACTGTACAGATGTGAATAATTGTGTGTGACTTAGCAGAGTTTACTGAATATAAATATTTAGATCATCTCAAAGTGCATAAAATCCACAAAATAAATCAGTAAAAACTGGTTGCCCAAACTCTCATGTATAATATAAATCTGACCTCGTCTAAACTCTGTACTTCTAAATTTATTATTTTCACCCCCTTCGATTTTTTTTTTAATTTTTCCAGTAATCAGTGGTTGGCATTAGTCACCAAAAATCAAAGATTTTAGCCCTTATTTCATACAATAAGTTCCTGGATCTTCCTAGGCACAACATGATCTCAAAGGAATTTGTGCTTATTTTGCATTTTTTTTTTGATTTGAGGGTGAAATATTTGCAACTAATTATCAGAGTTTAGACTTTTCATCAGTGAATACAATTAATTTATGAGAGAAAGTGCAAACAGCTAGTACATACTCAGTGTATAGGATCAATAAACTAAGAGATGCTATAAATATAGAGACAGTATCATGCTGTGTAAAATTTCTGCACATTTTCAAATCAGAATTCATATCACTCAGAAAGATTCATGATTACTTACTGAAAATCGTGCTTCATACAATTTTCTTCATCGGTTCATGTGTTTCAGACAAAATCACAATCAGAGTATAACTGACAGAGTATGACTAACAGAGTATGAGTTCAGAGTTTGACAAACTGGTATGAATGACAGTTAACATATGCAAAGAATCAGGAGCAACAAATCACAGAAGTATAGATTTTGAGTCTAACCAGTATCTCTAATCAAAACCAGAGATCATTCCAAGTTCATTTACCAGTCTTGTAAAAGTAGTTTCACTCAAAGGTTTGGTGAAGATATCTGCAAGCTGTTGGTCTGTAGACACAAAATGAAGCTCAATATTTCCTTCTTCCACATGTTCCCTTATAAAATGATACCTTATGCTGATGTGCTTGGTCATGGAGTGCTGTACTGGATTACCTGTCATAGCAATAGCACTTTGATTATCACAGAAAATAGGTATTTTAGAGTACCTTAATCCATAATCCAGCAATTGATTCTTCATCCATAAAATCTGTGCACAACAGCTACCAGCAGCAATATACTCTGCTTCTGCTGTGGATGTGGAAATTGATTTATGTTTCTTGCTGTACCAAGAAACTAATCTGTCACCTAGAAATTGACAGCTTCCACTTGTGCTTTTTCTGTCTATCTTACAACCTGCAAAATCTGCATCAGAATAACCAATTAAGTTAAACTCTGATTCTCTAGGATACCACAAACCAAGAGTTATGGTTCCTTTAAGATATTTTAAAATTCTCTTCACAACTGTTAGATGAGGCTCTCTGGGATCTGCTTGAAATCTTGCACAAAGGCAAGTTGCATACATGATGTCTGGTCTACTTGTTGTTAGATAATGAAGAGACCCTATCATCCTTCTGTAGTTTGTCATATCTACTGAAGCTCCTGTGTCTTTGTCTAGCTTTGTTGCAGTAGCCATGGGAGTTGTAGCAGATGAACTATCAAGCATACCAAATTTCTTGAGAAGATTTCTGGTATATTTTGCTTGATTGATAAAGATCCCATCATCTGTTTGCTTGACCTGTAAGCCTAGAAAATAACTAAGCTCTCCCATCATGCTCATTTGATACCTTGACTGCATAAGCTTGGCAAATTTCTTACAGAGTTTGTCATTAGTAGACCCAAAAATTATGTCATCCACATAGATTTGAACTAACAACAAATCATCACCAGAATTAAAATAGAACAAGGTCTTGTCAATTGTACCTCTAGTGAACCCACTTTCTAAAAGAAATTGAGCTCGAGTTTCATACCATGCTCTAGGTGCCTGCTTTAGTCCATATAATGCCTTGTCAAGCCTGTAGACATAATCTGGATGCTTGGAATCTACAAACCCTGGTGGTTGTTCAACAAACACTTCTTCTTCAAGTTTCCCATTGAGAAAAGCACTTTTCACATCCATCTGAAAGACTTTAAACTTCTTGTGAGCAGCATAGGCCAGAAAAATCCTTATTGCCTCCAATCTTGCAACTGGAGCAAAGGTTTCATCATAGTCAATTCCTTCCTGCTGTGAATAGCCTTTAGCCACAAGTCTAGCCTTATTCCTTGTAATCACTCCATCACTGTCTGTTTTGTTTCTGAAAACCCACTTTGTACCAACAATAGATCTGTTTTTGGGTCTTGGTACAAGGGTCCATACTTCATTTCTTTCAAATTCATTTAACTCTTCCTGCATAGCTGTTATCCAGTTAGCATCTTGAAGAGCTTTTTCCACTTTCTTTGGCTCAGTTTGAGATAAGAATGCATGAAACAGACATTCATTAGTTGTAGCACTTCTAGTTCTTACATTAGCTTCTGGATCTCCAATTATCAAGTCAGGTGTATGGGCTTGTGTCCACCTTCTTGCTGTAGGTAATTGGCTTCTATTATTATTAGATCCTCCTCCTTGATCCATGCTTTCCTGATCTTCTTCTTGACCATTTACATTCTCCGAGGCTCCCCCTGAATTTGACTGTTCAGTATTTGAACTTTCAGAGTTTAATCCAGAGTTTCTATTTGATTCTTCAGCTAACTCACTTTCAGAATTTGAGTCATCATTTTGAGATGTTGCTGAAGTATCTTCACGCTCCCCCTCAACTGGTTCTCTATTTTGTTCTGTCAGAGAAACTTCCTCAGTGTTTACCAGTAGAGGTTCAGAGTATGCTTCATCAGAGTTTGTTGGATTTGCTTCATCAGAGTTTACGTCATCAGAGTTTAGATCTTCATTTTCAAAGTGAAGTTGATAATGATATTCTTCATCTTCTATTCCAGTTATTCTCTTGTCATCAAATGACACATGTATAGATTCCATGATCACTTTAGTTCTCAGATTGTAGACTCTGAATGCTTTAGTTGACAGTGGGTATCCAACAAAAATTCCTTCATCAGCTTTTAAGTCAAACTTGGTCAATTGTTCAGGATGATTTTTCAACACAAAACACTTGCATCCAAAAATATGAAAATATTTCAAATTTGGCTTCTTATTCTTCACCGTCTCATATGGTGTTTTCCCATGCTTGTTGATCAGTGTAGCATTTTGAGTAAAACAAGCTGTTTGAACAGTTTCTGCCCAGAAATAAGTTGGCAATTTTGCTTCAGCAAGCATTGTTCTGGCAGCTTCGATTAAGGTCCTGTTCTTTCTTTCAACTACACCATTTTGCTGTGGAGTACCAGGTACAGAAAATTCTTGCTTCACTCCTCTTTCCTTGCAAAATTCTTCCATTATTGCATTTCTGAATTCAGTACCATTATCACTCCTTATGATTTTCACTTTGAACTGTGATCCTTTGTCCAGTAACTTCACATGATCCATTAGAATTAAGGCAGTTTCATCCTTCTTTGCTAAAAAATACACCCAGGTGTATCTAGTGTACTCATCAACAATAACTAGAGCATACTTCTTTCTGCCAAGAGACATTATATTGACTGGACCAAAAAGATCAACATGAAGAAGATGATACGGTTCCACAACTGAAGATTCAGACTTACTCTTGAAGGATGACTTCCTTTGCTTGGCCTTTTGACAAGAATCACACAGACCTTCTAAGCTGAGTATTGACTTTGGAAGTCTCCTTACAAGATCTTTTCTTATCATCTCATTAATGTTGTTCAAGTTTAGGTGAGAGAGCTTCTTATGCCATTTCCAACTCTCTTCATTTGACATTTTTGCAGACAGACACACAACTTTTCCTTCAGAGTTTGTTACCAAACTTGCTTCATAAATGTTGTTACGTCTATGTCCAACTAGAACAACTTTCCCTGTAGATTTGCTGATAACCTCACAGTATTCAGATTGAAAATCTACATGATATCCTCTGTCACAGATTTGACTCACAGATAGCAGATCATGCTTGAGTCCTGGGACAAGAGCTACATTTGTGATGATGACACTTCCAAGATTGATATTGCCATATCCCATAGTACGTCCTATGTTGCCATCTCCATAGGAAACTTTTGGGCCAGCCTTCTTCTCATAATCTGATAGCAGGGCTTTATTACCAGTCATGTGTCCTGAACATCCACTGTCCAAGACTAGGGTACTTTCCCTTATGCCCTGTAATCACAAACAATTACAAAGAATTAGATTTAAGGATCCAGACTTGCTTGGATCCTTTGGCTTTCTTAACATTGTTAGCTTTTGCAGCGGAATTACTATCAACAGAGTTTAAGCTAACAGTATCAGACTTTACACTTTCAGAGTTTGCTCTAACCCATTTCAGGTTGGGTTTTAGCTCATAATAGTTGTGATAAATAGCATGATAACTCTTGCACGTAAAAATGGAATGCCAAGTGCTCCCACAGTGTGTGCATAAAGTCTGTGGTCTAACCCTAACATAATCATTCTTTACTCCACACTTGGAGGGTAAAGAATTAATATTTTTGTTCTTCTTGCAAAACCTGGCAAGATGGTTAGTACTACCACAACTATGACATGTTTTTCTAGGAGCATCAGAATTAGGCAGATAATCATTTCTTTTATTAATGCCTACTTTTCCATTCCTATTCTTCCTGGACACTTTCTGTTTTTCAACAGACTTTACCTCTTTGATCTTATACTTGAATTGTTTCTCTGTCATTAAACCAACATTCACCTATTTATCACAAGTTTTTACTGATTCTTTAACAGCTTCTGTCATAATCTGATTTTCTGTTCTTGAACCAACATTAACCCGTTTTTCACAAGTTTCAACTGGTTCCATTACAACTTCTTTCACAACTACAGATTTTAGCTTACTGGATTCAGAAACAAATTTCACAGGTTTAAGTTGTGGTTTGACTTTAACTTTATCTTTAAACCTAAGTTCATCTTCCTCACAGTAACCTAAACCTACAGTATCTGTCTGAAAAACCTGATGTGTGTCTTTTCCGGAATTAGTCCAGGTTTTAATCACTTTCCTCTCTTTTTCTAAATCAGATTCTATTTGCTTATATCTTTTAAGCAATTCCTGTTCAATATAAACAGCATCATCTCTTTCCTTTTGAACTTGTTGCATATTAACAAGTCTTTCTTCAAGAAATTTATTCCTCTCTTTAAGACCTAGATTCTCAGATTTGATTCTTTCATTCTCTAAAGTCTGATCTCTATAGCTAACATGTATGCTTTTAAGATAAATTCTCAATTCAGATATATTATCAGTATCATAAGCATAAGTTGTTAGGGGTACCTTGTTTTCAGATGATTCAGATTCATCTTTGACAGTTGCCATGAGAGCATAGTTTACATCCTCATCTGAATCTGAAGTGTCTGCCCAGTCTCTCCCTTTAGTGATGAGTGCTTTTTCCGATTTTCCTTTCTCGCGCTCTGGAGCATAGTGACCCATCTCTTTACACTTGTAGCACTGGATTTCAGACTTGTCTTTCTTCCCAGACTTGGTATCCCTTCCTTCAGACTTTCTGAAATTCTTTCTCTCAGAGTTTGAGTCTCTCCTAGAGAATCTCTTTCCTTTCTTGAAGTTCTTGAAACCCATCTTTTTGAAGGTCTTCACCATCAAAGCATCCATCTGTTTCATTTGTTCTTCATCATCCTCAGATTCAGAAGAAGCATCAGTGTTTGAATCATCATCAGAGTTTGATGACTCACTATCAGATTTTATGACCAAAGCCTTTCCTTTTGCTTTCTTCTTTGATATTTCTTTCTTCATGAGTTTTTCTTCAACTTTGAGAGCAACAGATTTTGTCTTCTTTCCAGATCTTTTGTTTCTTTGTTCTATCTCAAGTTCATGAGTTTTAAGCAATCCATAGATTTCATCAAGATCTGTTTCTGCAAGATCATAATTGTCTCGCATTGTTGTCGCCTTTAAATCCCATCTTTCAGGTAGGGGTAAAAGAAACGTGAGATTTGACTCTTCAAGTTCATATTCTTTATCAACCAGAGACAAATCATTCAACAGTTTACAAAATCTGTCATAAGTATCTGTCAAAGTTTCATCAGATCTAGAGTCAAAGTGTTCATACTCCTGTGTTAGAATAGTCTTCCTGTTCTTCTTTATAGCAGTAGTTCCTTGACACTTGACTTCTAAAGCATCCCAAATTTCTTTGGCAGTTTTGCAGCCAATAACTCTGTTAGACATAACATTATCTAAGGCACTGTGTAGAAGATGTCTAACCTTTGCATCCTTTGCAATTGATGAGATGTCTTCAGGAGTCATATCTTTCTTTTCCTTCGGAACAGTCTTTTGTTCTTGACCAGCAACTACAGGAGTCAATTTAGTTGGCATATGAGGACCATCATAGATTCTATCAAGGTATTCTGGATCTGTGGCTTCTAGAAACATGGTCATCTTAACCTTTCATATTGGATATTCCACTGGTTTGAGTATTGGAACCCTGATTGATTCATATCGACTTATAGAAGCAGATTGACCCTTTTGACCAATAGAACCTTCCTGAGAGTTTTCAGTCATGATTATACTTGTGTTTTAGATCAGTAAACTGTATATATTAAACAGCCTTGTCTCTGATACCAATTGTTAGGCCGAATACACAATATATAATCAATATATGTATGAGAGTAACAATCAAGAACACTGTTTATGAACAATAAACTGAATTATATTAAATAACTCTTCTCTCAGTGATGTAAAATATCACAGAGAGCTGCTAGGTTACAAGAATAATGTATTCAGTATTCGCATCCCTTTTAGGGTTAACCTATCTGTGTTTATATAGTACACAGCTACATAGAATCAATCTCTAATTGATATTCCTACAAATTAGCTATACAATTTATATCAAATTAGGATTGCTTCTGTCTTCTGTTCCGTTTTCTTATCTGTCTCAATATATCTTGCTTCTTTCCATCTTCAAGATATATTGCTTCTAGAATCTTCATATTAGCACCGACAACTTCAGTAAACTTTCACCTCGTCAGACTTTAACAAACTCCGACTGGCTTCTAGTAAACTCTGATGAGTACCTGTTGCTTAAACACTGATAAACAATCATCAGCAATTATATCTAACAAAATCTAAATACAAAACTTAAATAAAATACATTTATTTATTCAATAAATACAAAATTGCACAAAAGTCAAATGCAACGGTCAAACTTAATAATTCGAAGACACAAAATCGGAGACGCAGCTCCACAATTCAACAATAAATTCTAACATATAAGCAATTTATTTCCATAAGTTTTTAAACAAATTCACATAGCAGCACGAAATTACAAAAGTCCACAGTCTTATTCTTACTTAGCTTCCACAACGAATGAACCTGAAATGTTAGGAAAGGGGTGAGCTACAGAGCTTAGCAAGTAACAGATTGACTTACCGATATTCTCAAAAATCAGTGGGTGTTTTAGCAAAACAGACTTTCTCAAAACAATAATAATTTAAAAGCCTTTGCGAAAATAGATCCAACCCAAAGTTTATATTTAAAAATCCAGAATTTAAACAGAAACATAATTCAAAACAGAAACGAAATTCTTATAAATAACCACAGTCTTGCTCTACGGCCACACTTTCCCAGTAGCCGGGATCTTATTCTTATTCTTATACTTTCGCCACACTTTGCCAGTGACCGGCATCTAAAGTTCAATAATTACGCCCCCTTAATAGGTATCTAAAGTTGCACACTTGTGCGCCTACGAAGGGTATCTAAGGCTAGTTCCGGAACTATAGCGCAAATTACGAACGGGTTCGAAACGTAGAGACTGAGGGATTCGAAGATTCTCGTATCTTATTTCTTATATCTTATACAGTTCGAAATAATATTCTTATATCTTATACGAAATTTAAAGCAGAGTCAAAATATCTTTTCCGAAAATAAAAGTAAGTCAAAAAGTACTTACCTCAAAAGCGATCAAATACCGAAATCAATGCGAGCAATTCCTATAATTTTATTAAACCAGTCAAACTCAAATAATGTTCACACCATCTTAATATAACCAATGTGACGCTTACATATAACTTACTCAATGAAATTTCAAAAATCAGACACCAAAACATCTTGCAAAATAGACCAATATTAACAAACTCAATCCTGACCAGTTCTGAAAATTGACAAATTACTCTATGAAAATGACTTTATCTGAAAACGTACAAAACACGAAAAATGTAGGCAATTCCGAGACCTTTCCAGAATGATAAGGCTCGTTAAAAACGGACAAGTAACGAACTGAAAACACAGACATTTGCGGACTGCATAACAGAATCAGCCGCTGATCAGGTTAGTATTTCGACGTTTAAGACATCGCAATCACAGAAATAGTCAGTGGAATGAAACACAAAGTGCAGAGGTCGAAAAGAGCTTTCCAGAATGGTATCGCTCGTAATTTTTGGATAAAGACTCAATTTACTATGAATTTTCAAAGTTAGACTTCTCAGTTTCAAAAACATACTGGCTGGTCAATAAATCCCAGAAAAACTCATATCTACAGACCTAATTTCGGAAAACACAAAGAATCAAAGTTGTAGATAATTCAAATACCTTTTCACAGAGTCTAATATCATAAGAATCCAATTAACAACGAATCAGATACGAATTTTATAAGAATTCAGAATCCAAACATATACATACGAAATTGGAGTAATCATACGACGACAATGAATATAACAAATAACTCATGGATATACATCAAATTATACACATATACAAATACTCAAGATAATATACAAAGATCCTTGACATAATCAAAATAAATCAAATATCATACACGTAAAATAACACGAATAACAAGAGAATTAAAGAATCGTTACCCATTCTTTTTAAGCTTGTTGTGAGACCTTCTCCCATCGTGCTCTACTTCTTTTCTTCCTTTTTTCTCTCTCTCTCTGGCGGCGTTTTTTTTTCTCACCCCGACTATTTCCTAGGTTTTTTTTATCTTACAAATTACCTATGTTTGTATCAATATATTAGTCCATTTAATTAAATTGGGCCAGCTAAAACTTTAAACTAAAGCCCAACAAAATTAAATTAGCAAGACTTATTAATTCTATATTTTTATTCTAAAATCAAATTATATAATTATCTTATATTTTAATCCACTTCTAATTCTAATTTCTAGCAAATTTTAATCTATTAAAATTACAAAAAAAAATCCGGGATATTACAAACTACCCTCCTTAAAAATAATTTGGTCCCCAAATTCACAACAATCCTATACTCCAAAAGTTCGTGACACATTTACCCACTAATCTCCTACAAGTCAAACTTAAACTATGGTCCACAGAAACGCATCCTAGGAAGTGTACTAGTCCCATACCTAACACACTCCGAAGGACAACCTGCTCTCTGATACCAACTGTAACAGCCCGAATTTTCGAATTATTAAGTTTGACCGTTGCATTTGACTTTTGTGCAATTTTGTATTTATTGAATAAATAAATGTATTTTATTTAAGTTTTGTATTTAGATTTAATAGTCCGAAAATTCGGACTGTTACAGAATCGGACTTGTAGAACTCCGGTTATGGCCCAAACAGTGTGGACTACGCAAGTGGGTCATCAAATCCGAATTTTAATCAAATAAATCTCCAACTCTTTCCTTTTAAGCTCCAATCCATATTTAATTAGAACTCCTTGATACCTACAATAAAACAATATAATTTATTAAATAAAAATCCAAATCAATACAAAATACTTAAAATATAGGGACAAAATTAGGATAAAGCACACACTTATCTCAGTCTTGTAACTACCTCTTGAACTGAATCCTGAAGAGTCTTTGCTTCGGAATAAATAAGCCTGATCCATGGATGTAGCTTTTGTACTCCTTCTGAATCTGATGTGACTAAACTTCCTTGACATGTGAAGCACTGATCTGTAGTCCAGTCTCTCAAGGTTTTCTCAAGTGTACAAGTCACTTTCATCTACCTGAGCTTCCTCTGATTCAGCTACTAGTAATTCTTCTATTCTGTTCTGAGGTTCCAACATTAATGTATGTTACTGAGATATTTGAATGTCCATTTCATTCTCTCTAACCTCCTCAATTCCTTTCCTTATATTCTCTTTTGATTCGTAGATAAATGTAGCATTGGTACAATTCACTTTGTGATTGTGTATCCCTGAATCAATAGAGTTGATTAAAAATCTCTTGAAAAATTGTATCCGTAGAAACTTCTTCCTTTCCTGCATCTGAAAATCTAGTGGGATCCTATGGAATAAGCCTTTGAGGAAATTCCACAATTTTCTTCAGTAGGTTCTGAAATCAGCTTCTTTAAATTTAGACAACCATTTTCTTCAATTCCCGTGTTCAGGGATTTTCCGTCTGAATAGCACATGATCATTTTTTTCTTCAAAAGATTAAAATCATCTTTACCGCTCAGAGGAATCTTGAATCTAACAATCTTTTGAGAACCCTTGGCTTAGGATAATAAAATTCAAATTATTTAAAATTCAAAAATTTCAAGAAATGAAAATTTTTGAAAGTTAAAAAATCCGAAAATAAATTCAAATTATTTAAAATTCAAAAATCTCAAGAAATGAAAATTTTTGAAAATTAAAAAATCCTAAAATATATTCAAATTATTTAAAATTCAAAAATCTCAAGAATTGAAAATTTTTGAAAATTAAAAAATCCGAAAATTCTGAGAACTTGACTATTTGGTCTAAAATACCGGATCTGATATGTATATCGATTAACAAGCTCGGATACCAATTGTTAGGTCCCAAAGTATCGTAGAGGGGGGGGGGGTTGAATACGATACTCGTTAATTCTAAAAAATTCTTTCGAATCTTTTGCGGATAATTAAATTAGTGTTCTTGTAGTGGGTTCGTGTTCTTGAGGGTGAATAGTAATTCAGTCATGAAAATAACAACCCAAGATTTTCCAAGAATTATATCCGATATATAAATCTTGAAGGGGTGCTACACCCGGTAAATAAATTTATCGGCTACCAAGAACAATTTGTTCTTGCTTCTACAAAGATTATACAAATTAAATCCTGAACAATGTTTGTATCTATTTGGTTGTCTAAAGGATTTAATTACCGGAGAAACTTTATAATGACCCTTAAGATTAAACAAAGTTTGGGCATTATAATGTTTACCCGGTGAGAAGTTCAGGTATAAAATAAATGTCTCCTTCTCTGTCTGTCTCTGTTTTTTCTTCTCTTCGTCGAAGAAGATGAAGAACAGAAGTACTGTCTTAAAAATCCTTCTGCTTCAATTTGTGTAGTCTTGTTTAGTCTTTTAAAAAAAAACTATCGAACACAAAATAAAATTGTGTCTACACAATTCTTCACCAATAATTGAGCTCCATTTGAGAAACTATCGGATAGATTGCTGCAGGAGAAAAAAACTATTGAAGAAAATCATTTAAAAACAATTCAATAGTTTCTTTTAAAAAACTATCGAACCATTCTCTCTTTCCTTTTTCAAACCCACTTCGATGGTTTCTTATAAAGAAAATATTGAAATACTCCTTATTAGTTTTAATAAATTTATAAAATAAACTTATTTAAATTTATAATAAACTTAATTTATAAGTTTAAAATAAATTTATTTAAGTTTATAAAATAAATTTCACAAACTATCGGAGCATTAAAAGTATCGCAGCAGTCAAAAATCTTGGCCCCAACAAAGTTGAACTGGTTCCAGTGTGAACCCACAGAAAACTATCGAAATTTGACTCAAAAAACTATCGGATCATTTCGGTGGTTTTTGGCCAACCTTGTCAAAGTGCAGTTTAGTACCCAAGGTTTGGTTTGGTCAGCACTTAAACCTTCAAGTTTCCTTTCTTGCAGTTTCTTTATTGAGGTTTCAACTTTTGTACACTTAACACCTTTTGACTGTACAATTTGCCTTTCGACAATTTAGCTTCTCATGGTTTTTTTCAGCACTGATAATTCTTGTTAATCTGCTTGATATTTTCTGGAATTATCATGTTGGACTTCATCAATTCATTCTGTCGAATAAATATGTTGATCTTCTTCGTATGTGTTGACGCCTAGTGCAACTGGTCTGGTTCACAGACGACTAACACTGAATTGAATCTTCACATCTTCATTGCATTCCAATTGATAAGTCGACAGCAGTACAAATTGCTTCGAACACAAATTGTCAATAAACAACGCACTTTCACTGGAATCCTTCCTAGTACTTAGACAACGTCTTCATTGCTACTACAATCTTGAATACTTCATTTTTTGTTCTTCACTGGCGCTCGAACATATAAATGAACTTCTTTCAGTGAGTATAACTTCAAGACTGTAGATATCTTCTTTAACCTTTGTCTTTACCCTATATTCAATTAAACCAGATTCATATGCTTCGAACACTGTCTATAACACAATAAATGCTAATACACTGAAATCTTCTTGTGACACTTATACTGAATCTACACACCTTCTGAAACCTTGAAAGTCTTCAAACCTTATTCTTCACTGAGGCATGAACATGTTAATGAACTTCTTTCAGTGACCTGTAGTAGACTTCAAAGCTCTATCTAATGTTTTGATTATTTGTATTTGCCTTGTATTCATTTCTTCCTGATTTATGTGTAGGCGTAGTATTATTTATCTGTTCTCTTCTATTGTTGAGTTCTTCCTGTTCATACTGCCTTGTAATCTCACCAACAATATGATATAAAAATATGAGTTATCAACAACATAACTAAAGTATATTTAATAAAAAATATAAAACTATAATAAAAATTTATAACGATGATTGATTATTTACCTATATATATATAATAACGTAAATAAAAAATACATATTTATATAAATAATATGGACCAATATTTCCTTTACTCAAAGATTCAAAATAAAAAAAGAATATAGAATTAGAGGAAATGATGTGACTTATCTAATAATTTTTTTAAAGTAAACTCAAAAAGCAATGTAGCATAGTGGTTATGCTTTGGACTTAGAAGGAGGTTGGAGGTTTGATTCTCTACATTAACAAATTATTAATATATTTTTGCATAATAATATAACAATGGTATTTTTGTTAATTTTCAAAAAATAGGGGTAAAATTGTAACTTCACAAGTATTAAATTTTTCAAAAAACTGGGGCAAAATCATAACTTCACATACATTAAAGTGACACTTTTACGCTTATGTTGTGGTTTAATCTATACTATCAATACTATTATATAATAGACGAAATATTAAAAGTTTGGTTGGTCGGTATGGTACGTTGTGATTTTACTTAATTGCCCTTAACTGTATTTCGTGTTTTTACTTAATTCATCTTACTTATTTATAGAAATATATTATTAAATAATAATATTATCTATTTATAACCAATTACCTTTTTTCCCTAAAATACATTATTTTTTCTAACAAATTTCCCTACTTTTTCAAACATGGCAATTACCTTTTTTAACTAAAACATGTTAGTTTTTCTATTTTTCCTTACTAAAACCCCCCATTTTCCAAAAATATCACGGACAAACCTTTAGTTATTTATTTTTAAACCTATAATATTATAATTAATTTTTAAAAGTTTACCTATTTTAACATGTCTACTTTTTTTTCTTAACAAATGCAATCACTAAAAATATTAAAATATAAATAATCAAATACCTATTTATAACCAATTACTCTAAAACACATTATAGATTTTTTCTAACAAAATCCCTTCTTTTCTAAATATATCACGGGAAATTATCTTTTTCTATTTATTTTTTCTATTTTTCTCACTAAAATTCATTTTTTTTCCAAAAATATCATAGGAAACCCTTTACTTATTTATTTTAAAACGAATTTAAATACTTTTAATTATTAAATTTTAAAACCCCATTTTCCAAAAATATCACGTGCATTTACCTTTTTAAACTAAATATATGTTACATTTTTTTATTTTATTTTACTAAAACCCCTCATTTTCCAAAAATATAATGGGCAAACCCTTACTTATTTATTGGGTTAATTATCTTGTTGGTCATTAAAGTGGGCCAAAAGTATCAAGTTGGTCACCAAACTGAAAACGGTCTCAAACAGGTCACTAAAGTCAGCTACAGGTACATTCTATTAGATAACTTACTTTTTTCTGGACGGAAAACACTAATATTAATGCTAATTTCTTCGATTTTATGGTCTGAAATGAATATGTTACCCTACCATGTAGATATCACATTAAATATTTTTTAATACATAATCATTTTTCATCTAAAAAAATTATTTATTTAGCGGAGTGTACCTGTAGCCGACTTTAGTGACCTGATTGAGACCATTTTCAGTTTGGTGATCAACTTGATACTTTAGGCCCACTTTAGTGACCAACAAGATAATTAACCCCTTATTTATTTTAAAATCTATTTTAATGTTTTTAATTAATTAAAAGTATTTAGCTATTTTAACATGCCTACTTATTTTTTTAACAAATACAATTAATAAAATATTAAAAATATAATAATAAAATAACAATTAACAATCCGTGCATCGCACGGGTTTTAAGCTAGTACTATTAAAGACGAAACATTAAAAGTTTTGGTCGGTCGGTATTTGGGCCGGACCTATCTATAATTTGGGTTGGGTCTATCTATAACCAATTTAACGATAATCAATTACTTTTTCCGGCTAAAACACATTACCTATTTTATATATTTTTCTAACCAAAACAACTCATCTTCTAAAAAATAAAATAGGTAACATATATATAAAATGATAATATTATTACATATTTATAACATATTACCCTTTCCATCTAAAACACATTATTTGTTTTACATTTTTTAACTAAAACAACTCATTTTCTAAACATAACACATGAAAAATAAATAAGTAATGATAATACTGCTATATATAATTATTAATAAATATCAACTTACCCTTTTCACTAAACACATAACCTTTTTTTATTTTTTTCTAACTTAAACAACTAATTTTCTAAAAGTAACACAAGCAACATATATATAAAAAGGTAATATAATTTTATATTTTCTAATTTAAATAACTAATTTTTTAAAAGTAACACGGGCAACATATATATATGTGTATATATATATATATATATATATATATATATATATATATTATAAATGTAATATAATTGTATATAATTATTAATAAGTAACTAACTGTATTTTTAAGGATATTGTCTGTTTTATATTTTTTTAACTAAAACAACTCATATTTGAATTAAAAATAACACTAACAAAATATAGATATAATGATGATATTATTATATTAAACTTATAAAATCCATGTTTAATATAATTTTTTATAACATCTATACTATATTATTAAAGCCGAAACATTGAAAGTTTTGGTTTTCGGTTAACGGTCGATTTTTGGTTTTCGGTACTTTTTCTAATTAATAAATTAATAATATAATCAAAATTCGGGAAAGTTTTATTCTACATTAATATTTCACTATATTTTACTACATAAAAATCAAATAATATTGAAATCTAATCAAAAAAATGGAAATGTGGGATCTAATTGTTTAAATTTAGGATACACTACTACAAATATACTTCTTTCTTTTTAGGATAACGAAAGCTACTACAAATCAAATCTTTAATGGAATTGTATTATTGTCAAGTTACCAAAATAGTAACTAGATGATTGGCTTTTATAATTAAAATATTTTTTTTCTAACAAAATCTACTCCTTTTCCAAAAATATTATTATAATTATCTTTAAATTAAAACATATTACCTTTTATATTTGTTATTACTAAAATCTATTTTTTCCAAAAATATGAGATGCAATTCTTACTTATTTATTTTAAAACCTATTTTAATACTCTATTTAATATATTACCTTTAAATTAAAATATATTACCTTTTATATTTGTTATCATTAAAATCTCTTTTTTCCAAAAATATCAAGTGCAGCTTATATATTTTAAAACCTATTTTAATACTTTTAATTATTTAAAAAAACTTATCTATTTTAACAAGTGAACGTATTTTTTTAACAAATAAAATTAATATAATTAAAACACATCTAAAAATATTACGTGCAGTTACTTTTTTTTAATTAAAACATGTTAACTTTTCTATTTGTCTTTATTAAAAAAACTTACTTATTTTAACATGTCAACATATTTTTTTAATAAATACAATTAATATAATTAAAACACTTCTAAAAATATCACGGTCAATTACTTTTTTTAATTAAAATATGTTAGATTTTCTGTCTGTCCTTATTATTAATATTATTTTATTATAAAATAATATTAATAGTACCTCATTTATCTTCCTCGGCCTCATTTGTATTTTTTTTATAATTTTTTATGTTCCAATGCATATTTAAGTTTCTCATTTTATAATTTATCATATTAATTTTTACTTTTATTTTAATATTTTCCGATCACATTAAATTTTTTAGTTTATTATTTTTAAGACCCGTGCCTTGCACGGGTTATATGCTAGTACAATTTAAATAAGATAATTAATAAAAAAATAAAAGTTATAATATACGTTAGAAGAAACTCGGTACATTATTGAGCACATATTTTGTTATTTGCACTTTAGCCATTTTTAGATTTTTTAAGAGCAAATAAATAAAAACCGTTATATCTATTATTTAAAAATATTTTATATTTTAATATGTAAAATACTACTAAAGATTACGTCAAAAATTTATTAAATTAAAAAATTTATATTATTAGATATATAAATCTAATTTATTATATACATATATATATTAAAATTTCATCAAATAATATATAATTACAAAAATTTAAATAAAAAATAATAAAATATTAAAAAAACTGTGCATCTGGTATATAGTAATAGATAGATATTTGCAAGCTGCTTGGCGCCACATTTTTTATGACATGATATATGCTGCATGGGTTTAAAATTTGGACAAAACCATATTTGCAGATTGAGATGCAGTTTGAAGGTAAAAATCACGCCGCCCGTGAACACACCAAATGCAGAGTACAATTTTGTCTTTGGTTAATGTACGTCATCGGCCACTGGAGTTATTTTAAGTTGCTCATGAGTCACTGCTCTAGAAAAAAACAATCACATATTGACAAATACTGGGAATCATAATTTTGAGCTCAACAAAGAAAGGAATCCAATTCTCAAGAGCTAAGATTTGATTTCTCGACAGTGCGTAATTAACCAAACCAAACCAAACCGTACCTACTGTAATTCTTATTCGTAACTGAATATTACAGGCTAGCAGTGTTCGTTAGCAAGGTCCAGCAATGAAGAGATGCAAAAAAGAGCATAAGTTGTACCATTAGTTAAAAAATTTAAACCAAGTTATGAAACTAAAATAAAATCTATATACACATAATTGTTTCCTTAATCCTTACACAACGAATTTAGACAGGAAATAGAAATTTCTAGCTCGATCATCTCATTTTATAGGCATCTACAGACTACAATTCTAAAAATGCTACCCCCCCCCCCCCCCCCCAAAGAGTTTCTTTGCACTGGAATTTACAACCTTGTGCTCTCTCTGATCTGCAGCTATGCAACTTCATTAGGCCTTCGATGTACAAGACACGAGTTCGAAGTAATTAATCGCTGACATGACACACAAAATGTTCTCAATCTTTTCTTTTTCCAAGTAAATATAATCTGCAATCTTTTTAAGCTCTTTCTTTCTTCTCACATAAAGGAGATACAAGGGACAGATGCTTCTTGAAAGATTCCGAATGCATTGGAACTACACAATTTAGACCCTTCATATTTTCTTTTGCTCCATGGCCAACCAAAGCCATCGCAACCTTCACATGTCCTGCCTCAACTGCGCGATGAAGAGGTGTGTAACCATAATCATCAACAACATTAACCTTAGCTCCATAGCTAAGCAAAAGCTTGACGCTCTCAATCCGACCCTTGAATGCAGCTCTATGCAAAGGAGTCCAACCATTTTGATCCTTTCCATTCACTTCAACACCTTCTGCAAGACAACTCTTTAGTGCATCTACATCACCTTTTGTTGCAGCTCTATGCCAAACATCCCCTAAATGTAACATGTCATATAATTCTGAATTACCCTTTTTAACTGCTAGGGCATATGCAGTCTGTCCATCTTTAGTAACTGCATACTTCACATATCTTGAACAATCTAGCAAAAGTTCAACTGCTTTCATGTGTCCTTCAGCAGAAGCGCAATGAAGCGGAGTCCAGCCTTTACAGTCTGCAACATCAGGATCACTTCCCACTGATAAAAGGAACCGAAGAACTTCCAGATGTCCATAAATTGCAGCAACATGAAGAGCTGTTCTACCATTTTTATCAGCTGAGTTTAAATCTATTTCTAAACAACTAAAACATAGAACCTCCAGTAAATCTACTCGGTCCATTCCTGCAGCTTCATGCAATAGCCAATCAACAGAATTATCGATTAAGTAACCAGAATCAATCAAGATTTCAATCAGATCAGCATTTCCTGATTGAACAGCCAGTGCCATCACTGACAGCTTGTTCGAATCCCGATGGTTTACGTTTGCTCCAGCATCAATCACCACAGAAGCAAAGTAAGAGTTCCCGCACTTGGCAGCAGATCTCAGTAAAAGAGAAAGTTGGGATTCATCACAACCTGAAATTGCTTTCGCCAGAAGAAAAGAAATATCAAGCTTTCTTGGAGCAGGAGTAAGGAGGAATTCTACAACATGAGGACCTAGAAAGGAGATGGGGATGATGGCATCCTTTAATATTCGTGGCCCTGATTTCAAGAACATGCGACGAAGCTCATCTTGATTAGCTTTTCCGACAGGAAGCACTGTTGACTTGACTAGAATTGTATCCAGAGGACTGGACAAAGGAGGCTGAGAAGAAGGCTTAGATAAGAGAAGAGTGAAAGATGAAGTCGACAGAGGTGGGATGGTAGATAGTGGATTTGTGAAGGAAAGGAGAGATGGATTGGTAGTAGTAAGTGAAACAGCAACAGTCATGGTGTGCATGAGATTAGTAAGCCTGAAGGTGGCGAAACATTTTTCGTTTCGCTTGAATTCTATGCTTAATTCCTTTACATCTGGCTTCACAAGTCTGTCCATTGTGTTTGCTTGAACAAACTGAGAGTTCTGGATTCTTTTGATATTAAGGAGGAGCAAAGGAAGATGAAGATAGTGATTGATTGATCTTTACTCAAATTATTGCATAGTGCCTGGTGGTCATTTTGTAATCTAATTCAATATAATTACTTGCATTTGTAGTTATATAAGTATTGATAGTTGGCTTAGGTGATGTTAGAATTTAATAATATGGGAAGTGGCTTCAAAATTAAGATGATAATGAAAGCTTAACAGCTAACTAAAAAGACCAAGTTATAAATTTCTGTTGTATTAACACAATTGTTATTGTGTGAAACAAGATGAAAACATTCTGATTACACAATTAAGACACAAGTTGTCAATTCTTTCTTTTTTCATTTTTAACTTTTGTTTTGTTTCTGGCAGTAGTATATATCAGTAAGTGATTAGGTTGTAGAAGACAGTTACTCCGAACAATCTTAGGTAAATGTGAGGTACATCCATCCAGGACTTTCCTGAAATTTGGATTTATATTTTAGGCTTGCCTTGTGTGGCTTATATGTGTTGTAAAAACCGATTAACTCGGACGGGTACCTGAGTACTCGAAACTCAGTCACCAACCGAACTGAGTTGTAATCGAGTACTCAGATTTCAAGGACAAAATCGAGTAGGACCGAATTCCAATTTTTACAGCATTGCCGAAAGCAATCCAATTTCTGGGAATGCACAAGTTCTTTGTTGTACTCAACTTATCTGCAGTCTGCAGTCATAAATTATTGATGTAAAATCGTAGAGAGTAAAATGTCTCCTCCAATTTACTGCATCAAAAGCAGGCCCACCTAATAAGGAGTATTCTACATTTGTACTTGTGAAATTTTCATGCGACGAGGTCTACACATACCAAATCCATTCCGAATGTCCGAAAAGCTATGTGGGCTGGCCAGGATGAAGGCTTCAAACCTGAGTTGTCATACGATGTTAGATACTGAGCTCAGCCAAAATGTGAAGATATCAGTAGAAGCCATTATATGAATAGTAGTATATCATTTTCCATTAATAAATTTCAACTATCTAAGTATTCTCATATTTTAATTTGCTGGAGTATTATGGTGCCAAGTCATTTGTTCATTTGTTGTATTTCAGAGGTCGAGTACATCAAGTAGGACATACATGACATCGCCTCCAGTACTTGACCAAGTCCATCATTTTACAATCTAGTAGTTACAATCAAGAACAATTTCTTAAATGATTTCAGGTCGATAACGCCGTTGGCCTCGTTCCAGCAGAAAACAATGCCTATCTCCAAGTCCCGATCTAGTCCTTCCCGCCGTTTCCACGCCTGGATGCAGTGTTGCTGTCGTTGGGTGTCTGCAAAACAACACCGGAGGGGGGTTTGGACCCTGGCGGCGCCTCCGGCGTGAGAGTAAGTGATGACTTTGGAAGGGAAGATAAGACTATAGAGATATCTCAATGTGTAGGGTGTGTGTATAGGTTGTGTAGAGAGAGTGTGTGTAACCCCTAAACCTTTCCTCCTTGGTCTATTTATAGGGCAAGAATTAGGTTTTAGGGGTTGTACCTGCAATCATGAGCGTTGAATCCTAGGTAGGTAGGACACCTGGGTGATGTTGATGGATTACACGTGTTCAGGTGAGGAATTGTGGTGTCGTGTGCCAGGCTCCTGCTGGCGTGTGGCTTGGATAGGAAATAATTGTGCCAATCATTAGGTATCCTTACGTGTTGTCATCAGGTGTGGCAATCAGTGATGACCTAAGCACGTTACGTAACAATGTACAGTTTCCCTCACGTAAGTTATTGCCTTTGTCTCCAGAAGTGGGTTAATCTTTGACTTGAGCCATGGCCTAACTATGAGTCCGAGCTTTGAGGTGAGCCAGGGCCTAAACATGAATTTGAGCTTTGAGGTGAGCCATGGCCTAAACATGAATCCGAGCTTTGAGATGAGTCATGGCCTAAACATGAATCCGAGCTTTGAGGTGAGCCATGGCCTAAATATGAATCCGAGTTTTGAGATGAGCCATGGCCTAAATATGAATCCGAGCTTTGAGGTGAGCCATGGCCTAAACATGAATCCGAGCTTTGAGATGAGCCATGGCCTAAATATGAATCTGGGTTCTGGCGTGGTCCAGGGCCCAGGACTGGTCCGGGCTATACATAGCCTATCATTTGCCCCCCACTCCCTTATGCAGATTTTCTGGATGGGGGAGTAGAAACTCTTGAATTGATAACTTACACGAAATTTCTAGCTTTATTGTTGACCCCCAACCCGGATTGGTATCAAAGGTGGCAATCCGGGTTTAAGAGTGATCCTTTGTTTTTTTCTCAAGTCCAAAACTGGCGAGCTCTGGGTAACTTAGAAAAATTTCTGGCTTGACTGTTGCCCCCCAACCCGGATTGGTATCAAAGGTGGCAATCCGGGGTTAAGAGTGATCCTTTGTTTTTTCTCAAGTCCAAAACTGTCGAGCTCTGGGTAACTTAGAAAAATTCCTGGCTTGATTGTTGCCCCCCCCCCCAACCCGGATTGGTATCAAAGGTGGCAATCCGGGGTTAAGAGTGATCCTTTGTTTTTTCTCAAGTCCAAAACTGTCGAGCTCTGAGCAACTTAGAAAAATTCCTGGCTTGATAGTTGCCCCCAAACCCAGGTTGTTATAATGATGGCAAATCGGGCTTTAGCGAAAGAAGGACCGAGCCCGGGCTTTGGCGAAAGAGGGATCAAGCCCGGGCTTTATGACATTTTTGTTGTAGTGGAATACGAAACAATTTCAGATTTCCCCCCTTTTCCTTTGAAAAGACACAATTCCATTTTACCTTGAAATATGTGTTTAACTACTCTCAGCAATAATTGAACTGTACTCCTCATTTACTTTTCCAATTTTTGTTTTTTGTTTTTTCTCCTTACTTTCTTGCTATCCAATCGACGCATGTCACCTGTCCGTATAGGGATTAGTTTTTAACACTTTATAAAACCATCCTTTCACTTTCATTTCATTTTTACTCCGCCTGAATCATTTTCTCCCGATTTCTCGATTGCCCCCTCCGGCGACTCTTGCGCTCGTCTCGTGAAGCCATCGAATCCTCCTGCTTTTTTGTAAGTCTTTCAAATTCCTTCGCCTTTTACTTCATACTTGCTTTAATCTTTTCTTCTTTGTATTATCATTTGGAATTGTGCTTTACTGTTCATCTTCAAGTTTGAGGGTTTTGGGGGTTTTCTGATTTGTGTGTAACTTTGGTGTTCGTTTTGGTTTATGGTAAGACTTTTGTGTTTGGTTTGCTGTAAATGGGTTTCATGTTAATGTTTAAATGGTTTGATAGTTTTGGAAATCTGGGTTTCTAAGTCTGTTCTTGGTGTTCTTGATTTGGGGGTTGTGCGAAAATAAGTGTAAGTATCATAGCTTTGATCCTGTATTTTGGTTTTGAGATTTCGTTTTTACGTTTCTGGCGTTACGATTTAGAAACTAGCCCGGGCTGATTTTTTGTGGCGTGTGTTTTGTGCTTAGCCCCGGGTATCTTTTTGATCCCGGTCTAGTTTGTGATTTGTATTGTGAATGTTTAGTATTGGTTCGGGCTGTTGTTTAACAAATACTAACATGCTAGAAATCATGTAATATTTGAGAGATGGAAATGAATGAACTAACCATAGTTAATCCGGATTCTTAATAGGTGTATGGTTCGGATAAAGAAGCGTGCGAACAGAGAGTTTTTTTCACTTTCTGACAGCCATAGTAGTAACTCGTTCTTCTCCTCTTGTTTATCCTCTTCTTCAATCCGTAAACAAGTACCCGAACTCATAGATTTAGATTGGTGTATAATGTCAAGTAGTTCGGATTCCCATGTAGTATTCCAGTTAAATGAGAAAGTATTAGCCCCGGGTCGTGGTCTTCTCACCCCTACTGGCCATTGGCACGACACTAACTTCATGTTTGTTAGAAAGCCTTCTGATTATACCCCATATCTTTGTTATAAAAGTCTTAGGCATGAATATCACCACATGCATGGTGTAGAAGGTGTTCCCGGGCCAACTAACAAAGTTGAAATGGATAGAATTTTTGGGAAAACCGTAGTAGGTAGACCAACATATCCTCTAAAACCTCATTTCTCTGACTTGAGAAAAGAACAAATGGATGTTGCTATCCGGGCTACTTTCCAACTCGGGTCAGAGATTGAATGGAGATGGCCCGAGCCTCACGAACGTGTTTATGACCGGACAGATGACAGTTTTTGTGGGGTTTGGCTCAAGCATCTCCGGTCTGGTTGGACGCCAAGATGTCATAATTTTGTAAAACATCTTTTTAAATATATTTATAAGATCTCCATAATGCAAGTAACTCCGAATGGTGTCAAATTGATTAGCTGGTTCCTAGCTTGTTGTGAAAAGTCAAATCTTATGCCCACATTTAAGCTGTTCCATCAGCTTTTCCAACTGGTCCGGAGTAATAAGAAACCACTCTATGAGTTGAGATTCCGGGCCAAGGAGTGCGGTTACCCAGTTGGTTCTGCTCAACCCGTTATCCAACAGAGTACCTTGAAGGGTTGGGGTGGTGAAGTTATAATGTTGAGGGGGTGGGATCTTGAGGGAATGCCTCATATGGTTGAAGGCAGTGAGAGTAAGAATTTTGAAACATTGGAACTTACGGGTGCAGCCTTGGCGAAGATAAAAAAGTTTTGCGGGAGTCTTGGCTTCCAATGCACCCGTGACACTTTTATGGATAGTAATAAACTTTTTGAATTTGGATGTAAGTGCAGTAGTTTGACCTTCCTTTTGCTTTTTGGTTTGTTTGATTACTGTTGGTCCTTGTGTATTGCAGAAGGGGGGGGGGGGGGGGGGATGAATGCAATACTGATAAAATTCAATCTCAATTTCAACAACTAAAACTAAGATTTAATGTTATCAATAATACGTATGCATTCACAAATAGTATAGTAGAGAAGACAGGATTCACAAAATAAATGTTTTATTTATTTTGCAAAGTGTTGCTACAACCTCAAGAGAGAATTCTTGAGCTTCGTTTTTCTCCAAGACACTTGCTTGTCTTCCTTACATACCTAGAATGAATTGATGGTCTAAGTATAAAACTAATCCTATCACTATCAACACGGGTCTGTGAAGCTGCTGTCATTATCAAGTGGCAGCTTCTTACAAAGTGTCTACCCATGTGACTTTCCTAAATTGCTAACAATGTCAGATATACATTACAAAGAAAGCAACCTAGATTCATTCTATTTCTAGCTAGAACAATTCAGCAAATAGAGACTTGACCTTGCTCTTGAATTGATTCGCTTTTGTTTGCAGTGCTTGGAGCTTCTGTCGTAGTCTTGCAGACTTGGTGCAGCTTAGAGATACTGCAACATGCCTGTTTCTTGAACATTGAAATTGTCACGGGGTTTGACTGAGAAAGATACCTAGAACAAGGATCTTTCTCGAGACAGTTACTTTTGCCGCAAAGCTTGCTGTCACAGGAATGTGCTTTTGGTGACAGTAGGAGTTCCCCGCATAGTGTGCTGTCGAGGTTTCCAAACTTGCTGTCGAGGGCTAAAGTTGCTGTCGCGTAGTCTTCCGCCAATGTTGCTGTTAGAGTGAATATGCTGTCTTGACTTGCAACATTCTGTCTTCTTGTAATCTTACTGTCAATGCTTATGACAGTAACCTTTATTCATGCTGTCATCTAATATGTGTTCTTTGAGGCTTGAACACAGAAAGTGAACTTCTTCCAAATTACACAATTAAAATAACATTGCATACTGATTACAAGAACATACTTTGGCTGTGACAGTATGTTCTACTTAATTAAAAAATTAAGTATATACAAAGTTAAGTTGTTCCTATGCTATCACCCATAAATCCCAACAATCTCCCCCAATTTGTTTTTATGGATAATAACAACAAATTTACAATATATGCTGACAACTTAACTAACAAGATCAGAATGGATTTAGAATGTTTACTTAGCTTGAGATTTCATCTTCTGTCTTGTTACTTCCTCTCTTCTGAGAGCTTCTACCAAGCTGCTTCTTAGACCTTCTACAAGAGAGATTTCAGCAGGTGTGACTGCAACATCTTCTATTTCTTCAATGATCTTCTTGATAGTAGGAGAAATAAGAGAACTAGCATCCCTGAGATTCAACCATTGCTCTTGATCAAATGGATAGCTTCTGAAGTGGAGTTCTTCATGAATGAGCTTGAATCTACTTCCTCGATAAGCATTGAGAGACATCCTCCTTTGCTTGTCCAGCTTCGAATCTTCTCCTTTTCTCCTTTCCAATAATTCCTCTATCTTGTCAGAACAGATCTGCTCCAGGGGATGAATTGATCCAGCAACCATATACTGTAAATCCTTCAGAATAGTTGTTTTTAGCTTGTGCAAGCTGCAAACATAGATTTCTTCTTTTAGATGCTTGATTCTTAAGGGATTTTCCAGCATACATGTTTGATAATTTGGAGCTTCACTTTCTGCCTTGTTGGCAGTCTTGCATCTTTCCAGGAGTTCAGCTTCCTTCTTATCAAGTTCTGACTGATATTGAGCGTATTGAAAAGAGTCAGGTCTTTTGCTTGGCTTGGGTTGCCCTTCCTCTGTGGGTTGGGTTTTCCTTTCTTCTGTGGGTGAATCATCAAACTCATAGTACCAGTGATATGGTATAGGAGAAGCTGGTAAATCAGTTGAAATATCAGCATCATCAAAATCTGCAAAGTTGTAGCCAAATTTCTGATAGAATTCAGCATCCCTATCAGCTTGATATTTCAGAATATGTTCCATAACAGACTCTGAAACATTTTCATAGCTCTCCAGCAACTCTACCATTCTTTCCAGGTAGAAGAAGTCAATTCTTCTTTTATCTAAGGTTGATGTCCTACCACTAGTTGATGTGGAGACCAGATTGAAATCCTTATCAACCTTGGTAGATCTTGATTCTTCCCACCACAGAATGTACCCAGTGACCTCTTGATTTGCATCCATCTTTACCTCAACACTCTTGATTTCTCTAGATTGCATCTGTTGTATCTTAAGACTGTTGGGAGGTATTGATTGAATTGGCTTCTTAAGATTCCTGCCAAATCCAGTGGTCTTTTCCTTTCCTGAGTACTTGTGCTTTCCTTCAGGTTTCTGTCTAGAAAACCATGCTCTTGCTTTGGCTTTCAGTCTTATGGGCTTGACAGTAGCTTTGGCTTTATCCTTGACAGAACCTTTCTTGACAGTATCTTTTTCGACAGTATCTTCCATGACAGCATCTTCTTTGACAGTTTCCTTGTCGACAGTACCTTTGGTGACAACATCTTTTTCTGCATTTATGCAGTCAATAGCACATCTAAGAATGTTTGCCTCCAAAGCTTCCAGTATTCTTGGCTCCTCTTCATCTGTTGCACCAGCATCTTTCTTTTCTTGACTAGGAGTTTCTTCATTGCCTTCATTCTGAGATTGAATACCAGTATTCCCAGAATTACTTCCACCAGCATTTCCAGCATTTCCAGAAGCTTCACCACCTCTAACCTCATCATCATCATCATCATCATCATCATCATCATCATCATGAGGAGGTATGTCATAGAGACAGCTTCCACCTTGATCATTTCTTTTAGCATTGGCTCTAGAGATTAGTTCCTTCACTCTAGCTCCCAGTGCCTTGTCTCTCAACACCAGCATTTTGTAGATCTCTTGAACAACATAAACTCTTCCTGGATTGGCATTTGAACTGAGTATTCCATCTAACACTTTCATAATTGACTTGGTTTCCATTCTGGATGTGCCAACCAAATTCATGAAGTTGTTCCTTCTTGTGCCATCCTTAGTTACAGATCTGTAGAAAACACTTGGTGGATTTATGTAGACTTCAGGTAGCTTTTGTGTGAGCAGGTTCTGGATTTGCATATCCAATATTTCATTGAATGGTGTTTGAGTTGCCCTGATCTTTCCCTTCAAAGCACACAACACCTTTGCTGGCAGACTCTGCAATAACTGCATTGTGATGAAATAAGATATGCCAGAAGTGAAATAGATACTTACATCCCATCTTTTCTCATCATTAACCATTACACTGACACTGGTGATTTGATCCTTTAACAATTTTGTGGTTTTGGTTGGAAGGTTGCTTGGAGCATTCATTGCTTCTTCCACCAAACTGCTAAATTCACTGTCATGATTGTGCAATGTGCTCTCCCTGTAATCCACCATTAGGGTATTGGCTTCTTCTTGATCATACTCAGTACCATTGGACCAAGTATTTCCTTTATGGATGGATTCAGGCAGTTTCCCTTTACCTTTCCCAGACTTATTCTGTTCCTCCATTTCTCTCCATCTTCTTTGTAGAGCAGATTCTTGAGTTGCTGGAGTTGGCTCTCTGATTATCACAGGAGGTAGAGTTGGATGTCTAGATGCAGGTCATCTTTGCATTGCATCTTGAGTTGCTTTAGACATCAGTACTCTTTCTCCATCCAAGTCAACTTCAACAAGCTCTTCAGCTCCCCCTGAGTTCCACCTGATTCCTGAATAGATATTGATTCTGATCTTGCTACCTTCTCCCCCTTAGTTGAGTTGGCAGCTACTAGGTTAGTGAGGAACTGGATAGAGGGCTGAGTAGCAGCAAAACCATCAACCATCAGTTGAGAGAGAGAGTCCATCTTGGAGTTCAAAGTAGCACATTGTCCTTCCAGAGCTGCAATTCTGTTACCAAAAGTAGCAGAGGGGCCACCAGACCTTAACCTTCTTGGGGGGGAAGGAAAAGAAAGGGGCTTGGAGGCTATGGGGTTGTCACACTCTCAGGGTGTTTTTGAGTGATCTCATCACTCCTCACAGATTGACTCTCAAGGCCTAATGCCTGAATAGTGTGGGCTCCCTCAATATCTCTCTGGACATGCTCAAGTCCCTCTCCTTTTGCCAGCTCATTTGGCTGCCTCTCATTTTTATGCTCACCGCTCTTTTCTTTTATCTCTCTTTTCTTTTGCACACCCTCACTCAACCTAGATGCATGGGTATGAGCAGTACTAACATGCATGGAAGGAGTAGATTTAGAATGTACCTTTAAGAGTTTGGCAAGAGGGAGATCATCATCAGAGGCATCCTCAATGATTACAGCTTCAAAATCAGGCTGAGAGGACTGGACAGCATCTGTGGCAGGAATGTTACTGTCAGTTGGAGTCTGGACATCAGGTTCTGGCATGACAGCAACTTTGGGAGGTGGAGTGACAGTAGGTTCTGTAGTGACAGTATCTTTCTCTCCACCCATGACAGCAGCCGTGTCCAGGACAACAACATTGCCAGTGTCTTTGACAGCAACAGAGTCTGTGACAGCATCTTCCTGAAGGTAAGATGCTCCTTGGAGTTCAGACAAAGTGTTGGCTGTTTCATTTTCTGACAAAATTCCACTTTGCCCTAGCTCAGTGTTTGGAGGAGTGGTGTCCATCTCACTTTGAGAAATGGGTTCTTGTGGACCACTAGAGGGGGGGGGGGGGCTCATCCATGATTGGAGATGGATGATCAAAACCTGAAGGGTTGGGACTGTCCCCTTCTCTAGGTTGTGGAGAAGAAACAAAGGAATGTGTAGGGAAGGAAGAAGGTGAAAGTGTAGCAGAGAGTGGGGCTGATTCACAGATGAAACATGTGAACCATCAATAGGAGTAGAGAAATCCTCACTGTGCCCTAACTCACTGTGTGTTTCTGCAAGTGGAGGTTTCTCAGGTTGTGAACCATGAGTTTGTGCAGACTCTGTACAGGGTGCCTTGGGAGATAGGCCAATTTCAATAGATGCACCTTGTTGAGAAGGCACATCTAGGGAGGTGTTTGAGTCCCTTTCAGTAACCACAGTTTGTTGAGAAACTGCAGCTTGGTTAACATTGGTTTTAGTCCTCTTAGCTCTCTTCTTCTTAGGCTCAGGGGGAACCATTGGGGGTTCTGTTTGACTACCTTCCTTATTTGCTGCACTAGGTGCAGTGTCTCCCTCTTGACTAACAGAGCTACCACCAACATCAGCTTCTAAGGGCCTTTTTCTGGATTCTTGCACTGCTTCTCTTTGGGCTTTGGTAAGTCTAGAGGGCCTAGGCTGAGTGTATGGTGTTGAATGTGGGTTAACTGAATTTGGGTCTAATTCAGTTTCATTCTCAAGAGTGAAAGAGTCATAACCAGATGGTAATGGTAAATCAGGGTTGGACACTTGATCAACCATGTGCTGAGTGAAACAAAGTGGAATATGTGCATTGAGATTCTGTGAAGATAACAGTGTGTGTGTGTGTGTGTGTTCTTTTTCAAAACTGAGCAAGCCTCTAAACGAGGAGCAGCATCATTAAAATCACAGAATGAATTAATGCACATCATAAGAAAGCGAGGGTAGGTTGATACCTTCTTACCTATGGCAGCTTGGAGGTGTGCCATGAGGAGAGCGCCAACATTCACCTTGTATCCGTGGACAAGAGAATGTGTCAGTTTCTTGATGTAGGAAGGTATTCCATTCCAGCCTGTGGACTTGGTAGAGAACACCTTGACCATCACATCAAATATCATGCTCCACTCCTTTCTCAGATGCTTCCTATCCATTTCACCAGTTGGATACCACTTGGTAGTCCCCTCTTCGAGAATAGGGCCTGCATACCCAATCTTCAAGAAGAGCTTCTTGAGAGTGTCATCATTGGCAAGTTCAGCAAATTGGTGTCCTGCTTCAAGTGTAATTCCAAGAGCAGTGTTGATGACCTCAGCTGTAAGAGTGTATTGTTGCCCAGAGATAGTGAATTGAATACCCGGGTTCTCACCCTCAGTTTGAGCAACAGCAGTTTGCCAAAACGCCTCAATTCGGTCTAAGTCTAGAATGGGGGTTGAGGTGATGGCATAACCGAGATAGGACTTGTTCAAGAAAAACACGAGTCCTTTGAAGCCTTCACCAACATCATTTGGGGAAAAGATGCCAGCAAAGTTTGTTTGAGAGAGAGTCTGTTTGGATGCCATGGAGATTTCAAGAAAAGAAGAAAGTAAGAAAGTGGCTTTTTGTTTGAAGAAAAGTATATTGCCTTGAGTTCGATGAGAGTGATGTGTCTGAGTAACTGGGGAATAAATAGAGGTATCGCAAACGTTGTGCACAAAAAGTGGAATTAAAGAACGTGTCTTAACCCACTCTTATAACACGTCAGTTACTGCCCGTTATTCACTGACCAACGTGGGATGAATATCCAATTTCAACGGTCCACTATTGTTGACAGTAACCTGTGCGCTAGAAACAATCTGTTAGTAATAAAAGGTGGTGACAGTAGGTTTTGCGCGACAGCAACTATTGCGCAAAAACTTGTTGTCACCGTTAAGCGTATGAATGACAGTATCCTTTACAAGTCTTGACAGAAAGTCTTTTCCTGATGTCAAGAAGGTTGCTGTCAAGAAACACACGACAGTACCCTTCTTAACGACAGTAACTTCGATTGGGAATTGGTTCTGTCATGAACTTATTTGAATGCTTTATTCATATACTTAACTTAATATTGACACATTATGGATTTAGCAATTTAATCTTTTGAACACAGATATTAAGCAATTAGCACAGACAAATCATAAACACAAGAACAAGAACTTTTATTATTATTATTGATAAAATCATTAAAAATAGAACATGGAGTACATTATTCTATGATCTTATCAACTAGTCCTAAAAGCTCTTCCTTAATCTCTTCTTCAGAGCGACCTTCTTTTTCAAGAAGTGCCTGAAGCTCCTTCTCTTCTTCCTGAGCCTTGGCATCCTCTTCCTGTTTCTTTTCCTCTTCGATCTCATCCATGCCGTCCAACAGCATCTCGAAGAGTTCATCAATCTCTTCACTGTCGGGTTCACTATCGCACCGTTTTAGCCCTACTTCAATTCCTACTTTGTTTTCCATTATTTACTTTAAAACTGAGAGCAGACCGGTGAAACCTAAGGTTAATTTATAGGCAAAACCGTCTAAGGGTTAAAGTCTAATGGTCAACAGTTAGAGTACCATACAACTACCACAAAAGTAATTAATGGTCGTGTCCTCCTTTAATCCTATAGATTAATGCAAAACGGTGTGAAAGTCCAATGGAACAGATTTGTATCTCTCAAACTTAACAAGTAACCACATTAATGTCATACACGGTCTAAAAGTATGAGACTGGCACAAAATACTGACATGAAAAGTCAAATCAACACATGCTGTCACATAACAGACATAGACCAAGTAGACAGTAACTTCTCTTGACAGCAGGTTTGAAGTTGCTGTCATGAGCTTCAAACGAGAATTTGGAAATATAGAAAACTGAGTAAATCAACTCAACATACCAGATTCAGCATTCCCAATTCACTTACAAACCTTTTGAAGGTTGCTTCATCCAATGGCTTAGTGAAGATGTCATCAAGTTGCTTGTCAGTTGGGACATAGATCAGCTTCACAGTTCCTTGTTCAACATGCTCTCTGATAAAGTGATGTCTTATATCAATGTGCTTTGTCTTAGAGTGTTGAACTGGATTGTCTGAGATGGCTATGGCACTAGTGTTGTCACAGTAGATTGGAATTTCACTTAACACTAGACCATAATCCAGAAGTTGATTCTTCATCCATAGAATTTGTGCACAGCAACTGCCTGCAGCAATATACTCAGCTTCTGCAGTTGAGGTAGAAACTGAATGCTGCTTCTTGCTAAACCATGAGACCAATATTCCACCAAGAAATTGACAGCTACCAGTAGTACTCTTTCTGTCAATCTTGCATCCAGCATAGTCTGAGTCTGAGTAGCCAATTAGATCAAATCCAGTGTTCTTGGGATACCAAAGACCTAGGTTAGGAGTGCCTTTTAGGTATCTAAAGATTCTCTTGATGGCTACTAAGTGAGACTCCTTTGGATCACTCTGAAACCTTGCACAGAGACATGTAGCAAACATGATGTCAGGTCTGCTAGCAGTTAGGTAAAGGAGAGATCCTACCATGCCTCTATAGGTGCTTGAGTCAACTTTCTTCCCTTTAGGATCAAGATCCAGACTGGTTGAGGTGGACATTGGTGTCTTTGCAGGTGATGAATCTTCCAAGTTGAACTTTCTAAGAAGTTCCTTGATGTATTTAGCTTGACAAATGAAGATTCCATCAGATTGTTGAAGAATTTGTAATCCCAGAAAGAATGACAATTCTCCCATCATACTCATCTCATATTTGTTACTCATGAGAGAGGAAAACTTCTCACACAGCCTCTCATTTGTTGAACCAAAAATGATATCATCCACATAGATTTGTACCAGAATGATGTCCTTGCCATGGTGTTTGTAGAAAAGTGTCTTGTCCACAACTCCTCTAGTAAACTGATTGTCCAAGAGAAAAGTGGAGAGTGTGTCATACCAAGCCCTGGGTGCTTGCTTTAGTCCATACAAAGCTTTGAAAAGTTTGTATACCAAATCATACACTTCAGCATCCTCAAACCCTGGTGGTTGTTCAACATACACTTCTTCTTCCAATTCTCCATTTAGGAAGGCACTTTTGACATCCATCTGAAATACTTTGAAGTTGCAGTGTGCAGCATAGGCTAGAAAGATTCTTATAGCTTCAAGTCTTGCACCAGGTGCAAATGTCTCATCATAATCTATTCCTTCTTGTTGACAGTAACCCTTAGCTACTAGCCTTGCTTTGTTTCTTGTCACTGATCCATTTTCATCAAGCTTGTTTCTGAAAACCCATTTGGTCTCAATGACTGACTTTCCCTTAGGTCTTGGAACTAGCTTCCATACATTGTTCCTTTCAAACTGATTTAGCTCTTTTTGCATGGCTATCACCCAGTCAGAATCCAACAATGCTTCATCAGTTGTCTTGGGTTCCATTTGAGACAGGAAGCATGAAAACATGCTGTCAGCAGAGACTTTGTTCCTTGTCTTCACTCCAGAATTAGGGTCACCAATGATGAGGTCACTTGAGTGATCCTTGTTCCACTTGGTGATTCTGGGCAAGCTACTTGACTGTACAGGAACATTTGCTTCAGTTTGTTGAGTTGAATGATCACCAATCCCATTGTCTTCACCATGTTCTTCATTGTCTCCAGAGTCACCACTGTTATGAATGTTAGAGGTTATGGTCTGTGACTGAGCTGGAGTTTGGTTGACAGTAGTGGTATTGACAGTATCTTTATCAACTTCAACAATTTGAGTGAAGCTAGGTTCTTCATCCACAATTTCCTCAGCTTCCAAGTATCCTTGATTCTCAAATCTGAATGTCTGTATCTTTCCTTCTTTATGCAGTCCTGGAAACTTGGTTTCATCAAATGTGACATTAACACTTTCTTCAATAATCCTGTGCTCCATAACATAGACTCTGTAGGCAGTCCTTTCTGTGTTGTAACCCATGAATAGTCCTTCAAAAGCCTTGGTGTCAAATTTTCCCTTCTTCTCATGGTTATCCTTCATCATAAAGCATTTGCTCCCAAACACATGAAAATATTTGACAGTAGGTTTCTTTCCAGTTAACAGACAGTAAGGTGTACTTGCATGAGTCTTGTTGATCATGGTTCTGTTCTGAGTGTAACAGGCTGTGTTGATAGCTTCAGCCCAGAAATATGTTGGCAGTTTGGCATCATGCAACATAGTTCTAGCTGCTTCAATGAGAGTCCTGTTCTTTCTCTCTACAACTCCATTCTGCTGTGGAGTTCTTGTAGCAGAGAATTGTTGTACAATTCCTTCATCTTTACAGAAATTTCCAAGAGTGGCATTTCTGAATTCTGTACCATTGTCACTCCTCAATATTTGAACTTTTGAGTTTGGAGTTCTATCAAGAACTCTGACTTGATCAATAATCACTTGAGCAGCTTCATCTTTGGATTCAAGAAACTTCACCCAAGTGTACCTTGAGTAATCATCCACCATTACTAAGGCATATCTCTTCTTGGCCATTGATGGTACATTGACTGGTCCAAAGAGATCCATGTTTATCAAATTGAGTGCTTCAATGTTGGTGTTCATTTGCTTGGACTTGTGCACAACTCTTCTCAGTTTGCCCATTTGACAGTCTTCACACAGTACTTCTTGACAGAATTCCTGTTGGGGCAAACCTCTCACTAACTCCTTCTTCATCAGAATATTCATTGTCTTAAAGTTGAGATGTGAGAGCTTCCTGTGCCAAAGCATACTATCACCAACAGTAGCTTTACTGTAAAAGCAGTAAACCTTATCCTTCTTTGTTGAGTTTAAGTCAGCAACAAACAAGCTTCCTTTTCTAACCCCTTTTAGAGAGAGGCTATTATCCTTCTTGTGATAAATGTTACACAACATCATATCAAAATCAACCTTGAATCCCCTGTCACTGAATTGGCTGACACTGAGTAGATTGTGCTTCAATCCATCCAAAAGAGCAATATCTTCAATGACAACATTTCCAATTTCTAGACAGCCATATCCCACTGTGTAACCCTTGTTGTTGTCTCCAAAGGTTATGATTGGGCCAGCTTTCTCAACATAATGTGATATCAGAGCTTTATCACCTGTCATGTGCCTTGAGCAACCACTGTCAATGATCCACATGACTTGATCTTTCTTCTTGCCCTGCAAAACAGAATGTGTCTAAGATGCATATGGTACCCAATCCTTGTTGGGTCCTGCAGTTTCAGTGTCTCCTGAGTTTCTTTCAGTCATAAAGTCACAAGCATTATCAGTAATCTCCTGTTTGACTTCTCTTTTCACCCACTTAGGTTTAGAATTGGACTTAGTCCTTTTCTTAGTGGATGGAGCCTTTTTGCTGTTGCCAGCAGGCTCAGAAATCTCAACAGTGTTTATGTATGAACATTTTTCAGTAGTGAGAATAGGTAAGTTAAAGCATGTACTCATGGCAGTAATTTTGCATGGCATACATTCAATGTTATTACAGACACTCATAGTTCTATGCATAAGGGGGGTTCTGTGTAAGTTACCATTGAGTTCAGTTGCATTGACCTTATCCTCAATTGGTTTCTTACAAACATGTGTTAAGTGATGAGTAGATCCACAGTTATTGCATAGTTTCCTAGAAGCACCTCCAACATTAGTGTATCCATTTCCTTTGTTGACTCCTACCTTTCCATTCCTATTCTTAGACTTGGGAGTTACTGGATTGACAGTATGTTCAGAAGTTGCTGTCGAACTTTCCTTGACAGTATCTTTTATTCCTACTGTCTTGACAGAAGGTTTTAAAGTTACTGTCTTGGAACCATTCTTGACAGTATCTTTGGAAGATTCTGTCTTGCCAACTGTGACAGCATCTTTTGAACTTGCTGTCTGATTGCTTGGTAAGTTTACTGTCTTGGGGATTGTGACAGTATCCTTTCCATCCTTCAATGTGCTGTCAACACCTTCATCCTCATCAAGAATTTCTTGTTTGATGAGCATGGCTTCTTCATCAAACTCAATTTCTGCAGCTTTGAAAATGGGAGTTTTAACTTTCTTGAGAATGGTGGGTTTGACAGCAGCATTTCCAGAACAATCTTGGATCACAGTTTCCTTTCCGGGTCTTCTACCATATGAAAAACCTATACCAACTGACTGATTTTCTGTATGCTTATCATTGTAATCCTGAACTATCTTAGATGAGTTTTTATAAGCCTTGATTTTAAATTCATTTTCAGCAATCTCATTTCTCAGGAATTCCTCAACCTCTTTAGCACATTTCAATTCATTTTTAAGTTTAGCATTCTCCTGAGCTAAAGAGTCTAGTGAACTGGTTTTGAGAACAAGAGATTCATTTTCAGACTTTAGTGTTTCATTTAGCTTACTCAGCCTAGTGATCTCCTCATTGGCAGCAGATAAGCTAGTATGGACATTGAACATTTCAGCACTTAAGTCTTTAATGGTTTTCTTATACTCATCAATGGACATATCAAGTAAGACAAGTGAAGGTACCTGACTTGAAGATGTTGATGTTACTTCATCAGTGCTAGCCATGAGAGCTAGGTTGACATATTCTTCTTCATCTTCATCATCAGACTCATCCCAACACTTTCCTTCAGCCACATAGGCTCTACCTTGATTCTTCTTAGAGTATCCACCAGTTCCTTTCTCAAATCTCTGAACCTGTTTGGGTCTTTTGCACTCAGTAGCAAAATGACCAGGTTCACCACAGTTGTAACACTTGAATTTAGATCTATCCACAAATCCAGTCTTGTATCCTCCTTTGAATGAGCTTCCCACAGCAGCCTTTGATGAGCTTCCCTTGGTGAACTTGGATGCTTGGCCTTGGGGCCTGAATGACCTGTCCTTCTTGAACCTAAAGTTCTTGAACTTTTTGGCCATGTAAGCCATAGTAGGGTTGTCCATGCTTTCCAGTTCCTCCATAGTGTAGAAGTCTTCATCTTCCACATCCTTGAGTTGTAGTACTACTTTCTCATCATCTTCAACAATCTCTTTTATCTTCAAGGATTGTACAGGGGTTGGTTGAGTGATTTGTAGTGCTTCACTAGGTTGTGTGATTCTTGGCACTTGTGCTACTAGGGCACTTGACATGTTAGCCATCTTGTTCCTTGTTCCACTTTGTATGGCTCTCTTTTGAAAGAGTTCAAGTTCATAAGATTTCAGAATGCCATAAAGTGTCTCAAAGGTTATATTGTTGAGATCTCTTCCTTCTCGTATGGCTGTTGTCTTGTGTTCAAGATGATCAGGCAGTGTAAGCAAGAACTTGACATTCAATTCTTTTCTGTCATAGTACTTGCCATGTATCTGTAGTTCAGTTAAGAGCTTACTGAACCTTTCAAACATGGAGGTTAAGTCTTCACCAGGCTTGGCCATGAAAGCCTCATATTGAGATATAAGTATTTGCCTTTGGTTGCCTTTAACTTCTTCACTTCCTTCACAGAGTAAGGCTAGCCTGATCCACATCTCCTTGGCTGATGTGCAGCTTATCACACTTCCACACATGGCTTTATCCAACGTGAGAGAATCGAGCAAGATGAGTTGCAAGTGATCATCTAGCACCATTTTCTCCTTCTCAGTTTCCAAAAATTCCGAGGGATCTTTGGGAACCCAATGTGCAGGAATGATTTCACCATTTACTGTTGTGGCTTCAATTTCCTTCCTTGGTATGAAAGGACCATTCTCGAGTATACCTGGGTATAGTGGATTCGCAGCTTTGATAAACAACAAGATTTTTCTTTTCCAAATGTTGTAGTTCTCTTTATCAAAAGCTGGGATCTTGATACTGTTTGATTTCTGCATTGTCGTCGGGATCTCAGATATGTATGTTAATCTGATCGCTCTGATACTAGTTGTTGGTCCTTGTGTATTGCAGAAGGGGGGGGGGATGAATGCAATACTGATAAAATTCAATCTCAATTTCAACAACTAAAACTAAGATTTAATGTTATCAATAATACGTATGCATTCACAAACAGTGTAGTAGAGAAGACAGGATTCACAAAATAAATGTTTTATTTATTTTGCAAAGTGTTGCTACAACCTCAAGAGAGAATTCTTGAGCTTCGTTTTTCTCCAAGACACTTGCTTGTCTTCCTTACATACCTAGAATGAATTGATGGTCTAAGTATAAAACTAATCCTATCACTATCAACACGGGTCTGTGAAGCTGCTATCATTATCAAGTGGCAGCTTCTTACAAAGTGTCTACCCATGTGACTTTCCTAAATTGCTAACAATGTCAGATATACATTACAAAGAAAGCAACCTAGATTCATTCTATTTCTAGCTAGAACAATTCAGCAAATAGAGACTTGACCTTGCTCTTGAATTGATTCGCTTTTGTTTGCAGTGCTTGGAGCTTCTGTCGTAGTCTTGCAGACTTGGTGCAGCTTAGAGATACTGCAACACGCCTGTTTCTTGAACATTGAAACTGTCACGGGGTTTGACTGAGAAAGATACCTAGAACAAGGATCTTTCTCGAGACAGTTACTTTTGCCGCAAAGCTTGCTGTCACAGGAATGTGCTTTTGGTGACAGTAGGAGTTCCCCGCATAGTGTGCTGTCGAGGTTTCCAAACTTGTTGTCGAGGGCTAAAGTTGCTGTCGCGTAGTCTTCCGCCAATGTTGCTGTTAGAGTGAATATGCTGTCTTGACTTGCAACATTCTGTCTTCTTGTAATCTTACTGTCAATGCTTATGACTGTAACCTTTATTCATGCTGTCATCTAATATGCGTTCTTTGAGGCTTGAACACAGAAAGTGAACTTCTTCCAAATTACACAATTAAAATAACATTGCATACTGATTACAAGAACATACTTTGGCTGTGACAGTATGTTCTACTTAATTAAAAAATTAAGTATATACAAAGTTAAGTTGTTCCTATGCTATCACCCATAAATCCCAACAATTACTATCCGGGCCTTTTATTCCTTGTTTTGACCACTTGTTTTCAGGTTTACCACATTACAATCCGGATCTTGAATCAGTGATGGCCACTTCATCGTACGCATTATCTTTGAGGAAATTGTCCGGGGTTCACAATGACAAGGCAAAGAAAGTTGGGGATGAATCCGGGTCAAGTGCTGCGAAGGAAGGTGGGGCCGAATCAACCACTCATGTTCATGACCGGAGCCTTCCCGTTGTTGATGCTATTGATGTTGATGATATGGAAATTCCTGAGCCCAGGCCCGAAAAGAAAAGGAAAGTTCCTTTTGCTCGAAAACCCCCAAATAGGCCTAAGGTTATTATCGATAAGGTTGCAGTTGATGGAGATGGGAGGGGCCCGGACGGTCAGTCAGCCATGGTTGGCTCTTTTACGCTCAAAAAGCTTGTTGAAATGGCTGTCGAGATTCCCACAGACAAGGATATGGATGAAATGGAGAAATCCGGGGTTAATACTCTTATAAAGCGCGCTATCGGGCATTGGGGTCATGTGAGCTATTTCTCTTTTGCCTTCTTTATTTCTTGACTATATTCTTCCCATCCGTGTTCTTGATTAGTACTTTTGCTAATATTTTATTCTTGCAGTTCGGTGCATTGCTTAGTGGGGCAGCCAATGTCTTTCTTCATGAGTTTGAGACTTGGAAAGAGGCCAAGAGGGAGAGAGATTCTCGTATTGAGGATCTAGAAAACGAGTTAACCTCATTGAGGGTGACTTGTGAGAATCGAATTGCTGATCTCAATGTTGAAGTATCCGACCTCAATGCTGAAGTATCTGGGCTAAAGGCAAAAGTTATAGAGTCTGAGAAAGAATCTTGAGCCCTCAAGAAGAAGAATGAAGAGTTGAACCTTGAGCTTTTGCAGTCAAAAGAAGATATTATATCTGAATTTAAAAAATCCCAAGAGTATGACCAAGCAATTGCTGATGTTGGTGCTCCCGAGGTCTTGAGGTCCTGGATTGTAGCTGAGAATCACATCAAAACTGATCCCGAAGCTAACTGGGATTCTTTCATAGACAACTTTCTCGCGGCTAAACTTGCAGTTGAAGAGGGGAAAGGGGAACCCAAACCTTTCAGAGGACCAAGCCCGAGCTTTCTCCCTCCTTCATCTGGCTCGGTTCAGAATGCGCATCCCGGAGATAACTAGGTTATATCTCTCTGCAACTGCGATTGCTTTTTGGTGTTTAGTGCCCATGTAACTTTTGTCTCTATTCATATAATTGTTCTTTTGCAACATTGGGAGTGTTTTTGGGTTGTATGGACACCCCGGGCTTCCGTTTCTAGTATTTTATGATAACGTACTTTGCCTGTTATTTTCTTTGTTGCCCATTCCTTCGATTATTCGATATTTGCGTACATATGGTAAGTCTTGGCCCGGGTTATTCCAAATATTTGATTGCACATTGCTAGGAACCCAGCCTCATGGCTTAGTCCGGGCCGGGTTTATATATTTTGTACTTAGGAATATTTCCTAAGCTTATGATCGCCCATAGCTGGGAACCCTGGCCACACTATTTGCCTATGGCTCCGAGCCAGGGTTGTTAAATTGCGCATTGTTGGGAGCCCGGCCTCATAGCTTAGTCCGGGCTGGGCTTATATGTTTTTGTACTTAGGAATATTTCCTAAGCTTGATTGCCTATAGCTGGGAACCCTGGCCACATTAATTGTCTATGGCTCCGAGCCAGGGTTGTTAAATTGCGTATTGCTGGGAGCCCGGCCTCATAGCTTAGTCCGGGTCGGGCTTATATATTTTTGTACTTAGGAATATTTCCTAAGCTTATGACTGCCTATAGCTGGGAACCCTGGCCACATTATTTTCCTTTGGCTCCGAGCCAGGGTTGTTAAATTGCATATTGCTGGGAGCCCGGCCTCATAGCTTAGTTCGGGTCGAGCTTATATATTTTGTACTTAGGAATATTTCCTAAGCTTATGATTGCCTATAGCTGGGAACCCTGGCCACATTATTTGCATATGGCTCCGAGCGAGGGTTATTAAATTGCGTATTGCTGGGAGCCCGGCCTCATAGCTTAGTCTGGGCCGGGCTTATATATTTTTGTACTTAGGAATATTTCCTAAGCTTATGATTGCCTATAGCTGGGAACCCTGGCCACATTATTTGCCTATGGCTCCGAGCCAGGGTTGTTAAATTGCGTATTGCTGGGAGCCCGGTCTCATAGCTTAGTCCGGGCCGGGCTTATAAATTTTTGTACTTAGGAATATTTTCTAAGCTTATGACTGCCTATAGCTGGGAACCCTGGCCATATTATTTGCCTATGGCTCCGAGCCAGGGTTGTTAAATTGCGTATTGCTGGGAGCCCGCCCTCATAGCTTAGTCCGGGCCGGGCTTATATATTTTTGTACTTAGGAATATTTCCTAAGCTTATGACTGCCTATAGCTGGGAACCCTGGCCACATTATTTTCCTATGGCTCCGAGCCAGGGTTGTTAAATTGCGTATTGCTGGGAGCCCGACCTCATAGCTTAGTCTGGGCCGGGCTTATATATTTTTGACTTAGGGTTACTTCCTAAGCTTATGATTGCCTATAGCTAGGAACCCTGGCCACATTACTTGCCTATGGCTCCGAGCCAGGGTTGTTAGGTTTTGATTACATATTTTTGGGGACCCTGGCTGCATTATTTGCCTATGGATTCGAGCCAGGGTTACTAAGATTTTGATTGCATATTTCTTGGGACCCTGGCTGCATTGTTTGCCTATGGCTCCGAGCCAGGGTTATTTGGGTTGCTTATTGCTGGGGACCCTGGCTGCATTGTTTGCCTATGGCTCCGAGCCAGGGTTATTTGGGTTGCTTATTGCTGGGGACCCGGGATACATGTTATGCTTATAGCTATGAGTCTGGGCCATTACAAAAATTGAAAATTACTGGAAATAGGAAATACAGGAAAATGTGAAAAAACAATAAGCTCGGTTTTATTTATAGAAAAATCAGGAATACAAAGTTCTTATTCTAACTTCATTAAGAAAAACTGATATTATCTGCTGAAGTTTCTGGGCTGTCGGGAGCTCCTTATTCCTTCTCCGGGCTTTGCATTTCTCTTACTAGTAGAATTTTTTGAGTCTGAGGCCATGCCAAGTGTTTGGGACTTCAGAATCATCCATGTGGGCGAGCTTGTAAGTTCCTGGTCGGAGTACTGCCATGATTTTGTAAGGTCCTTCCCATTTTGGCATGAGTTTGCCAGTATTGGTGGGGTCGGATGCCTCAGTGTCCCTAAGCACCAGATCTCCAACTTGAAAGTTTTTGACCCGAGCTTTCTTCCCGAAGTACTCTCGAGTTTTCTCCTTATACTTCTTCATTCTTTCAACAGCTTGGTCTCGAACTTCGTCCACCAGGACTAAATTAGTTTGTAGCCCTTCTTCATTTGCAATCTCCTCAAAATTGATGGCCCTGTGGGAAGGATTTACCACTTCAATGGGTAACAAGGCTTCAGTACCATATGCCAGCTTGAATGGGGTTTCGCCAGTGCTAGTCCGGGGGCTAGTCATGTATGCCCATAACACGTTAGGTAACTCCTCGGGCCACTTATTTTTCTTTCCTGCAAGCGCTTTTCAATTCCCCTCAACAATATCCGGTTTGTAACTTCTACTTGGCCATTTCCTCTTGGATAAGCCACTGATGACTTCTTGTGCTTTATTCATCTTTCCTTCAAGTATCCTTCAAATTCGGACCCCACGAATTGTGGCCCGTTATCAGAAACCAGAACCATTGGTAGTCCGAACCTCATCAAAATGTTGTCCATAAAACGGATGCAATCCTGTTGGTTTATTGTTCTCATTGCTTTGGCTTCAGCCCACTTGGTCATGTAGTCAATTGCCACCAACAAATATCTCAGGTCGCCTTTAGCCCGGGGAAACGGACCCATTATGTCAATTCCCCACACTGCAAATGGTATTGGAGATAGGACTGAAGAAGGCATAACCGGGCTCTGTCTCGGGACATTACTGAATAGTTGGCACTTGGCACTTCATGCACTTTTTCACAAAATCCACAGCATCATTGTGTATAGTTGGCCAGTAGTAACCTTGTCTAATAATCTTGTGAGCCAGGGCTTTGGCAGCCATATGGTCACCACAAATACCTTCATGAACTTCCTCAAGATAATAAATAGCTTCAACCGGTCCAACGCACTTTAGAATTGGTGCAGAGTAAGTCCGGTGATAGAGTATACCTTCTTCCAAAAAGAACTTTGCTGCTTTATTCTTGAGTCTTTGAGCTTGACTCTTCTCAGATGGTAGCTCTCCCTTTTCCAAGTATAAAATGATAGGAGTCATCCAGTTGGTTTGATCCTCAATTTCCATGACCTCCTCTTGATCAACTGTTGGTTTATTCAGCTCTTCAAAATAAACCGAGCTATCCAAATCAGCCGAGTTCTGGACTAGTTTGGATAGAATATCAGCCTCGGTATTATCTTCTCTACTCACTTGTATGATTTCAAACTGGGGTAATATAGCTAAGTGACCCTGAACCAGGGCTTGGTACCTTCCCAGAATTGGGTCTTTTGCAACATACTCCCCTGTCGTTTGCTTTACCACTATTTGAGAATCGCTGAAAATCAGTAGCTTTTTCACCCTTAGGTTTCGGGCTAGACGGAGTCCGGCTAGAAGAGCTTCATACTCCGCCTGATTGTTGGTTGCTTGGAATTCAAATCCAATTGCTTGCTTTATTTTGAATCCATCCGGACTCTTGAGTACGAGCCCTGCTCCAGATCTCTCACTTGTTGATGAGCCATCTACATGCAACATCCAGGTTTCATGATCGGGTGTGGACCCCTCCCCGGGTTCTGTCTCTATTGAAATGTGAACAGGCTCCGGGAAAGAGCATTCCACAATGAAATCGGCTAGAGCCTGGGCTCTGATAGATGTTCTTGGGACGAAAGTGAGGGAGAATTGGGTTAGCTCGACAGCCCATTTAACCAATCTCCCCGATATATCAGGTTTGTGAATGATTTTTCGGAGTGGTTGGTCAGTGATTACCTTGATTTCCCTCCCTTGGAAGTAATGTCTCAGCTTTCTGGATGCAGTGACGAGAGCAAAAGCAAACTTTTCTAGGTTGGGGTAACGTGTTTCAGCATCTTTGAGCACTTGGCTCACATAGTAAACTGGTTTCTGCTGGCCTTCATGATCCCGGATTAGTGCTGCCCCAATGACCAGGGTTCCTGCGGAGAGGTACAGGCTTAGAGGTTCTCCGGGCTCGGGCTTGGTCAAAATTGGTGGTGCTGCCAAGTATTCCTTGAGTGAATCGAAAGATTGTTGACATTCCGGGCTCCAGACAATATCCTTCTTTTTCTGTGCTCCTTTTAGCAAATTGAAGAAAGGTAGACAACGTTCAGCGAGTTTAGGGATGAACCTTCGCAATGCTGCCAGAGATCCTGCTAGCTTTTGTATGTCTCTCTGAGTCCGGGGTGCTTGCATCTCAGTAATGGCTTTGATTTTTTCCGGGTTGTCTTCAATTCCCCTCTAGCTAATCATGAAGCCTAAGAATTTTCCAGCTCCCACTCCGAAAGTGCATTTCTCCGGATTAAGTTTCATCTCTTGCTTCCTCAAGTTTTCAAAGCACTCTTTTAGATCAGAAATGTGGTCTTGGACAATTGTGGATTTTGTTATCATGTCATCGACATAGGATTCTAAATTTCTCCCCAACTGACTTTTGAAAATTTCTACCATTGCTCTTTGGTACGTGGATCCGGCGTTCCTTAATCCAAATGGCATGAGTTTGTAGGCGTAAACAGCCCGGTGTGTTATGAAGGCAGTCTTGGCTATATCAGCCGGGTTCATTTTGATTTGGTTGTAACCGGAGAAAGCATCCATGAAGCTAAGCATGACATGCCCGGCTGTAGCATCAATAAGTTGGTCAATGCTGGGTAAGGGATATGGATCTTTGGGACAAGCAGCGTTTAGGTCGGTGTAATCAACACATATCCGCCATTTGCCATTGGGTTTCTTTACCAATACCACATTGGCCAACCATTCCGGGTACTTTATTTCACAAATGATATCGGCTTTGAGTAGTTTTTCAACCTCTTCATCAATTGCTTTTTGTCTCTCTGGGGCAAAGTTCCTCCTTTTCTGTTTTACTGGTTTCTTCTTTGGATCGGCATCCAGGCTATGCATAGCAACAGACTCCTGGAGCCCAGGCATGTCATTCGGGCTCCAAGCAAATATGTCAGCATAGTCCCGGAGTAATTCAGTTAGCTCCTTCTTGAATACTGTGTCCAGACCGGTTCCAATTTTAATTTTTCTATTCGGGTTCCCCTCTACCAGTTCAATGGATTCGAGCTCCACAGCAGCCTCTACTTTTGCCATTTCTGCCTTAGAGATATACTGTTGAACCCGGGCTTGCACAACCTGGTCAAGGTAGGTCTGGGCTGATGGGTTTTCGATGTTGTGAACCTCCTTGCTGGGCTCTTTCTTCTGGTTATACATGTGTTTCTTTCTGCTTAGGTTTTTCTGGTAAGAACTTGCCTTTCTTTTGTTCTCAGGGTTCGTTTCAGCCATGACTAAAGCCTGCCCATAGCATCGATTTGCCATTTCATAGTCTCCCCGGACTTCGCCAATTCCACCGGGGGTAGGGAATTTGAATTTGAGATGTGGGGTAGAGGTTATAGCTTGTAGCTTTGTCAAGGCTGACCTTCCTAGGATAACATTGTAGGAGGACGGGGTGTTGATGATGTAGAATTTCACCATGTTGGTTACTTGTTTTGGGAAAGTTCCAAACAGGACTGGGAGGTACAGTGTACCCTGGATTGGAACCAAGTTGTTGCCGAATCCGTATAGAGGGTCTTCCCTGCAATCATTCATTTTTATGCTGCCTAGCTGCATCCGGTCCATAGTGTGTTTGAACAAAATGTTGACAGAAGAGCCATTATCGACCAAGACTCTTCTGACCTCATTATATGCTATATCAAGACTTACAACAAGTGCTTCATTGTGGTTTTGCTTCCTCGAGCCATGATTCAAGAACAACAAAAATTTACACAATTTTTGGCACAATTTTTCAGTAAAAAAGAAAATCTTAACTAGATCTGGGTTTTATCAATGAAGATGAATCAACGTATGCATGTAGTTTCTGGGTTTGGTGTGTCTCAAAGCAAGAAAAATCTGATTTTTAAGGTAGATCTATAAGGGATCACTATAGATCTAAGCAACAAATAAAGTAAGCAAGCTAGACAAAGCTAAACAAGACTAAAAACAACAGATCTGGGCTAAACAAGGCTAACACACATGCATACATTGAAGAAATGGGCTAAGGAGTTCATTTTCATGGTTAAAAAGAGTGGGTTTGTTTAGATCTTACTGGGTTTACTCAGGACTCCTTCAAAGAGGAAGAAGTTTGTTGAAGACGGTGAGTCTAGCGGCGCCGTGACCACAAGACAGGGTTCCCCTCCTTCTAGCGCCAAATGATAATTCCAAGTCCCGATCTAGTCCTTCCCGCCGTTCCCACGCCTGGATGCGGTGTTGCTGCCGTTGGGTGTCTGCAAAACAACACCGGAGGGGGGTTTGGACCCTGGCGGCGCCTCCGGCGTGAGAGTAAGTGATGGCTTTGGAAGGGAGGGGGGTTTGGACCCTGGCGGCGCCTCCGGCGTGAGAGTAAGTGATGACTTTGGAAGGGAAGATAAGACTATAGAGATATCTCAATGTGGAGGGTGTGTGTATAGGTTGTGTAAAGAGAGAGTGTGTAACCCCTAAACCTTTCCTCTTTGGTCTATTTATAGGCCAAGAATTAGGGTTTAGGGGTTGTACCTGCAATCATGAGCGTTGAATCCTAGGTAGGTAGGACACCTGGGTGATGTTGATGGATTACACGTGTTCAGGTGAGGAATTGTGTTGTCGTGTGACAGGCTCCTGCTGGCGTGTGGCTTGGATAGGAAATAATTGTGCCAATCATTAGGTATCCTTACGTATCGTCATCAGGTGTGGCAATCAGTGATGACCTAAGCACGTTACGTAACAATGTACAGTTTCCCTCACGTAAGTTATTGCCTTTGTCTCCAGAAGTGGGTTAATCTTTGACTTTGAGCCATGGCCTAACTATGAGTCCAATCTTTGAGGTGAGCCAGGGCCTAAACATGAATCCGAGCTTTGAGGTGAGTCATGACCTAAACATGAATCCGAGTTTTGAGATGAGCCATGGTCTAAATATGAATCCGAGTTTTGAGGTGAGCCATGGCCTAAACATGAATCCGAGTTTTGAGATGAGCCATGACCTAAATATGAATCTGGGTTCTGACGTGGTCCAGGGCCTAGGACTGGTCCGGGCTATACATAGCCTATCACCTCTAATTTAATCGGATCATACATCAACATTCAACGGCAGCTTTAATCAACTGAATTTTGTCCAGGATTTATGTTAGTAAATTTATTTATACCTTCAGTCCTCGAACAAATTTAGCTAAAGCATAGAGAGGTTGATGATACACTTGAGCTTGAGCTTTTTTGGTGTCAAATTATAAAAATAGCTATAATCATTTCGCATCCGGTGTTGGACTTGCTCTGCAATAACATTTCTACCTTTTCTCTACGGGCCTTTGATTAATTTGTGACAAGCAAAGTATAAAATTTATTATCTTAATTTCTTAATGAAATTAAAAAATCAGAAGCTGTACAACCACAGTTGTAACTTATATGTCATTTAACCACTTACTTAGTAAAAAGAACTTACAATAAACACAATAGTAATCTTCAGAAGTTAAGAGCATAATGTAGTGTTGACTAGGTTCGGCCCGTGTGTCTGTGACCCATTCTAATTCTATGAAATGCATGAGCTCATACAAGTTACCCAAACCATTGCATGGCCCAATTGCACTTTATACCTTGGGCTTTATTAGATATAATGGTTGTACGTTGAGCGAAAGATGTGAACTTGGTTGAAATAATAATACCATAGCTTTAAATAATTTATTTATTTTAGGAGAGTATACTTATCAACGACATCAAGTCCAATAGGTTAGTTGAAATCCAACAGGACTCCCAATAAAAAAAATTAAAAAAATAAAATAAAACAAGATTTCATTACCTTTGAGCACTAAAATTGAGTTTATCTGTACAAGTCTGTAAAATTTTGATTTATAATAATTTGATTTAATCATAACTTTTCATGTTATTGTTTTAGATCCCCATAATTCCCACTCATATTCTATACAGAAAAATAAAAAAATAAACTCCATTTTATACACACACTCACACTGGTTTGGCACTAGCAACTGCAGGAGCACTCCCAATAACCAAACAATATTTTTTTTTTTTACAAATTTAAAGTAAATTTTATTAACTTGAAAAGAACTCCGAGACAAATTCAAAACGCAAATAATAATAATTGCAAATTATTAATTTCTTAGTACTCACTAAGCTGCAACAAGATTAATAACAACATCAAAACGATGTAAATAAAGTGTAAGATGACTTGGGCAATTACAGTTATGATGCTAATGTGGCACACTAATTACAAACCTGGTTCCCATTAAGGGGTGCTCAAAGATTAAGTAGTGATTTGCTTCAACTTAATGAAAAATTGACTCACTATCATGAAATTGTCGTTTTGTTTGTCTTGGTCGTGGCCATCATGATCTTTGTCACTTGAATGAGTAGGAACTAAATGGCCAACTTTAATAAGATATGTTTAGTGGTTTTATTTATTAATGTTTTAAGTGCACTAGGAATTGTAAACATATAAAACATGTAGTTAATGATACAGTTTAAAATAAATTTGAAGAGATTAACTTGATTTAAAAAGAGTTGGAGACAAGAATTAAAATTGTGTGAAAACAGCTAGCAATTTAGCATGCAAACAAAGAATATAAATTCCACAGCTAGCTAGACGCTAGTTGCATGCAAACAAGCAACACGAATATTACACACAACTATTTTCAAATATCTATTTCTTGAGCCCAACAAAAAAGAAAGCTTTGAATTACAAAAAGTAATTGTCCCAAAAATAATGGTCCTCCCAAGGCTATTTGCAAGAGAAAAAGACACCAACCATGTCACGGAAAGAGCGTGTGTGCGAAAAAGGACCCGTCTTATTGGCAAATATAATTCAGTTCTTTTTTTTTAGTTAATTATTATATAAATTTTTACGTAATAAGAAATTCTAAAATTTTAAAATGTAAAAGATTTCGATATAACAAACGTAATAAAATACATACGTTTGTCGAGAATCCGACTGACCCGTGGAGAAGAAGACAAGATAAAGAAGTAAAGGGAAAGAAAATGTAGTTAGGGGGGTGTAATGAATGCATGAAGAAAATAAGGGGGAATAGGACAAAGGGTTTGTCCACTATGGGGGATAAAATTGACCCCAATGGCCACAAGAAGCCAAACCCTGTTCATAGTTGTTGACATGTATCACAAGCCTCCAAATTCATTGCAGGTCCCATTTGAGGTACTTTTTCAGGAATATGTATTTCAGTTTTTATACACACGTTTGTATTGCATTAGTTCAACACAGTCCCCGTAGGGAATCACTGAGTGGAAAGGATACGAAAATGAGATGAAGAGTGACAAAAGGAAGAAATTGCGGATGTAAGTTAAGTGGACACTGGAATCAATGTACGTTACGTTAGAGATCTCCAAACACTTTCCAAATAATGTGGTAGCCTCGACTTGTCATTGGCGTATATTTTAATTGAGCTGCGTACGTATGCGGAATTTTATTTTTATTTTATTAAAAATGTTATCAAATATTTAAGTATTTTTAAAAATTTTGATTTTTTTTTGGATTATTTAAAAGTTTTCTTAAAATATTTAGTCCTAGTTGTCTAGGCACCACCTTCTTCGAAATTACTGCACATTAAAAAAAATTCATATTTAATTACTTCCACTTATGTGAACTATTAACTTATGTGAATTGACAAATAAGGAAGATAACAATTGATAATACAATAAATTGATAATTTTTACTCATTTCAAACATTGACATCCGTCAAATTTCAATGTAATTGTGATGTTTAAACTTGGTGTTTGTATTTTTGTTGCAATTATGAATTAGTTGTTTGAATGGAGACAAAACAAGGAAGATGCAAAATAATTGCTTCCCAAACAAGGCACTAGCCGATTCCTCAATTAATCTTTTATCATCGGGGTCCGCTTTGCTTGACTCATGTCTTAGGATAAATCCAATCAAATTAACTTGGATTAAAATCTGAGCCTTGCTTCATAGCTGGGCCTAGTACGCGTCACGCTTTTACACCGCTCCAATTGACCCACCACACACACCGTTCGACACGTATCGCTCATTAACTCCTTATATATAATTAGCGTAAGGGAGATCTTATCCAAAACTTTGGTCGGTCACTGTACTACCAAAAGTATACGATCTGTTGAATTATAAAACTATAAATATTCAAATCGATGAGGACCGTCAGATATAATATTAAAATTTTTATTTGATTAATAATAGGATATAGTATTTAAATACTAAAAGGTGTATTTTGATAATTTAAACCTATTATAAATGGATTTTCTATATTGAATAGGAATCTTTATGTAAAAATTCGTAATTATCTTTTCTCTTTATTTTATGGATAGTTCCAGTTACATAATAATTATTAAACCATCATTAAATTAAAGATAATTTTGTAAGCTTCGTGTGGGCTGTAAGATCGTTCAAATCTGTTGTCTAAAACTCAAGATAGAGTCCAAGAGCCCAAACAGTAAAGTTATTATCTAAATTTTAATAAATATTTTTTTATTATTATAGCACCAATTTAATTTTTTTTTCCTAATTATTTTAAATTTATAAAATTCTATATTTATTTCAATAAAATATTAAAATCAATTTAAGAAAAAATTAAAATCGATCTGGTCCGTGTACGATCAGTATACGACCAAATTAATAATTATAGTTAGATCTTAAATAGATCGATGAGAATTGTTAGATCTAATATTAAAACGTGTATCTGATTAATAATAGAATTATATTTAAATACTAAAAAGTGTATTTTGATAATTTAAAATTTTTCTATGTAAAAACTCTTAAATATCTTTTCTCTTGAATTTATGTATAGTTCCAGTTAGATAATAATTGTTAAACCAAATATTAAGATAACAATTCATATCGATTATAATGATACCCTACGTTATAAGAGACTTAGGAGAACTCGTGTACATGAATAAATTTAAACATTTTTTTTTAAGGAACATAACAATTTGATTAATCCAAATTATAATTATATTATTTTACATATAACAAACATAAAAGGATAATATCAAAATATTATTAAAATGTTGAGGGTTTCATATTCATAAACGATAATTTTGAATATAATACGTATATTAAAATGTGTATTTGATTAAATGTAGGATTATATTTAAATACTAAGAAGTGTGCTTTGATAATTTAAACCAATTATAAATTGGTTTTCTATATTGAATTGATTTCTTTGTGTAAAATTTCTTAACCATCTTTTCTTTTCAGTTTATTTTATGGGTAGGTAAACTGATCAAGTTAGATAATAATTATTAAACCATCATTAAATTAAAGATAATTTTTAGTTTCGCATGAGTTGTAAAATTGTCAAAATTCAATTTCTAAAACTTAAGATAGAACCCAAATATTAAAGTGAGTATCTAAATTTTAATAAATATTTTTTTTATTATTGTAGCACCAATTTATTTATTTTTCCACTAATTCTTTTAAATATAGAAATTTTATGTTTCTTTCAATAAAGTATCAAAATTAATTAAGAACAAATTCAAATCGATAAAGAATATAATAATATGAGAATAAAGTTTTATATAATCATAACATAATTTTTTTTCTATTTAATAATTTGTAAGTAATAATGTATTTTAAAATTTTATTTACACCGTAAATAAAACCGAAACATTAGAAGTAAAAGCAGTTAGTAAGATATTTATATCAGTTTATACTTGATATCCTTATTATATTAAATCCTTATATATAATAATCATAATAAGGATCTCATCCCAAATTTTGGTCGTAGACAACCAAATTAATAAGGACTATTAGATTTTAACTAGATAAATGAAAATCGTTAGATCAAATATTAAAAAAGTTTATTTTATTAATAATAGGATTATATTTAAATTCTAAAAGGCGTATTTTGATAATTTAAACCAAATATACCAAATATAAATAAGTTTTCTATATTGAATAGAATTCTCCATGTAAAAAATTCGTGACTTTCTTTTCTCTTCCATGGACAATTCCACCTAGATAAAAATTGTTAAACCATATTTTAATTAAAGATAATTTAGTTATCTTCATGTGGGGTGTAAAATCGTCAAAATCTGATTTTTAAAACACAAGATAAAGCCCAAATTAATAAAGTGAATATTTAAATTCTAATAATAATTATTATGTCATCATTATTTTAACACCAATTTAATTACTTTTTTCTAACTATTTTAAATTTAGAAATCTATGTTCAAAAATTAAAATCAATCTAAGAAAAATTCAAATCAACAAAGAATATAATAAAACGAGGATAAAAGTTTATAAAATTGTGCATATTTTTAATCCTATTTTATTAAGTTTTATATCATAACTAATCAAATATTATTTATTATTAAATAATAAATTATACGTAAATGGTGATTTTGTTTTATAAGAACTCATAAAGGCCTAATTTCATTGTTAACAGGACTATATTCATAATAAAAAAAAAACCTTATTTTGAAATTTTAGACTCAGCTACAGAAGAGGCCAAACTTTTTAAACCTATATACATTGTAAATTATTAAATTCGAAACTTTAAAAGTTTGTTAATCAATTAGTATAGTAATTTTCTGAAAAATAGTACTTTACAAAAAATATTATCAAATAACATATGTCTGCAAGAAAAAATGAAAAAATTCTTATTTTTCAAAAAAACCTATAAATTTTAATATGTTGTTGGTAGATTCAATCTTTAGATCATTATACATGATAATTTTACTATTATATCTAACGTTTTTCAACAATTTAATTTGAAAGATTCAACGATTATGGATTGAGTGATCAAACAAAGCGACCAAACTTATAAGGAAGCTTTCATTAATAAGTCTTTAATATAATAACATAGATATTTACAGGATATACTATAAAAAATTGAAATTTATACAGAATTTTGATCACGATGTACTACTTTAAAATAAGAACTATTACAATTTTTTTTTTAATTGATAATTTATTTTCTCAAAAGTTCAAAGTTCCCGCATCTTTAACATATTACAAAAAAGAGTATATTATATTTTAGCAATAAATATTTAAAAAAATTATAAATTAAAAAAATTATAAATATTAAGAAAAATTAATTATGTTATCATGGTAGTTTGGTCCTAAATACCGCCAAAACATTCTCAACCGTTAGATCCAATACTTTTAAAAATACATGATCAGGATTATATCATATAAAAAGAAGTTATTATCTAAAAATGATATAAGTTAAAAGATATTATATTAGGATTGGATTTTCTAAAAAGTCAAAACATAAAAATAGTTGTAATTAAATAAGGAAACTCATTTAATACCAAAATAATAAAAATCGTTTAATGTTAAATAGATAGGTGAAAACCGTTAGATTTAACATTAAAAACTGTATTTGGTTAATAAAGGGTATTCTAATAATTTAAACTACATATAAGTAGATTTCCTAAATCGAATAGAATTCTCAACATTAAATTTCGTCACTTTATTCTCTTTTTAGTTTTAGAATAGTTTTTAATTGAAAAAGAACTATTAAACCACAACTAAATTAAAGATTATTTTGTGAATTTCACGTGGACTATAAAATTGGCAAAATCTAATTTTTATAACTCAATATAAACAAATATTAAATTGAGCGTGTAAAATATAATAAATATCAAATTTTTTTGGCTAAATCTTTTTTAATAATAATTTAATCATGTAAACTAATAACTTTTAAATATTAAAATATTCATAAATAAATATAATTATAAATATTAAAAAAACAATTGTATGTTGCATGAGTAATAAAATTATAATTATAAACAAAATAATTATAAATAAAATTTAAGTAACCGTATGCACGGGCTATAAGCTAGTTAACTTAAAACTTACAAACACAAACTACCTATACAATCCGCAATTAGCTACAAAACTCACACACTAATCTCGTGTTTTTTTTACCAATTATTATAATCTTTTATTACTCTATATATATTAAACCACAACACAAAAACAAAAAGTGCCACTTTAATGTCTGTAAAATTACGATTTTGTCCCTATTTTTTGAAAAATTACAAAAACACCACTTATTTAATGTTTATGCAAAAAAACACCACTTATTTAAAAAAATAATGCTAGAGACCCCAAAATAGGTTAAAAAAAATTATAAAATACACGTGGCATATTCTCTTTTATATTTATGGAATTATGTTAGTGTTGAAAATCGAACCACTAACCTTGTTTAATCAAACTCATACCATAAACCATTATAATATACGTTATTTTGAGTTTTCTTTAAAAATATTTTTAGATAAATCACATTTTCTCCTCTTCTACCATTTTTTTTATTTTTACTTTTGAGTAAATAAAACGTTGGTTTATATTATTTATAGAATGTTTCATAGTATATAATTACAAAAAATATTTTAATGGACTGAGTATACTCTATAATTATGTTTTGCCATTTTAAATATTTTTACTTTTGAGTAAATAAAACGTTGGTTTATATTATTTATAGAATGTTTCATAGTATATAATTACAAAAAATATTTTAATGGATTGAGTATACTCTATAATTCTGTTTTGCCATTTTAAATGATTAATATAAAAATTAAAATTATAAATAATATAAAATTATACATAAATGTAATCGAGTCCTAAAAAAATATGAATTTATTTAAATTCTCCTTTGTGTAGATATTAAACTATTGAAATAAAAAAATAAGATTTGGTTTTAAGAAATATTTAATTTTATTTATAAAATTACACATAATAAATGATTGTCTCACATAATTTTTACGTATATAAAATTTTAAATACGCAAGTCATATTAGAGATTTTTGGTCGACTAACTATTTAGAATTTCAGCGATTTAAAAGTGTGATTGATCTAAAAACATAAATATTAAAAAAAAACTAAAATAATTGAATTTATGTTTAAAAAATGACAATTCCAAAAATAGGATTTATGTTGTATATATAAAAAATAACATAATTAATATTCAATATAAAATGAAAAAAAGATATGTTTTTTTGAATTATAAATATTACAAAATTGCAATAATTATTAGCAATGACCAATTAGACAATAACTCAAAGTATGGTAATATGAATTTTATATAGTATACTGAATTAATCAAACAATCAGCATAATATATGATGGTTGAGTTATAACATATACTTAGATCAACTTACGATGAAACCAAAAAGTTTAATCTTAGATATTATGTTGATAAACAGTCATTAACGTCGTTTAATCATAATTTACATTGATCAAAATATTTGTAAAAATTCAAGTTGAGTTAAAAAATAATTCATATTATAAGATAAAAATGTTTCAATTTACCAAAATTTTAAAATAGAATTTCGATATTGTGTAATAAATTTTAGACTAAAACTAAACATTTGAGTTTAAAAATGTAAAAATATGTATGTAATATATAAAAAAATGAGCTATACACCGCAATGACGACTTTCACATAATATTAATAGTTTCATAATATGTTTTCGCCATACGCATATATCGATTCTTTGTAAATGTACTCTAACTAAGTTAAAATCACGTTGCCTATGTTATATATTGATAATTTTCAAAAATATTTATTTATTTTTTACTCAAATGTTCAATTTGATAAAGTTCATTCATCAAAAACCATATTATTATATACTCAAATGTTCAATTTGATAAAGTTCATATCACGTCATCGAAAATCATATTAATATTTTAGCAATTAAATGTAATCATGCAATTATTATCGTATGGATATTTATCCAAATTTTATGAAATTTAATCAAGTTATAGAATACCTGGTTAATGTAATTGGTAAGTCATATTACAAAAATAATATTAAAATATGAGATAAAATCGAAATATTATCCTTTTTTGAATTTTAAATTATAAAATTATCTCAATATATAAAAAATTTTGATCGAGAAATTATTGTCTCGGGCTTTTACGCTAGTGTATTTTTATAGTACAACATCATACTCAAATTACATCATGAGGTCATCCTCCAGAGTCCACATCTTTTTCCTCATTCTATTGTAACTACTTAACTTAACATTTATTTTAAATTATTAGTTAAAAACGTGACAAACTAATTACATTTTTTGCAGTTTGATCCAAGAACTTATATATCTTCTCAAGTAAACACAATTAACTTTACAAAAAATCACGAAAATATTAATTATTGTTAAAATTAGCCTCTTAACTATATATCTCTGTTAGGTCCAAAGTATCGTAGAAGGGGGGGTTGAATACGATACTCACAAATAATTTAATTTCGTTCGCGGATTAATCTTTCAGTTCTATAACGAAATCAAACACACCAAACCAAATCAAGTTTCGGGGAATATATCTTTTTATAAATATAAACCTCGAGGGGTGCTACAATTTCTAATCCGTAGATTAGCGTCAATGAGTTTAAGGTAACATAAATACAAAACAATAATCAAGTTCTGAGCACTATTAATTTCTCTGATAATTTTCTCCGGCTCTTCTCTCTCTCAGTTATGTCTCTGTGTTAGAATCCTTAACTGAAGAAGACACACTCTTCTCTCAGTATTAATTGTAGACTTGGTTTGAAAAACCATCGAACCATTTAGAATAGAATATTCTTGGCCGTTGGATCTTCATCAACCGTTCACAACAAGTTACTTTTCACCTGCTCCTTGAAATGCAAAACCATCGAATGGATTAAAAAACCATCGAATGGAATTACTTTATTTACCATTCGATAGTTTTTAATTCAAAACTATCAAATACTAAATAAAGTAAAAGTGGTTTGCCAATAATTACTTTAACCACCATTCGATAGTTTTCTCAATTAAAAAACTATCGAATACTTTTCCTTGTCTTTTGTCCTTTAGTGATTACTCCTGAGCTCCTGGGTGTTTAAGTTTTAGACAGTATCAATTCCTTCTGAGAAGACAAAACAACTTGATCTTTTCAGTGCCGTCACCTAGTGCAACTGGTCTGGTTCACAGATGAATAACACTTGATCAATTCTTATTTTATGTCTTCAATACATTGCTGCTGATACGTCCCTTGTCGTTCTGGTTGCTTCATCACTGGAATCCCGTGGTACTGAACCCTAAATCATTCACATACTTCTGTCGTCTTCAAAGTCTTGTTTCTTTTGTTGTCACTGAGGCTTGAACATTTTCATGAACTTCTTTCCGTGACCTGTTTACAAGCTTCAAGAATACATAACGTATTTTGATTTTTTGTGTTTACCTTTTCTTCTTTGATTCTGGATTCCTGTGCTTCTGTTAATATTATTGTCTGTCTTGTCCTTTGTTGAGTTGTAGTTATCTCTTTTAGATCTTATGTTACATTATGCTTTACAATCTCCCCCTATTTGATTGGATAAAGTTCGACAAGCAAATACTTCGAGGATAACTCAACTAACTAAGGAAACATGAAACTACTTAAAGTAAGACAGCGTAATAATATTAATGCATTCTGGATCAGATATTTATACATTTCCAGATTTCATAAATCAAAAAACAATTAAACTTTATACAATTAAGTTGCTCCTCTAGACTGAGCTGATAGTTCTTTTGTTCTTTGCTTCTTGTCTTCAGTCCAATTCGATCTCACCTTCTTCAATCACTGGATCGGAGTTAGCAGCTTGATAATCAATCACTGATAGATAGTGCAGTGGTTCTCCAGGTTTAAGGATTGCTCCTCGGATGTGTCTTCCAATATACTCAACCTCTTGACCCACTCCAGCCCACAACCATGCAATGTTAACATCTTTCTTGTTTGGCTTTGGCATGTTTGGCAGTCTGGTATGCACTTCCAATCCTCTTTCCACTCTTTTCCTATAGTAAGTAACATTCTCCATTAGAAATCTTCTAAGAGTGTCTGCTGCTTTGTCCTTCTCCGTTGAAGAGAATCCAGTGGATCTAAGATACTTCTCAACTGAGATTAGATAGTTGCTTGGGTAGTCCCTCAGTTTGTCCTCAGCCAAATAGCAGATTCTGAACAAGTCATTCGTCATGAATCTAACCATTGGAGGATCTTCAGTAATCTCTGGACTGACTTTCATCACGATCTCCTTAACATGCTCTCGGAGCAGTTCATTTAGCCTTGTAGTTCTTTGGATCTTGATGAGTATAGCCTGCAATTCTGTATATGTCCTCTGTTCTAAAAACTTAGTGGAAATTACAAATGTACCTTTCTCCAGAAAACTGATTATTAAGCTCCAGGCACCATTTGCTTTAACCCCAGCATTCAGACAGATTATAGAGCTTCTCAGTGCTTTGAAGTAAGTCTGATCATCAAGATTAGCACTTCTGATGTCCTGAATAATGACTTCCACCTCCGCATTGTCGTTGACTTGTAATCCGTCTTCAACTCCACAAAAGGTTTTATAAGCCATTTCCCATTCAGTACCATCTTTCTTTGCCAGATCTATCATCTTCTTCTTCCTCACTTCATTATACACCTTTATTCTCTTTAGCTTTTCACTTCTCAGAATTGCTTGCTGTTTCTCCTTCTCAGCTTGCCTGGCATCTATTGCAGCTCTCTGAGCTCTTATTGCTTCCAAGGCAGCTTCTTCTTCTGGTGACAGAGAATTTGATTCTTCTTCCATAATATCCTCATCCAAGATAGGATGTTCTATTGGTTCAGGATAATATGGTTCATGCTCCTCTTGAATAGGTTGCTCTTGCATGAATTCAAATTCCTCTTCACTCTTCTCTTCCTCCACAAGCTCTTCTATCCAGTACTGCCTGATAGGAATAGCTTCAACTGTTTCCCAAACTCTCCATCCATCCTTAGTTTGCTCCTTCTCCCCTTCTCCAACTTTCTCCCCCTTAGTTGAGGAATCCTCGATAAAAGCATCCTCAGCATAAAAGACATTAGAAGGATCAGGTTGTTGATAGGAGGGACCAGGTTGTCCAGATTGTTGGTTCTTCAGCATACTCCATATAGACTGTACTCCATCGCCTTGATTCTCCAAGAAATCCATAAGCTGCTTATTAAAGTCATTTATAGAAGCTAACGACAGGTCAATGTTTTCCAATCTTGAGTTGGTAGTCTTTTCCATATGATCCAGCCTCCTGTTGAGTCTAGACTCCACTCTTGAAAGGTTGTCCATTGCATCCTTCACCCGCGCTTGACCATCCCGGATAACCAGAACGTCCTCTTTCAAAGCTTCATGTCCCTGGGACAGTGCAATTACTTCATTCATGAATCCATCTTTAAGCTCCCTTACGTCCATCCTCAAATCGACCAGCTCTTCCATAGCTTCCTTCTTTAAGGAGTCCACTGCCTGCTTCGTACCTGTTATAGTGCCAGATGCACTGCCAATGACCCTGAATGTTCTTCTGGAATCAGCTGCAGCCAAGTCAACTTTCTCTTGAATAGACTTTAAAGAAACATTGTCTTGACTGGAGGAGATCCCTTGGTCAAATGAAGGTCGCAGTGGAACCTTGAATAATGGATTCCCTTCTTTATCATGAACTGTCATCTTCTTGAGGGAAGATTGAACTTGTAGCTCTCTTTCTGTTGGTAACAGCAGATCATCAATATGAGTTAGGGTTTGGGTGTCACTCCTCACGTTTGGCTCTGGGTGTTCACTCACAGTTTCTGTTAGTGTTTCACTCATTTTTCCTTTCCCACTCAGGCCAGGTGTAAGTGTTTGTGTTTCACTCAAATCCATTGTGCTGGTTGTACCTGCAGAAGAAAACACCGTAGCCGTCCTTAAGGAGGTCACCGGTGGTGCAATGGGGCTTCGCAAGTCCCCGTCCTTGGTTAAACCAAGTTGCTGATCATCCGTAGATGATATATCCTTTGTAGGATCTAGAGTTTGAATCTCTAGGGGGTTAGAAACAGGCTCTTTTAACAGCAGAGATCCCGAATCTTCCCCGTGAGTCTGTAAAGACTTCACCTCAGTTGACTCCTCAATAGTAATTGATTCACTGTCAACGAGTTGCCGATCTGCACCTACGTCAGACCCTTTACCCGCAGGATCCAGATATGTTCCATCTGGGGAGGTAGACAATGACCTTTTAGATTGTGTATTTAGGTCAAAGCCTTCTCTCGACGTCTGTGAAGACCCTTGGTTCAGAGAACCTTCAACCAGTGAACCTGACCGTAATATGGTCGGAACACCAGTTGCTTCCGTCAATTCTTCCTTACTTGATTGAGCTATTGGTTCAGATATTGCTTTCGTTAGCGTAGCCCAATCAGCATCAGAAAAATCAGTAAAGGGCTCTTTGAATGAGAGAAATGAAGTATCAGCAGTTGCCTCAGTTTCTGTTCTTCTCCTTTTAGAGGAAGGCAGAGCTGCTGTTGAAGGGTGTATCTCCTTATGTGGTGCTGCTTTGGCACTATCTCCCTCTACACTCAGGGATGTTTCTTTACTGGGTATAGGAGAGGAAGGAGCATCATTTATGGTTTCATTTGGCTCGTTCAAAGGCTCTTCGACCGTGGTTAGAGGTTGTGGGTTTGCAACCTCCTGGTCTGGAATGGCCACTGAGGGCTCTGGATCAACATCCATTGGTTCAGGACCAAGTTCAGGTTCAGGTTGAGGAAAGTTACCTTCATTTACCTGTTCCCCTGGGGGTAGAAGAGGTAGGGGCACCGTTCTTAGATATTCAGTGAGAACAGTGGGTACCCCTGGAAGATAGTTGTTCTTCCTTATCAGAGCGGTTATGGCATTGCTCTTCATCTTCATACACTCCATTGTGTCTTCAGCTTCAAATGTCTCACGTTCATCATCTGTTAAGACATCATTGAGAATTAGCTGTAGGAACCTAGGATAGAAACAGAGCACATCTTCATCTATGCATGTTCTTTCATCCAGTGGTCCCATGCACAGAATTACTTGATCAATCACTGTCCGTCCTATGTTAATATGCATGTTGTTCGCAATGGCAAACCCTATCTTTTGAAGGAATAAGGGAATGCCATGCAGATTTGTTAGCTTGGCAGTAAAAACATGTATCAGGGTATGAAAGAAAAAGTTCCATGGCTTTGGCAGGTAATGCTTTAGGAACTCTCCCACCAAGAAGTTAGGTTGTTGACTTCTGATAAGAGTGAAGAAAGCATGTATTTCCTCAGTTGAGGGATCCGGAACAAGGTTTTCTGTTGGAAAATGAAGAATTCGATTAAAATCATGTTCCGTTACCCTTATTGTTCTGCCCCCTGGCACAAAAAAACTGAAGGACCGTATGTTATTCTCAGTTGTATCCGTGGCGGTTGTGTACAACGCAGTCAATTGATCAATGCAAAGGACCACGGGAGTACTTACAGCGTATGCCACTAACGAATGTGTATTCAAAAACTCTGCCCATGCACGAATTTGAGGATTCGTTATGGATTGCAGATTTTGAAACGAGACATGATTAGTCTTGGTAACAATGAATTCTCCAGCCATTTGTTTAAAATTTCCAGAAAATTTAAATAACCAAACTAATTTTTCACTTAAATTAATTAATTATTTCTAATTAATCAACCTTGACACAAAATTACCCTAAAAACAAACTTAACACAATATACCCCTTTTCTTTAATAAAACAACCTAACCAAAAACAACTTCCTAAGGTTAGAATCCTTAAAATAACTTGATAATTGTTAATTGAAAGTAATCCTTAAGAACCCTATTGAGAAATCAATAGAGTACTCTTTTGATTCGACTTATCAAGGTATCCAAAGATCAACTGTATCTCTCTCTCTCGATGGTTTTCACTGGAGACCAATTAAAACAAAAACAGGAGTCAAGTATACAGTGATTTCTCAGTTAAAAGAAGTGACTGCAATAAGAATGAATTCCTGAAGGTTTAAAATCAGTAAACAGATCCAAAAACTATCGAGTATAGTCTTGTTCTTGGTTATGTATCTCTTTTGTAAGTATAAATTCGGCTATAGCTTTTCTTGAGTGTATAAAACAATGAAAAGAAACAAAAGACTAAGGCAGAATTATATACTCTTTAAAACTGACAGGGGTATAATGGACTTTCTATGTTCGATAGATTTGAAAATGTACATTCGATAGTTTTTCATAGGGGCAAACCTGTCATCTTTACTTCGATAGTTTTTGGAAAACTATCGAGGTTTTTTGAAATACAGAATTTAAAAAGGTTTTCAGAAAAACTATCGAACTTTGAAATCTTGAAAAAATCTATCGAACTGACTTTTGGAAAAACTATCGAGGAGTTTAATTATAGAAAAATTAAATCCTCTCGATAGGTTTTTCACTTTGATTTTAAAAACTATCGAGAATTAAATATAGACTTGATATTAATTCACTTCGATATATTTTTAAAAGTAACCTCAAAAACTATCGATAAATGTTTTCGATAGATTTCATTTTTCCTTTTCAAAAACCATCGAAATTAATTTCGATAGATTTATCATTGTACTTTGAAAAACTATCGAATTTCCTTAAATTCGATATTTTTGCTTCTGTCTTCTTTTTAAAACCTGTTCTTGTTTTAAAATTCAGACTTTTTGTATTTCCTGTCAAAATTTAATTTTAATAAATCTGTTAAAATTCACCAAAATCAATTCTTAACAGAAAATTCACAATTTTCTTAGAATAAAATCAATTAAGTATCATTGAGTGATATTAATCAATTAAAATCCAATCAATTATGCTGCATTAATCTACAATGTTAAAAACAAAGCTAATTAATTCAAATTAAATAGATGCTTTAATATTTAGAACAAATATTAGCACCTAGATAATTTTTAGAATTAATAACCAATTAAATGCCAGAAGATATATCATCCATAATTATGACATAAAATTAGTATAAAAATCCTAACTACGAGAATTGCTCCAGAAAATAAACTCACAAGTCCAAAGGATATAGCAATTCTTGAACTCATGTATTTACCAGGACTCTCTGCAGTTACTGACTTCTAATCAAAATCAATTAGAAAGATTTAACATCCCAAGTTCACCAACCAGCTTATTGAAAGTGGATTCATCAAGCGGTTTAGTAAAGATGTCTGCAATTTGATCCTCTGTGGGTACAAAGTGTAACTCCACAGTTCCATTCATGACATGCTCTCGGATAAAATGATACCTGATGTCGATGTGCTTCGTCCTCGAGTGTTGCACTGGATTGTTAGAGATTGCTATGGCACTTGTGTTGTCACAAAAGATTGGAATCTTTGTCAACAAAAGTCCATAGTCACGGAGTTGGTTTCTCATCCACAATATCTGAGCACAGCAGCTACCAGCAGCAATGTATTCAGCCTCAGCTGTTGATGTGGACACTGAATGCTACTTCTTGCTATGCCAGGAAACCAATCTTCTTCCAAGAAACTGACAGCTTCCTGAAGTACTCTTCCGATCAATCTTACAACCTGCAAAATCAGAGTCTGTGTATCCAATAAGATCAAATCCTGTATCTTTAGGGTACCAAATTCCAAGATTTGGGGTCCCCTTAAGATATCTAAATATTCGCTTAACAGCTATTAGATGAGATTCTTTAGGATCAGACTGAAATCTAGCACACAAGCATGTTGCAAACATTATATCTGGTCTACTTGCAGTGAGATAAAGTAATGAGCCTATCATACCTCTGTAGCCTGTGATGTCAACCTTCTTACCAGTTTCATCCTTATCAAGCTTAGTGGCAGTTGGCATAGGAGTCTTTGCTGTAGATGAGTCTTCCATTTGATACTTCTTAAGAAGATCCTTGATGTACTTGGACTGACAAATGAATATACCATCTTGTTTCTGGTATACTTGCAATCCAAGAAAGAATGACAATTCACCCATCATGCTCATTTCATAACGACTCTGCATTAACTTAGCAAATCTCTTGCATAGATCATCATTAGTAGAACCAAATATTATGTCATCAACATATACTTGCACCAATATCAAATCATTTTTATGCTTTTTGACAAAGAGAGTTTTGTCTACAACACCTCTTGTAAAATCATTTTCAAGTAAGAATTCAGAGAGAGTGTCATACCATGTCCTTGGAGCTTGTTTGAGTCCATAGAAAGCTTTGAATAGAAAGTACACAAAGTCTGCCAGTTTTGAATCCTCAAAACCTGGAGGTTGTTCCACATACACTTCTTCTTCTAACTCCCCGTTCAGAAAAGCACTCTTCACATCCATTTGATATACCTTGTAATTGGAATGTGCAGCAAATGCCAGAAACATTCTGATGGCCTCAAGTCTTGCTACTGGTGCATAGGTTTCATCATAATCTATACCCTCTTCTTGAGAGTAACCTTTAGCAACCAGTCTGGCTTTGTTTCTCGTTACAATGCCATCTTCGTCCAACTTATTTCTGAATACCCATCTTGTTCCAATAACAGATTTTCCCTTAGGCCTGGGTATCAGCTTCCAAACTTTCTGCCTTTCAAACTGATTGAGTTCTTCTTGCATAGCAATTACCCAATCTGGATCATCTAGAGCATCTTCAACTTTCTTAGGTTCTGTTTCTGAAAGAAACCCAGAATAGTGACATTCATTTTGTGATGTTCTCCTAGTTCTCACTCCTGTGTCCGGATCACCAATGATCAAGTGAAAGGGATGATCTCTATTCCATACCCTTTGTCTTGGCAGATGCGATCTTGATGATTCTCCTTGTTCTAGATGTTGTTGAGTGTGACTAGTTGATCCTTCTCCTGCTCCCCCTGAGTTGTTGACGGTTTGATCTGTTGATTCTGAAGACTGACTAGTGGATCCTGTAGGTTGAGGATTTCCACTTTGGTCACCACTTGGTCCAGAATCATTATCATTATGATTATTATTAATGACTGTAACAACTTCAGGTATTTCTTCATTGTCAGAGAGATCTCCTGATAGATTTTCAAATACCAAGGATTCAGAGTTCTCTCCAGTTTGCAGGCCTGGTCTTTTAGTGTCGTCAAATGTTACATTAAAGCTTTCCAACACCTTCTTATCTTCAATCACATATACCCTGAAAGCCTTAGATTCCAGAGAATAGCCCAGAAAAATGCCTTCATCTGCTTTGGCATCAAACTTGCCAAGATGTTCTCCATCTTTAAGTACAAAACACTTTGCACCAAACACATGAAAGTACTTCAGTGTTGGCTTCTTGTTGGCCATTAACTCATACGGAGTCTTTTCATGATCTTTGTTGATCAGGGTTCGATTCTGAGTGTAGCAAGCTGTATTCACTGCTTCAGCCCAAAAGTAAGTGGGAAGTTTTGATTCACTCAACATGGTCCTTGCTGCTTCAACCAAGGTCCTGTTCTTCCTTTCCACTACTCCATTCTGTTGAGGAGTTCTTGGTGCTGAAAACTGTCTTGATATTCCTTTCTCTGAGCAGAAATCATTTAGAACTGCATTTTTGAATTCAGTTCCATTGTCTGATCTGATTGTCCGCACAGGTAGCTTAGCTTCCACTTCTATCTTCTTGATGTGATCAATGATTAGTTGTGTTGCTTCACCCTTTGTTTGTATGAACAACACCCACGTGTACTTGGAGTAGTCATCCACCATCACCAATGCATATCTGTTTCTTGAAAGTGACATAACATTAACTGGACCAAATAAATCCATATGAATCAGCTGTAATGGTTCAGTAATACTTGTCATTCCTTTGCTTCCATGTGATGCTTTCTTCGACTTCTCCTTTTCACATGCTTCACATAGTCCCTCCTGATTGAATTCCATCAGGGGAAACCCTCTCACTAACTCTCTCTTTACCAAAGAGTTCATAGTTTTGAAGTTCAGATGTGAGAGCTTCTTGTGCCATAGCCAACTTTGTTCTGAAGATGCCTTTGCATAAAAACATGTAATTTCTCCTTCACTGGTAGAACTTAAGTCGGCTATAAACAAGTTTCCTTTTCTCACTCCCAGTAGAGTAAGCTTCTCATCCTTCCTGTTGGTGATCAAGCACTTGTCCTTTCTGAAATCTACATTGTAGCCTTTATCACAGAACTGACTGATGCTTAGAAGATTGTGCTTTAATCCTTCAACAAGAGAGATGTTTTCAATGATGACATTTCTAGCTTTCAATTTACCATATCCCGTAGTGAATCCTTTGCTGTCATCTCCAAAGGTTACAATCGGGCCGGTCTTCTTAACCACCTCTGTAAGCAGGGACTCTTCACCTGTCATGTGTCTAGAACAGCCACTATCCAGAATCCACACAACCTTTGAGCTTTTAACCTTACCCTGCAATCACAGATTGATTAAGCGGACTTTGGTACCCAAAATTGTTTGGGTCCTGAAGGTTTAGATGATTTAACAGGAGTAACATTCAATTTAGTCTTACCCTGTTTGATATTCATAGTATCTGTGGATTTAACATTACTAGAGCTATTGCTACTATCAGACATCAACTTAAAATAAGCATGCATGATGTTGTACTTACATAGCAAACACTCTTTCTTTCCACAGGGCTCATGATTATCAGGCATGTCAGACATGTTATGCATTTCAGAAGCATTAGCAGTTTCTACTTTAACCTTTTTACATGCATGTGTAAGGTGTCCAGCAGAATTACAAATAGAACACAACTTCCTAGATGCAATGGGAGAAGATGGAACCAATTCCTGATTAACAATCTTTTTCCTCCCATTCCTGTTCTTTTTAACATTACTAACTAAGGAACCTACTTCAGTTTTAGGTAAATCAGGTTTAGGTAAAACATTCTTTACTGATTTCCTAGGCAACTTAGTCTTTACCTCTTTTTCCTTCACTAAATCCTCCTCAAGCAATTCTTGAGCTATGAAAAGATCATCCTCATAAAAGAGAGGTGGAAACGGCTTAACAAAAACTGGACAATCAACATTCTTAAGAACATGTGGAGTATTCCTTTTGACAACTGAAGGTGTCACAGGGAATTCCAAAATCTTCTTACCAGCTTTCTTGTTATAGTCAAATCCTATAGCAGTTTTATTCTCTACGGCCTGAGTATCAATGATTTCCTTAGCCACTAGAGCGGAATTCTTAAAAGCATTCAGCTTCAAATCTAGATCTGAAATCTGCTTCCTGAGGATAGTCTCTATCTCATCATTACACTTGACCTTGTTCTCTAAGTACGCATTCTTTTGCTTAAGATCTTCTAATGTGACAGCTACAAGCTCTAGTTCTTCATTTTTAGATTCTAGTTTTTTAATCTTAAGAACTAGTTTAGCATTTTCCATTTCAGATGCTAGCATGCTTGTGTGTACATTAAACAATTCTACACTAAGATCTTGCACAGTTTTCTTGTACTCAGAATTAGACATATCAATTGTAGTTAAGATAGGTACCTGAGATGATTGAGGTGATTCCTCTGAAGAGTCAGCCATTAGAGCAACATTTACATATTCCTCCTCTTCATCCGAATCAGTATCATCCCAGTGCTTTCCCTCTGCTATGTAAGCCTTCCCTTTCTGCTTTCCAGAGAATGCCTCCAACTGCTGTTTAAGCTTGGCATTCTCCTTCTTCAACTCATCATAAGAATCCTTCTTTCCATAGACATCTTTCATGTCTCTTGCTTGACGAGGCTTCCGGCATTCAGTGGCGAAATGCCCTAACTCATTGCAGTTATAGCATCTTGATTTGCTTCTATCAATCATGCCAGTCTTGTAGCCTCCCTTAAAGCCTGTACTAGGTGTATAATTGCTCTTCTGGAATCTGTTGGTTGAGCCCTTGATCTTGTACTTAGGGTTTCTCTTGAAACGAATATGACTAAACTTTGCAGCTAAGTACGCCATGGTTTTGTCTTCCATTTGCTCAAGCTCTTCTAGGGTGTAGTAATCACTTTCATCAACACCCAGATTCACAGAATCCATTTCTGCTTCTATTATCACCTCCTTTCCAGCTCTAGGGGTTTGAACCTGAATCTCAGAAGTTATTGGTTCATCCACTACAAGTGCTGCTGATCTCACAAGTGCATTGTGCTTGCTGTCCACTGTCCCTGATCCGTAGATTATCACCCTTTGTTCCTGTTCCATCTCATAGGTCTTCAACTTGCCATAGATCATCTCTAATGACATCTTTGTGAAGTCAATTCTTTCCCTAATGGATGATGACTTGTGTTCTACATGATGGGGCAGCGTCATCATGAACTTCCTGTTCGATTCTCTCAGTGGATAGGTCTTTCCTTTCATTGCCAATTCATTGAGGAGCTTAGTATACTTCTCAAAGACCTGAGTTATACTTTCTCCTGGCAGTGACCTAAACGCTTCATATTGAGAAGTCAGAATGTCCAATCTGTTTTCCTGCACGTCTTCAGTTCCTTCCATTATTAGGTTAATGGTATCCCACATATGTTTCCCGCTTGTACAGTTCATCAACTGATAGCTCATTTCCTTGTCTGCGGAGTCCGCCAATATCAACATTAAACCGGTGTCCAATCGAATCAGTTCTTTGTCAGAATCTGTAAATTCACTTATATCCTTAGGTTGGGTGCCTGAAGGAATCCTGCTACCATCAGGAGCTGTAGATTCACTAACTGGTTTCATTGGTACAAACGGTCCGTTTTCTAATATGCCAATATACAACGGATTAGATGCCTTGATAAATAACAACATCTTCATCTTCCACAAACCGAAATCATCTCTAGTAAACGGGGGAACTTTAATACCAGCGGTTGTCTTTGGAGCACTCATGGTTTCTGAAAATTTCAAATTGTTTAAAATTCAAGAAATTCCAATTAAATGAAAAATTTTGAAGGTTAAAAAATTTGCTTCGAATTTTCACGCTACGTTTGATTTTGGTCTCATTCACCGGATCTGATTTGTATATCAATCA